>OU744728.1:9695059-10295059 GCA_916613615.1 Steromphala cineraria
AAAGGGCAATTTAATAAAAATTAAGCAAACGCGAGACTTTTTTTTGCTTCAGAAATATATAAAACTACTTCGCAAAGCTTCTGGGAACAATTTTATGTATCACAACCCTAAAAAAGTTACTTTGAAAATTGAAGTGACCTTGAAATTTGCCCCTTTAAAATGAGCAAATAAATCAAATTTAAGCAAACGCGAGACCTTTTTTTGCTTCAGAAATATATAAAAGTGTTTCGCAAAGCTTCTGGGAGCAGTTTTATGTATCACAACCCTATTAAAATTACTTTGAAAATTGAAGTGACCATGAATTATCCCCCTTGTAAAAGGGCAATTTAATAAAAATTAAGCAAACGCGAGACTTTTTTTTGCTTCAGAAATATATAAAACTACTTCGCAAAGCTTCTGGGAACAATTTTATGTATCACAACCCTAAAAAAGTTACTTTGAAAATTGAAGTGACCTTGAAATTTGCCCCTTTAAAATGAGCAAATAAATCAAATTTAAGCAAACGCGAGACCTTTTTTTGCTTCAGAAATATATAAAAGTGTTTCGCAAAGCTTCTGGGAGCAGTTTTATGTATCACAACCCTATTAAAATTACTTTGAAAATTGAAGTGACCATGAATTATCCCCCTTGTAAAAGGGCAATTTAATAAAAATTAAGCAAACGCGAGACTTTTTTTTGCTTCAGAAATATATAAAACTACTTCGCAAAGCTTCTGGGAACAATTTTATGTATCACAACCCTAAAAAAGTTACTTTGAAAATTGAAGTGACCTTGAAATTTGCCCCTTTAAAATGAGCAAATAAATCAAATTTAAGCAAACGCGAGACCTTTTTTTGCTTCAGAAATATATAAAAGTGTTTCGCAAAGCTTCTGGGAGCAGTTTTATGTATCACAACCCTATTAAAATTACTTTGAAAATTGAAGTGACCATGAATTATCCCCCTTGTAAAAGGGCAATTTAATAAAAATTAAGCAAACGCGAGACTTTTTTTTGCTTCAGAAATATATAAAACTACTTCGCAAAGCTTCTGGGAACAATTTTATGTATCACAACCCTAAAAAAGTTACTTTGAAAATTGAAGTGACCTTGAAATTTGCCCCTTTAAAATGAGCAAATAAATCAAATTTAAGCAAACGCGAGACCTTTTTTTGCTTCAGAAATATATAAAAGTGTTTCGCAAAGCTTCTGGGAGCAGTTTTATGTATCACAACCCTATTAAAATTACTTTGAAAATTGAAGTGACCATGAATTATCCCCCTTGTAAAAGGGCAATTTAATAAAAATTAAGCAAACGCGAGACTTTTTTTTGCTTCAGAAATATATAAAACTACTTCGCAAAGCTTCTGGGAACAATTTTATGTATCACAACCCTAAAAAAGTTACTTTGAAAATTGAAGTGACCTTGAAATTTGCCCCTTTAAAATGAGCAAATAAATCAAATTTAAGCAAACGCGAGACCTTTTTTTGCTTCAGAAATATATAAAAGTGTTTCGCAAAGCTTCTGGGAGCAGTTTTATGTATCACAACCCTATTAAAATTACTTTGAAAATTGAAGTGACCATGAATTATCCCCCTTGTAAAAGGGCAATTTAATAAAAATTAAGCAAACGCGAGACTTTTTTTTGCTTCAGAAATATATAAAACTACTTCGCAAAGCTTCTGGGAACAATTTTATGTATCACAACCCTAAAAAAGTTACTTTGAAAATTGAAGTGACCTTGAAATTTGCCCCTTTAAAATGAGCAAATAAATCAAATTTAAGCAAACGCGAGACCTTTTTTTGCTTCAGAAATATATAAAAGTGTTTCGCAAAGCTTCTGGGAGCAGTTTTATGTATCACAACCCTATTAAAATTACTTTGAAAATTGAAGTGACCATGAATTATCCCCCTTGTAAAAGGGCAATTTAATAAAAATTAAGCAAACGCGAGACTTTTTTTTGCTTCAGAAATATATAAAACTACTTCGCAAAGCTTCTGGGAACAATTTTATGTATCACAACCCTAAAAAAGTTACTTTGAAAATTGAAGTGACCTTGAAATTTGCCCCTTTAAAATGAGCAAATAAATCAAATTTAAGCAAACGCGAGACCTTTTTTTGCTTCAGAAATATATAAAAGTGTTTCGCAAAGCTTCTGGGAGCAGTTTTATGTATCACAACCCTATTAAAATTACTTTGAAAATTGAAGTGACCATGAATTATCCCCCTTGTAAAAGGGCAATTTAATAAAAATTAAGCAAACGCGAGACTTTTTTTTGCTTCAGAAATATATAAAACTACTTCGCAAAGCTTCTGGGAACAATTTTATGTATCACAACCCTAAAAAAGTTACTTTGAAAATTGAAGTGACCTTGAAATTTGCCCCTTTAAAATGAGCAAATAAATCAAATTTAAGCAAACGCGAGACCTTTTTTTGCTTCAGAAATATATAAAAGTGTTTCGCAAAGCTTCTGGGAGCAGTTTTATGTATCACAACCCTATTAAAATTACTTTGAAAATTGAAGTGACCATGAATTATCCCCCTTGTAAAAGGGCAATTTAATAAAAATTAAGCAAACGCGAGACTTTTTTTTGCTTCAGAAATATATAAAACTACTTCGCAAAGCTTCTGGGAACAATTTTATGTATCACAACCCTAAAAAAGTTACTTTGAAAATTGAAGTGACCTTGAAATTTGCCCCTTTAAAATGAGCAAATAAATCAAATTTAAGCAAACGCGAGACCTTTTTTTGCTTCAGAAATATATAAAAGTGTTTCGCAAAGCTTCTGGGAGCAGTTTTATGTATCACAACCCTATTAAAATTACTTTGAAAATTGAAGTGACCATGAATTATCCCCCTTGTAAAAGGGCAATTTAATAAAAATTAAGCAAACGCGAGACTTTTTTTTGCTTCAGAAATATATAAAACTACTTCGCAAAGCTTCTGGGAACAATTTTATGTATCACAACCCTAAAAAAGTTACTTTGAAAATTGAAGTGACCTTGAAATTTGCCCCTTTAAAATGAGCAAATAAATCAAATTTAAGCAAACGCGAGACCTTTTTTTGCTTCAGAAATATATAAAAGTGTTTCGCAAAGCTTCTGGGAGCAGTTTTATGTATCACAACCCTATTAAAATTACTTTGAAAATTGAAGTGACCATGAATTATCCCCCTTGTAAAAGGGCAATTTAATAAAAATTAAGCAAACGCGAGACTTTTTTTTGCTTCAGAAATATATAAAACTACTTCGCAAAGCTTCTGGGAACAATTTTATGTATCACAACCCTAAAAAAGTTACTTTGAAAATTGAAGTGACCTTGAAATTTGCCCCTTTAAAATGAGCAAATAAATCAAATTTAAGCAAACGCGAGACCTTTTTTTGCTTCAGAAATATATAAAAGTGTTTCGCAAAGCTTCTGGGAGCAGTTTTATGTATCACAACCCTATTAAAATTACTTTGAAAATTGAAGTGACCATGAATTATCCCCCTTGTAAAAGGGCAATTTAATAAAAATTAAGCAAACGCGAGACTTTTTTTTGCTTCAGAAATATATAAAACTACTTCGCAAAGCTTCTGGGAACAATTTTATGTATCACAACCCTAAAAAAGTTACTTTGAAAATTGAAGTGACCTTGAAATTTGCCCCTTTAAAATGAGCAAATAAATCAAATTTAAGCAAACGCGAGACCTTTTTTTGCTTCAGAAATATATAAAAGTGTTTCGCAAAGCTTCTGGGAGCAGTTTTATGTATCACAACCCTATTAAAATTACTTTGAAAATTGAAGTGACCATGAATTATCCCCCTTGTAAAAGGGCAATTTAATAAAAATTAAGCAAACGCGAGACTTTTTTTTGCTTCAGAAATATATAAAACTACTTCGCAAAGCTTCTGGGAACAATTTTATGTATCACAACCCTAAAAAAGTTACTTTGAAAATTGAAGTGACCTTGAAATTTGCCCCTTTAAAATGAGCAAATAAATCAAATTTAAGCAAACGCGAGACCTTTTTTTGCTTCAGAAATATATAAAAGTGTTTCGCAAAGCTTCTGGGAGCAGTTTTATGTATCACAACCCTATTAAAATTACTTTGAAAATTGAAGTGACCATGAATTATCCCCCTTGTAAAAGGGCAATTTAATAAAAATTAAGCAAACGCGAGACTTTTTTTTGCTTCAGAAATATATAAAACTACTTCGCAAAGCTTCTGGGAACAATTTTATGTATCACAACCCTAAAAAAGTTACTTTGAAAATTGAAGTGACCTTGAAATTTGCCCCTTTAAAATGAGCAAATAAATCAAATTTAAGCAAACGCGAGACCTTTTTTTGCTTCAGAAATATATAAAAGTGTTTCGCAAAGCTTCTGGGAGCAGTTTTATGTATCACAACCCTATTAAAATTACTTTGAAAATTGAAGTGACCATGAATTATCCCCCTTGTAAAAGGGCAATTTAATAAAAATTAAGCAAACGCGCGACTTTTTTTTGCTTCAGAAATATATAAAACTACTTCGCAAAGCTTCTGGGAACAATTTTATGTATCACAACCCTAAAAAAGTTACTTTGAAAATTGAAGTGACCTTGAAATTTGCCCCTTTAAAATGAGCAAATAAATCAAATTTAGGCAAACGCGAGACCTTTTTTAGCTTCAGAAATACATAAAAGTGTTTCGCAAAGCTTCTGGGAGCAGTTTTATGTATCACAACCCTATTAAAATTACTTTGAAAATTGAAGTGACCATGAATTATCCCCCTTGTAAAAGGGCAATTTAATAAAAATTAAGCAAACGCGAGACTTTTTTTTGCTTCAGAAATATATAAAACTACTTCGCAAAGCTTCTGGGAACAATTTTATGTATCACAACCCTAAAAAAGTTACTTTGAAAATTGAAGTAACCTTGAAATTTGCCCCTTTAAAATGAGCAAATAAATCAAATTTAAGCAAACGCGAGACCTTTTTTTGCTTCAGAAATATATAAAAGTGTTTCGCAAAGCTTCTGGGAGCAGTTTTATGTATCACAACCCTATTAAAATTACTTTGAAAATTGAAGTGACCATGAATTATCCCCCTTGTAAAAGGGCAATTTAATAAAAATTAAGCAAACGCGAGACTTTTTTTTGCTTCAGAAATATATAAAACTACTTCGCAAAGCTTCTGGGAACAATTTTATGTATCACAACCCTAAAAAAGTTACTTTGAAAATTGAAGTGACCTTGAAATTTGCCCCTTTAAAATGAGCAAATAAATCAAATTTAAGCAAACGCGAGACCTTTTTTTGCTTCAGAAATATATAAAAGTGTTTCGCAAAGCTTCTGGGAGCAGTTTTATGTATCACAACCCTATTAAAATTACTTTGAAAATTGAAGTGACCATGAATTATCCCCCTTGTAAAAGGGCAATTTAATAAAAATTAAGCAAACGCGAGACTTTTTTTTGCTTCAGAAATATATAAAACTACTTCGCAAAGCTTCTGGGAACAATTTTATGTATCACAACCCTAAAAAAGTTACTTTGAAAATTGAAGTGACCTTGAAATTTGCCCCTTTAAAATGAGCAAATAAATCAAATTTAAGCAAACGCGAGACCTTTTTTTGCTTCAGAAATATATAAAAGTGTTTCGCAAAGCTTCTGGGAGCAGTTTTATGTATCACAACCCTATTAAAATTACTTTGAAAATTGAAGTGACCATGAATTATCCCCCTTGTAAAAGGGCAATTTAATAAAAATTAAGCAAACGCGAGACTTTTTTTTGCTTCAGAAATATATAAAACTACTTCGCAAAGCTTCTGGGAACAATTTTATGTATCACAACCCTAAAAAAGTTACTTTGAAAATTGAAGTGACCTTGAAATTTGCCCCTTTAAAATGAGCAAATAAATCAAATTTAAGCAAACGCGAGACCTTTTTTTGCTTCAGAAATATATAAAAGTGTTTCGCAAAGCTTCTGGGAGCAGTTTTATGTATCACAACCCTATTAAAATTACTTTGAAAATTGAAGTGACCATGAATTATCCCCCTTGTAAAAGGGCAATTTAATAAAAATTAAGCAAACGCGAGACTTTTTTTTGCTTCAGAAATATATAAAACTACTTCGCAAAGCTTCTGGGAACAATTTTATGTATCACAACCCTAAAAAAGTTACTTTGAAAATTGAAGTGACCTTGAAATTTGCCCCTTTAAAATGAGCAAATAAATCAAATTTAAGCAAACGCGAGACCTTTTTTTGCTTCAGAAATATATAAAAGTGTTTCGCAAAGCTTCTGGGAGCAGTTTTATGTATCACAACCCTATTAAAATTACTTTGAAAATTGAAGTGACCATGAATTATCCCCCTTGTAAAAGGGCAATTTAATAAAAAATTAAGCAAACGCGAGACTTTTTTTTGCTTCAGAAATATATAAAACTACTTCGCAAAGCTTCTGGGAACAATTTTATGTATCACAACCCTAAAAAAGTTACTTTGAAAATTGAAGTGACCTTGAAATTTGCCCCTTTAAAATGAGCAAATAAATCAAATTTAAGCAAACGCGAGACCTTTTTTTGCTTCAGAAATATATAAAAGTGTTTCGCAAAGCTTCTGGGAGCAGTTTTATGTATCACAACCCTATTAAAATTACTTTGAAAATTGAAGTGACCATGAATTATCCCCCTTGTAAAAGGGCAATTTAATAAAAATTAAGCAAACGCGAGACTTTTTTTTGCTTCAGAAATATATAAAACTACTTCGCAAAGCTTCTGGGAACAATTTTATGTATCACAACCCTAAAAAAGTTACTTTGAAAATTGAAGTGACCTTGAAATTTGCCCCTTTAAAATGAGCAAATAAATCAAATTTAAGCAAACGCGAGACCTTTTTTTGCTTCAGAAATATATAAAAGTGTTTCGCAAGGCTTCTGGGAGCAGTTTTATGTATCACAACCCTATTAAAATTACTTTGAAAATTGAAGTGACCATGAATTATCCCCCTTGTAAAAGGGCAATTTAATAAAAATTAAGCAAACGCGAGACTTTTTTTTGCTTCAGAAATATATAAAAGTGTTTCGCAAAGCTTCTGGGAGCAGTTTTATGTATCACAACCCTATTAAAATTACTTTGAAAATTGAAGTGACCATGAATTATCCCCCTTGTAAAAGGGCAATTAAATAAAAATTAAGCAAACGCGAGACTTTTTTTTGCTTCAGAAATATATAAAACTACTTCGCAAAGCTTCTGGGAACAATTTTATGTATCACAACCCTAAAAAAATTACTTTGAAAATTGAAGTGACCTTGAAATTTGCCCCTTTAAAATGAGCAAATAAATCAAATTTAAGCAAACGCGAGACCTTTTTTTGCTTCAGAAATATATAAAAGTGTTTCGCAAAGCTTCTGGGAGCAGTTTTATGTATCACAACCCTATTAAAATTACTTTGAAAATTGAAGTGACCATGAATTATCCCCCTTGTAAAGGGCAATTTAATAAAAATTAAGCAAACGCGAGACTTTTTTTTGCTTCAGAAATATATAAAACTACTTCGCAAAGCTTCTGGGAACAATTTTATGTATCACAACCCTAAAAAAGTTACTTTGAAAATTGAAGTGACCTTGAAATTTGCCCCTTTAAAATGAGCAAATAAATCAAATTTAAGCAAACGCGAGACCTTTTTTTGCTTCAGAAATATATAAAAGTGTTTCGCAAAGCTTCTGGGAGCAGTTTTATGTATCACAACCCTATTAAAATTACTTTGAAAATTGAAGTGACCATGAATTATCCCCCTTGTAAAAGGGCAATTTAATAAAAATTAAGCAAACGCGAGACTTTTTTTTGCTTCAGAAATATATAAAACTACTTCGCAAAGCTTCTGGGAACAATTTTATGTATCACAACCCTAAAAAAGTTACTTTGAAAATTGAAGTGACCTTGAAATTTGCCCCTTTAAAATGAGCAAATAAATCAAATTTAAGCAAACGCGAGACCTTTTTTTGCTTCAGAAATATATAAAAGTGTTTCGCAAAGCTTCTGGGAGCAGTTTTATGTATCACAACCCTATTAAAATTACTTTGAAAATTGAAGTGACCATGAATTATCCCCCTTGTAAAAGGGCAATTTAATAAAAATTAAGCAAACGCGAGACTTTTTTTTGCTTCAGAAATATATAAAACTACTTCGCAAAGCTTCTGGATCCAATTTTATGTATCACAACCCTAAAAAAGTTACTTTGAAAATTGAAGTGACCTTGAAATTTGCCCCTTTAAAATGAGCAAATAAATCAAATTTAAGCAAACGCGAGACCTTTTTTTGCTTCAGAAATATATAAAAGTGTTTCGCAAAGCTTCTGGGAGCAGTTTTATGTATCACAACCCTATTAAAATTACTTTGAAAATTGAAGTGACCATGAATTATCCCCCTTGTAAAAGGGCAATTTAATAAAAATTAAGCAAACGCGAGACTTTCTTTTGCTTCAGAAATATATAAAACTACTTCGCAAAGCTTCTGGGAACAATTTTATGTATCACAACCCTAAAAAAGTTACTTTGAAAATTGAAGTGACCTTGAAATTTGCCCCTTTAAAATGAGCAAATAAATCAAATTTAAGCAAACGCGAGACCTTTTTTTGCTTCAGAAATATATAAAAGTGTTTCGCAAAGCTTCTGGGAGCAGTTTTATGTATCACAACCCAATTAAAATTACTTTGAAAATTTAAGTGACCATGAATTATCCCCCTTGTAAAAGGGCAATTTAATAAAAATTAAGCAAACGCGAGACTTTTTTTTGCTTCAGAAATATATAAAACTACTTCGCAAAGCTTCTGGGAACAATTTTATGTATCACAACCCTAAAAAAGTTACTTTGAAAATTGAAGTGACCTTGAAATTTGCCCCTTTAAAATGAGCAAATAAATCAAATTTAAGCAAACGCGAGACCTTTTTTTGCTTCAGAAATATATAAAAGTGTTTCGCAAAGCTTCTGGGAGCAGTTTTATGTATCACAACCCTATTAAAATTACTTTGAAAATTGAAGTGACCATGAATTATCCCCCTTGTAAAAGGGCAATTTAATAAAAAATTAAGCAAACGCGAGACTTTTTTTTGCTTCAGAAATATATAAAACTACTTCGCAAAGCTTCTGGGAACAATTTTATGTATCCCAACCTAAAAAAGTTACTTTGAAAATTGAAGTGACCTTGAAATTTGCCCCTTTAAAATGAGCAAATAAATCAAATTTAAGCAAACGCGAGACCTTTTTTTGCTTCAGAAATATATAAAAGTGTTTCGCAAAGCTTCTGGGAGCAGTTTTATGTATCACAACCCTATTAAAATTACTTTGAAAATTGAAGTGACCATGAATTATCCCCCTTGTAAAAGGGCAATTTAATAAAAATTAAGCAAACGCGAGACTTTTTTTTGCTTCAGAAATATATAAAACTACTTCGCAAAGCTTCTGGATCCAATTTTATGTATCACAACCCTAAAAAAGTTACTTTGAAAATTGAAGTGACCTTGAAATTTGCCCCTTTAAAATGAGCAAATAAATCAAATTTAAGCAAACGCGAGACCTTTTTTTGCTTCAGAAATATATAAAAGTGTTTCGCAAAGCTTCTGGGAGCAGTTTTATGTATCACAACCCTATTAAAATTACTTTGAAAATTGAAGTGACCATGAATTATCCCCCTTGTAAAAGGGCAATTTAATAAAAATTAAGCAAACGCGAGACTTTTTTTTGCTTCAGAAATATATAAAACTACTTCGCAAAGCTTCTGGGAACAATTTTATGTATCACAACCCTAAAAAAGTTACTTTGAAAATTGAAGTGACCTTGAAATTTGCCCCTTTAAAATGAGCAAATAAATCAAATTTAAGCAAACGCGAGACCTTTTTTTGCTTCAGAAATATATAAAAGTGTTTCGCAAAGCTTCTGGGAGCAGTTTTATGTATCACAACCCAATTAAAATTACTTTGAAAATTTAAGTGACCATGAATTATCCCCCTTGTAAAAGGGCAATTTAATAAAAATTAAGCAAACGCGAGACTTTTTTTTGCTTCAGAAATATATAAAACTACTTCGCAAAGCTTCTGGGAACAATTTTATGTATCACAACCCTAAAAAAGTTACTTTGAAAATTGAAGTGACCTTGAAATTTGCCCCTTTAAAATGAGCAAATAAATCAAATTTAAGCAAACGCGAGACCTTTTTTTGCTTCAGAAATATATAAAAGTGTTTCGCAAAGCTTCTGGGAGCAGTTTTATGTATCACAACCCTATTAAAATTACTTTGAAAATTGAAGTGACCATGAATTATCCCCCTTGTAAAAGGGCAATTTAATAAAAATTAAGCAAACGCGAGACTTTTTTTTGCTTCAGAAATATATAAAACTACTTCGCAAAGCTTCTGGGAACAATTTTATGTATCACAACCCTAAAAAAGTTACTTTGAAAATTGAAGTGACCTTGAAATTTGCCCCTTTAAAATGAGCAAATAAATCAAATTTAAGCAAACGCGAGACCTTTTTTTGCTTCAGAAATATATAAAAGTGTTTCGCAAAGCTTCTGGGAGCAGTTTTCTGTATCACAACCCAATTAAAATTACTTTGAAAATTTAAGTGACCATGAATTATCCCCCTTGTAAAAGGGCAATTTAATAAAAATTAAGCAAACGCGAGACTTTTTTTTGCTTCAGAAATATATAAAACTACTTCGCAAAGCTTCTGGGAACAATTTTATGTATCACAACCCTAAAAAAGTTACTTTGAAAATTGAAGTGACCTTGAAATTTGCCCCTTTAAAATGAGCAAATAAATCAAATTTAAGCAAACGCGAGACCTTTTTTTGCTTCAGAAATATATAAAAGTGTTTCGCAAAGCTTCTGGGAGCAGTTTTATGTATCACAACCCTATTAAAATTACTTTGAAAATTGAAGTGACCATGAATTATCCCCCTTGTAAAAGGGCAATTTAATAAAAAATTAAGCAAACGCGAGACTTTTTTTTGCTTCAGAAATATATAAAACTACTTCGCAAAGCTTCTGGGAACAATTTTATGTATCCCAACCTAAAAAAGTTACTTTGAAAATTGAAGTGACCTTGAAATTTGCCCCTTTAAAATGAGCAAATAAATCAAATTTAAGCAAACGCGAGACCTTTTTTTGCTTCAGAAATATATAAAAGTGTTTCGCAAAGCTTCTGGGAGCAGTTTTATGTATCACAACCCTATTAAAATTACTTTGAAAATTGAAGTGACCATGAATTATCCCCCTTGTAAAAGGGCAATTTAATAAAAATTAAGCAAACGCGAGACTTTTTTTTGCTTCAGAAATATATAAAACTACTTCGCAAAGCTTCTGGATCCAATTTTATGTATCACAACCCTAAAAAAGTTACTTTGAAAATTGAAGTGACCTTGAAATTTGCCCCTTTAAAATGAGCAAATAAATCAAATTTAAGCAAACGCGAGACCTTTTTTTGCTTCAGAAATATATAAAAGTGTTTCGCAAAGCTTCTGGGAGCAGTTTTATGTATCACAACCCTATTAAAATTACTTTGAAAATTGAAGTGACCATGAATTATCCCCCTTGTAAAAGGGCAATTTAATAAAAATTAAGCAAACGCGAGACTTTTTTTTGCTTCAGAAATATATAAAACTACTTCGCAAAGCTTCTGGGAACAATTTTATGTATCACAACCCTAAAAAAGTTACTTTGAAAATTGAAGTGACCTTGAAATTTGCCCCTTTAAAATGAGCAAATAAATCAAATTTAAGCAAACGCGAGACCTTTTTTTGCTTCAGAAATATATAAAAGTGTTTCGCAAAGCTTCTGGGAGCAGTTTTATGTATCACAACCCAATTAAAATTAAATTGAAAATTTAAGTGACCATGAATTATCCCCCTTGTAAAAGGGCAATTTAATAAAAATTAAGCAAACGCGAGACTTTTTTTTGCTTCAGAAATATATAAAACTACTTCGCAAAGCTTCTGGGAACAATTTTATGTATCACAACCCTAAAAAAGTTACTTTGAAAATTGAAGTGACCTTGAAATTTGCCCCTTTAAAATGAGCAAATAAATCAAATTTAAGCAAACGCGAGACCTTTTTTTGCTTCAGAAATATATAAAAGTGTTTCGCAAAGCTTCTGGGAGCAGTTTTATGTATCACAACCCTATTAAAATTACTTTGAAAATTGAAGTGACCATGAATTATCCCCCTTGTAAAAGGGCAATTTAATAAAAATTAAGCAAACGCGAGACTTTTTTTTGCTTCAGAAATATATAAAACTACTTCGCAAAGCTTCTGGGAACAATTTTATGTATCACAACCCTATTTAAATTACTTTTTTTTGCTTTTTTTGATTTGTCGCAGTCTCAAATCAGAAACAATTATTTTTTGTCTAGGCCTTAGACA
Organism: Steromphala cineraria; assembly: GCA_916613615.1. Taxonomy (NCBI): domain Eukaryota; kingdom Metazoa; phylum Mollusca; class Gastropoda; order Trochida; family Trochidae; genus Steromphala; species Steromphala cineraria. The sequence continues at coordinate 9,707,417 of OU744728.1, forward strand.
TTTTACTACAGTTCACAGTATTAATATCCTTATTTGGAACTGCGAAGTAATCGCTCTTCCATATACGGTATCTTCCGCGTAAAATAGTTCGTTCCTTTTTAGTCGGTTGCCGAAACAGCATCGTTTCTAAAGTTTATTCAACTTGATATATTATTGCTTGACACATATCTGGTGATTTCTTACAATATCATTGTCAAAATATACACAATTAAAAAGTTCCCACGACCTTTCACAATGTTCATAGTAAACGAATTTGGGTGTGCATTATTTAATTTTATTTATTTCTTATTCTCCTTTTTTTAAATACTTGTTACTCTATTCAAACTGACTAGGTTTCGAAGATATTGAAGACATTTTTTTTCTATGCATGTTTAGGGATAGTGATGTAAAACCCGTTCTCTTTTCATTATCTATCGTTTCAGTTAAATGGTTGGTCCTCAAGGGGAGATCACTTACAGCTTTTAAAATGCACGCTGCAGGTAGGAAGGTTCATTTCCCCGCTTTATTACTATTTGTATCAATTTTATTTTAATCATTATGTGCATTGTGCAATGTATTGTATCCGTTATAAAATGTACAGAATATTTCATGTTTGTGCCAGCTGAGTGCCTCCTGATGTCACTCACTCGATATTCATAATATTTTTTATACTTTCAAGTAGGATTTTTATTCAATTTCCGATTTGTTAGTTAAATGAATGATCATGTCAATGCAACAGCAAATACCCTTTTATTATATTTAATTGTGGTTTTTTTTCATTGTGATTCTAGGGATGGTTCTCGTAATTATATGTGTGTTTCGCATAATTGACGTAGTCACAACATAAATTGTTACAGTTGCAAAAAAAAAGAAAGAAAATTAAAAAAGAAAGAAAATTAAAAAAGCAGCTCACATGGTCGAGCTATTACCCCACAAATTACTCAATATGTATAGATTTTACTTATGTCAATTTAAGCTTTTTCTATCACTCCATTCTATCAAATTGCAGATTCAAGTCAAAAAATAAATAATTTTTAATCCAATCATAAATGACTTAAAATATACTGTACAGTACAAATATATACAGATACATACAAACATACATAACAAATCTCCATGATCAGTTTTTTAGAGAACATACCACCAAAGAAAGACTCACTAAACTAACACTTTTATCCCTAAACGCATACTTGGATAATATTTCAAAGTTGTTAAAAAAGGACATATCTCATTTTATATTGCATTGATATAAAAAGTTGATAAAAACAAAAAATTATAGTTTTGAATTTCTATACAGACAGGTTTGAATTTGAAACTGTTTTTAGCAGAGTCATCCCTTTTCACACAAACAATATATAAACAATTATTATTTTCAACCATACAATATTTTTCTACCTTATGAAAAAGAAAGTTTTTATTGCACTTAGTTTACTTATTGCTGAGAAGTGGCTGAGCTGGAGGCGTGGGTTATGAACCTCATCGGTCTTCTTTTTCTTTTATCTATTAACTTGTTATCTTTTATTTTCTATTTTTCTACCCTCTCTTCCTTCTACCTTTTTCCAATGGGACATTGTGACATGCTTATGCCCCATTTCCTCTTCATTTCATTTTTCTCCCTTTTTTCTTTCTTTCATTTAAAAAAAAAAGTTCCCAGTTTTGAAATCTCACAATTAAGGATACAATATTTTCTTTGATACAACAATCACATCATCTCCTAAAAAAAATTATCAGCATATACTTAACACAATTCTTGCCTTTTGAAATAATATTGAAACATTTGAGTTTGAGACCAGTATTTTGCAAAAGCTAATTATATCTGCCAAAAATGAATAGGACTAAAAAGATTAAAATGAATGCAGCTAACTGCAGAGGACTAGCCGATTACACACAAAAGAAAGGAAGTTATGAATATATTCAGGAAAAAATGATACTCTATTATTTGCTTACAAGATATTAATGTTGCCAAGGATGACATTAACAAAATGAAAAATCTAGAGGAGTAGCTATTCTTTTCAATAACAATATAGATTTTCAAATACATAGGACCCTTATTGATGAAAATGGTAATTACATTATAGCTGACATAACTGTAGACGACAAAAGATATAACCTTACAAATCTTTATGGGCCAAATGTAGATGATCCAAATTTTTATGTAGAATTATTGGAAAATATTTATAATTTTGAAAATGAATCCATAGCTATTGTTGGTGATCAATCAAAGGATTTATAAAATTACAGAAACATTAATAATCCTAAAGCCAGAGATATTGTTTTGGATAGACTGGAATCTTTGAACCTTATAGACATTTGTAGGGAATATCATCCTGATTTGAGAAAATACACTTGGTGGAAAAGGAACCCAAAGCAACAAGTGAGGCTTGATTTTTTCTTAATTTCAGAGGATTTATTCAATCTTTCTCTGGATTCCGACATTATTCCCGGTTACAAGACGGATCACTCGGCTGTCAGCTTTACTTTTTCTAACTCTAATAATCATAATAAAGGGAAGGGTTATTGGAAATTTAACACTTCTTTACTCTTACAGCCTGAATATGCTGATTTAGTCAGATCAGTCTTAAGGGAGACAATAGATGACTACTCAGATAGTGAATCAAATGAAGAGACAAAGGATATTGATATCAAACTTAAGATTGATGATAGCTTATTCCTAGAAACTTTTCTGATGAATGTACGGGGTAAATCAATATATTTTTCTTTTATCTTAATTAGAAAAATAAAGATAACACTACTGAATTGGAAATCAAGATAAGAGATCATGAAGATGCTATAAGAAAAGACTTTCAAATTGTTTATGAAGAATTATTATCTGACCTTTCAAATCTTAAATTAGAAATGCAACAAATAAAAGAAGATGAGATAAGAAGAATGCAGTTCAGATATAGAATTCTAATGTATGAGGAAGGAGAAAAACCAACCAGATACTTTTGTCACTTAGAAAATAGAAATTATATCAATAAATCAATGAATAAGATTATGACTGATAAGAATGAAGAAATTACTGACAGTAATTGTATTTTGAATGAAGTAAGATATTTTCACAAAAACCTTTACTCTTCTGAAAGTAAATATGAAACTTTTAATAGCCTTGAACATGTGAGAACTCCAACTTTGAGTGATCAACTTAGAGACAACCTGGAAAAAGATATTGATTTGAAAGAATAAGCATTAGCAGTAAAAGGAATGAAAAATAACAAAAGTCCCTGATTAGATGGATTCCCAATAGATTTCTTTAAATTCGCTTGTAAGGAACTTAAGTTTGGATTTTTAGATTCATCAAGGATGTTTCTAGCCAAAATAAAATGTCTCTTACCATGAAAAGAGGTGTTATCTACGGAAGCATCCTAGTGCCACAGTGAGATTTTTTTTATCTCCTAATTAGGAGATACTTTCTCCTAATTAGGAGATACTAACTCCTAATTAGGACTTAGTTATCACCTAATTAGGACTTAGTTATCACCTAATTAGGACTTAGATATCACCTACTTAGGACTTACTTATCACCTAATTAGGAGATACTAACTCCTAATTACGAGAAACTAAGTCCTAATTACGAGATACTAAGTCCTAATTAGGACTTAGCTATCACCTAATTAGTACTTAGCTTTCACCTAATTAGGACTTATTATCTACCTATTAGGTGATTGCTAGGTCTAACTTCTAATGACCGATAACTCCCATACTTTAAAAGTATATTATACATGATCTATGCTATAAAAGACTCACAAAAGCACTAAAGATCATAATATATTTTGTCTTTCATATAATAATAAAAGTTTAGGAGAAAGTTTATAGACTCGTGGAAAACATTATTGACCGAGGACGAAGTCCGAGGTCAATATTGTTTTCCTCAGATCAATAAAACATTCACCATTGCATAATTGTTTTATTATTCAGAGATACAAAAACGAGAAGACAACAAAAACTACGGCTAACTACGGGAATTTGGTTCGATTCTGATCATGACGTCATTGTCCACTTGTCCCAAAGCAATTGAACCTTATTGCTGTAGATCACGTAGTCTTTTTCGTATTTTCCTTTTTGTATCGAAGCGTAATAAAATAACTGTGAACTGGTGAATTCGGTCCAGCCCTCTTTCTATGAACCCGAGGAAAACAATATTGACCTCTGACTTCGTCCTTGGTCAATATTGTTTCCTCAAATCCATTAACTTTGTCCTCGGTCAATATTGTTTTCCTAGGGTCCATAAAACAGGTATAGACCTCATCACCAGTCAATATTTATAATGTCATTTATTTCATTCAACTTATCAAACTACATTGTAAATATTTGTAAAAGGATAAAAATATATAGGTCTGCAGGTGGGCGTGTATATAAGTAAAAAAGGTTAACTTTTGAATGACCTCCATGCTGAATAAAGTTTTGATTGATTGAAGTCCTAATAAGGAGATACTTATGTCCTAATTAGGAGGTAGTATCTCCTAATTAGGAGTTAGTATCTCCTAATTAGGTGATAACTAAGTCCTAATTACGTAATAGATAAGTCCTAATTAGGAGTTACTTATGTCCTAATTAGGAGGTAGTATCTCCTAATTAGGAGTTAGTATCTCCTAATTAGGTTATAACTAAGTCCTAATTACGTAATAGATAAGTCCTAATTAGGAGTTACTTATGTCCTAATAAGGAGATAGTATTTCCTAATTAGGAGATAAAAAAAATTCTCACTGTGGCACAAGGATGCTTCCGTAGTTATCACATGTATACCTAAAGTTAATAAGAACAGGTCATTTGTAAAGAACTGGAGACCGATTACTTTATTGAATGCCTTGTATAAAATAATCAGTGCATGTATTTCTAATCGGCCGAAAAGCACTCTTAGTCTCTCATACATGACAATCAGACAGCCTTTATTCCTGGAAGAACATTCAGTGAGAATACAAGGTTGTTATATGTTAATATGATTGATATTAGAACTTTTATCAATGCAATGAAATTATCAATACTCAAACGCTATTTACTAAAAGCAAAACCAGGTAATCCTTGTAATTTTCCATTTGATGATGTTCTAAAATATGGCTCTAATTTTAAGGATATTGTTCAAACTGAGAACCCCTTTTGGAAAGATGCATGAATGGCATGGAAATCATGTTGTACTAAGAATACCATAGAAGATGATAAGAAGATGATGATAAGATTTCAGCTCAGCCTTTATGGTTGAATGATAAATTTAAAAACCAACATCATTAAATTAAACATTGGGCAAAAAATGGAATTTTAGCACTTAAAGATCTTTGCAATCATTATGGTTTTATGTCTTTTGATGAACTGAAGGCAAAGTTTAATATACAAGGTACATATATGGATCTTGAATATATAATGTACATATCTTACCAAAAGCATGAAAAATTACAATAAGGAATCAACATAGAATAGGCACAAGGGATCTGGAGATATATTCTCTTCATAAAGATTTTTACTTTGTTAAGAAAGGTTCAAGACTTTTCTACGATATACTTCTATCTGAGAACCTTAGGCCCAAAAGTTGCCAAAAATGGGAAAATTTATTTTCTGATACAAGTTTTAAAGGGGCAGTAGTACGTTTTTAGGGGGAATATAGGGTGATGTAAGGAAAATGAAAATTAATGATTTCAATTGAAAGACAATGTATTTAAACTAAATGGAGCAGTAATAATTCCAATATATAACGTTAAGTTTAGCCATGCGATTCATTTTCTTACAAAAAATAAATTAAAGGTGTTCACAAAAAAATGGCCGCCAATGGATTTTATGGGAATCTTCATTCTTTGTCCTCCGGCTTGTGTAATGAGATTTTTGACACTGTCAAAAAAAATACATTTAGCATTCACTTACAATTGTCAGTGAGAAATTCAAATTCCAAAATTATCAAAAAATGTGCTACTGTCTCTTTAATTGGCACAATATGTTTGATATCTGTAGACAGAATCTTCAAGATATTACGCTTTTTGATTTTCAATTTAAATTCTTGCATAAGATTATCTACACTAAAAAAGAGCTCTTGAAAATGAAACTTGTTGACAATGCAAAATGTACTTTTTGTAATGTTGAAAGCGAGTCTTTATGTCATGTATATTGGGAATGGTTAGGTCCATTTCCAAGCTATAGCTCAAAAACAATTAAATAGTTGTTCCCTAAACTTGGGATTTGGTTAGATCTAGTGGAAGAGTTGCGCCTTTTGCTACTTTGGTTATTCTGAATTTCTATTTTTCTGGTTTCCATGGAAACAATTTGAACTTTTTTATTGGTTCCATTGATTACATACATACACAATTGTCATGATTTTACAACAAGAAGAAGAGACAGAGGTATCAATAGTTGTGATAAAAATAGGTACGTCTGTGTATATGTATTGGAATAATTCACTTCAGCAAGTCATAGTCATATTGGTCAGGTAAGTTCTGGAAGAAAAGGGTCCCATTTGTGATTAAAATTTATTAAATCTTTATTCTTCTTTGATATATATTTTTCAACAAAAAATATTTGATTCAGATTTATCAATTATTAGTTATATTTGGGAATTTTATATTTTGTATTGCATTGGTGAATGTGTCTCTTTGCAGAGATAATATGATACGATTCAGTAATTTATTTTGATATATTGTACCATGCCAGACCATATATTTGGACAATATCATGTAAGAATATAATAAATTATTGTCAAGCCAAATTTGTAAATCAATCCAAAAATTTTGGGTCACTTGACATTCCCAGTACACATGACAAAGGTTTTGTTTTTGTTTTTTTTTATTTTCCTTTTTTCAGGTATACATACAGGGTTGTGTACAAAGTCACATACAAGGACATATGTAATTATATATATTTATACAGAGACACAAATGTACAACGTAAATCAAAATTGTCTAATCATTGTTTCTAAATAGAATGTGTAAAATAGACCAAAGTTTCAAGAAATATGTTTCCTGGTTTTGGTTAATGTAAATATATTTGGTGATATTATAATATTGTATTATTTGTCCTTTGATAAAAGAAAAATGTGGGGTACATCCTTTCTTACTACAATTGAATATGATGTTCTTAACTAATATGATCATAGCATTTAATGCATAATTATTTTTCCCTTTCACTCCAAACAGTACTTGAGAGATTGTAAAACTAAGTTGAACATCTACAGTATTGAGCCACATTTTCAACTCACGCCATATATTTTGCACCTTGCTACACTCCCAAAACATATGGTAAATAGTTTCGTCAGATTCTTTACAAAAGGAACATAGTGAAGTATCAACATACTTTATTTTATAGAGGAAATGTTTCGTTGGCAGTATTCTGTGGATTATTCTGTATTGTAGCCATCTTAGGTCAATACTGGGAGTACATTTGTGCGCAATAATATTAAAACATTCCCAATCTAAATCAGTATAGTTCGAACCAATGACTTGTTCCCATTTATCATAGCAAGGGAGTTTCACAAAATGTGAGTCAAGTAACATATCATAAAGTTTCTGGTGACCCAAAAGAGTGTTTGTACATTTGATAGTAAAAGGGTATATAGGATTGAACAGTTTACAGTCAGATATAGTTAAACTTAACGAGTTTGCATAATATAATATGGCACGTTTGACCCCCTCGTAATGAAGAAAGTTAACATCAAGAGAATATACAGTACTTAGTTTGTCCTTTGAATAGAATGTGCCATTTTCATCTAATAAATCATTTACAAAAATTATACCTTTTTTTACCCAGCCTTTATAAAAAATACTTTTGTTTCCAACCTTTATGCTATCATTGTTCCATATACTTTGGGATAGTATATCATTCTTATTTTTTACATGTTTTTTGTATCTGACAAGAACATTGGACCAATCTGTAAATACCTCTATCCAAAATTGATTTGAAATTGAAGATGTAACTATGGTTTCAATATATGTTTTATCTGAAATCCATAGAAGATCTTGGTTGTGCAGTCTATGCATTAGTAAATATTTCCAGGTTGATGAGCTATTTTGTAATCTATGTATCCATTTTAATTTTTGCGAAGATATAACATTTTTGATAAATGGAACCTTAAACCCCCCATGTTCCGGGTTGAGTATAACAGTATCTCTTTTACTTTGTCTGGTTTATTTTTCCATATGAATTTAAAACATTCTTTTTGAAATTTTTCAATAACAGATTCTGGTTGGCGGGGTAGGGCGGAGAAAAGGTGATTTAACTTGGGCAGAAGAAGTGATTTCAAAACTGTGTTTCTTCCATAGGGTGTTAGATTTCTTGCTAGCCAAATGTTCATAATTTTTTTTATTTGGAGAAACTTTTCCTCATAGTTTATTTTGCTCATGCGATCAATATCAATGCCGAAATTTATTCCCAATAATTTGAAATCGCTTTGAGACCAATCCAAGTTCCAATCTTGACATAATTTGAGTCGAGATCGCTTTTTGGAACCTATCCATAATAGTCTTGTTTTCTCTACATTAACCTTTAAACCAGAAAATCGTGCAAAAAATTTTAAAGTTTGTAAAACAGCATATAAACATTTTTCTGATCCATCTAGTGTTAATGACGTATCATCCGCGAATTGAGACAGGAGAAACTCTATATTCCCAATATTTATTCCTTTTATGTTAGCATTATTTCTAATGAGAATGCCTAGAATTTCAACCGATAGGATAAATAGGTATGGCGCTACCGGGTCGCCTTGGCGACAACCTCTTTCAATCTTAAAGGGTGATGATGGAAATCCATTTACCAAAACTCTTGATTCGATATCATTGTAGAAAGTGGTTATCCAATCAATAATGTTTGGACCAAAATTGAAAAATCTTAGGACGCTGTTAAGATAGTTTCTATCGATAGAGTCGAAAGCTTTTTCAAAGTCGATTAGGAGTAAAAGTCCTGGAATTTGAAAGGTTTCAGTATGTTCCATAATGTCATAAACTAACCTAGTTATCTCCCCTATATATCTATCTTTTACAAAACCCTTTTGGTCATCATGTATTATAGATGGTAAGATGTTTTTAATTCGATTTGCTATTGCTGCCGCACCAATTTTGTAAGAAGAATTAAGAAGCGAAATAGGACGCCAATTTTTTAGGTATTTTTTTGGTTTGTTACCCTTTGGAATACACGTAATAAGGCCTTGCTTTTGTGTTATCGAAAGTGTTCCTTTTTCATAGCCTTCATTTAAAGAGTTAAGCAGGAATTTACCAATATCTTTCCAAAAGAACTTGAAAAATTCCGATGTAAAGCCATCTGGGCCCGGACTTTTGTCATTTTTCATTCCTCTTAGTGCTATTGCTAGTTCGTTTGAAGTAAGTTTTCCTTCAAGAGTGTGTTTCTGATTTTCACTTAATTTAGGAATATCATATGTTTGGCAAATTTCATTGAGATCAATGGGGAGAATATCTTCGGATTGGTAAAGTTTTGTGTAGTAATTTCTGGTTTCGTTTATAATACTTTCAATGTCGGTTATTTTAGATCCATCTGGCTTTTCAACTTCTGTAATGGATTTATTAAGGAAATTTCTGCATTCTAGTTTTAGAAAGTATTTTGTAGGTTTTTCTCCTTTTTCAATCCATTTAGCTTTTGATCTTGTTAACATACCTTGTATTTTACTGTTATTAATTTCTTCAAGCCTTAGTTTTACGTCATTGATATTTTCAAGAATAACAGATTTATTGTTTATGTTTTCTTCTGTATCTAGATTAAGTTCTAAATCATCTAATTCCGTTTCAAGGTCTTTTTCTAATTTTGTTTCTATTTTCTTTTTTGTTGAGGCGTAGTAAATTGTCTTACCACGGATCATTAATAGCAAAGTTTCAAATAGAAGTTGATCGTCTATTGAGTATGAAGTATCGCCGTTTTCATTAATTTCGTATTGGTTTAATGTAGATTTGATAGTTTCCTTGATCATATCGACATATTTTTTGTCATATAGTAATGAATTGTTGAATTTCCAAAACCCCTTCCCACGTGGAAGTTCGTAGGACTTTAGAAATAACTCGACTACTGAGTGATCGGAATCAATACTTGGTATAATGTCGCACTTTTCCACAGATAAAAACAAATTATGTGATAAAAGAAAAAAATCAAGCCGGGCTTGTTTTAATGGGGTAGGTTGTCGCCAAGTATATCTTGTCGAATCGGTGTTATTTTCTCTCCATGCATCTTTAAGATCAAAATAGTCCATAATTTCTAATATTTTGTCTCTAGCCTTTGGGTTATTGACAGTTTTGTAATTGAATGTGTCTTTCTGTGGATTCATTACAAGGTTAAAATCCCCACATAGGCATATTTCATCACTATCGAAATCTTTTATAAGCTTTTCAATATGTTCATAAAAATCGGGAGAATCTTTGTTCGGGCCGTATATATTGACAATTGTATAAGTCTTTTCCTTAATCTTGAGTTTGAGAGCAACATAGTTTCCACCTTTGTCAAATTTTTTCTCTATAACCTCAAAATCAAAATTATTATTAAATAAAATTGCTGTTCCTCTTGCGTTACTTGTATAAGGACTAATATAACATTGGTTATAGCCCCACTGTTGTTTTCAAAGGTTTTCAAAGGTTTTCATTTTCATTATAACCAAAACAACACAAACTATTGTAAACCTTTTTCATTTTTTCTCATTTCTTTGTATAGATAATATCATGTAAAATTTGTATTGAAAGTCTACTAGTTATATAACTTTTAACCCCTTTTTGTATACTGTAAATATATTTTTCCAATCAAATTCAATTTCAGGGAATATATTTTGCCATTAATAATAAATTTATGGCCGTTTTGCATTAGAAACAAGGCAAAAGTGAGCGCAGCTCACATACCCCCGCCTGTAGTTTGACCGCCTTTCTTTGACGAAAATGGTGAAAAGTCATATGTTCTGATAAGTCCTAGGGTTGTTACCGTATTTTTCCATCACATGATATAGAAAATAACATTAAAATTTTATTTGTCTGAATAGGTGTGAACTGGTATAACTATGATAATAAATGTTTTTCAACAAACTCTCAACTTCCATGCAGTTCCATGTAGGTCAATTTATATTCCAATATATGTATTCTTTGCAGTGGTATCAACATTCCAATATATGTATTCTTTGCAGTGGTAACAACATCAGTCATGTTCTATGTTCAAAAAGTGTCCATATGAGTATCACAATAGGTCACAATCCCTTTCTTTTGGTTACTTCCCAAAAGATAACTTGAAGGCAAAACAGTCACATTTACAATGTTTATATGGTATGTGTTTGTCATTAGGAAATGTATTTACAAGCTTGATCCTCAACCTACTGTTTTCGGACTGTTTTGGTTCAAAATTTCAAAAATTATTTGAACTTTGGAATTAAAACCCTTAAAAGGCACAACAGCATCATATAGGTTACTGCCATACCAAGTTTGAAAATTCCAAGTGGTATAGTTTTTAAATTATGATCCGGAAACGACACAAAGTCCAAATATCTGACCGGTTTTGGTCAAAATTACAAATATTATTTGAACGTTGGAGGTGAAACCCCTAAAAGGCACAACAGCACCATATAGGCTACTGCCATACCTAATTTGAATTTTCCAAGTGGTATAGTTTGTTAATTATGCTCCGGAAACGAGACAAAGTCCAGAAATCGGATTGTTTTTGGTCAAAATTTCAAAAAATTATTTGAACCATTGAGATGAAACCCCTAAAAGGCACAACAGCATCATATAGGCTACTGCCATACCAAATTTGAAGTTTGTAAGTGGTATAGGTTTAGAGTAATGCTCCGGAAACGATTTCGGACGGACGCACGCACGGACGCACGCACGGACGCACGGACGGACATGCTGAGCGCTATATACCCCCGACTACGTCGTAGCGGGGGTATAATAAGTTGGTCATTAAAATTGTTGCAGTCTTTTGATCATTTTAAAAGATTCATCCTACAAAGGTTGATATCTAATTTCTTGATAGGGATAGAATGACACTGTCTTTTAGGGCCCTGTCACACTTAAAGATGCTATATCATACTTGCAAGCGGTTCAGGATGAAACTTAGCTATTGAGAAATGAAATACATCACTTTGTTTAACAATCTTTCGTCGAAATTTGGATATCATATTTAGATTGTTTAATCAACAATAACATACTTATTTTGACGCTTCAAGCACAGTACCCCTCTTAGAAAGGGCATGTCTTTTTGTGAACCCGCTTTCGGTGACGTAATCACTATGCTTGTAGGATTTACACCGTGTCTCAACTACCGTAATTGCGTTCGATGGGTATCAACTTTGACAGTAACGAATACCTGATTCGGAGAAAAAGAATATAAAATTTAGTTGAGCGCGACAAAGACGGTTTTCAAGCGTACATTTAGAAACCGGAAGTTGTGAAATGGCCACACTTGATTCGCCCTTATGTCGACTGCCGTTTCGGTATTATTTGGTAAATTATCTCCTATTTGATGAATTTTGATCCGATTTTCTCAAGGTTGGTCGCTACATTTTCTAAAAATACAACGTATACATTAAAATACTTTAAAAATTATTGCACTATGATATAGCATCTTTAAGCGTATAGCAAGTGCGTTTGAGTTGCGTATGGACATTTTTTCATACGCAACCAGTAAGCTCAAACATTTACCGTAATTTGCCTTACTCGTACCGCACATGGAGCGATTGATTTACGAACTTTGCGTTTTCTTTGCGTTGAGGATGCGTTGGAGTTGCATATGATTTGCGTATCCCCACTTTATTGTGGCACATCATTGCACATGCAGAGCGCATACATACCATACTCTAGACGCTCACAACTTATGTCTACCGCATGTCTTGCGCAAACAAAGCGAGCATATTACGAGCCCGTTGCGTCTTCACATAAATGTCCATCCTTTCTGTCTTTGTAGTACGTTTTCGTAGGTAATATATATACAAAGGGACCTCGCGAAAACAAAAAGCTTTGTTACCTCCTGCAAGACAATTATTAAAACAAACGTGGACTGAATAAATCTAAGTTTACTGAATCCATTTCTCAAACACATGTGATTAAAGGAGTTATCACACTTAAATGTCAGTCCTCAGTTTTCGCTTTATACTTGACCATTTCTGTGCGAATACATACCCCTTGATTGAGGTATGAAACTTTCCGAAATATCTGAATATAAAACATTCTTCTCCCAATTAAAACTTTGGTTGATTCTTTTCTGTTAAATGCACCCATGTTCTACTCACAATATCATGCTGTAACAATAGCATTGGTTTCATCCTGTCACATTTGGTCCGGACTTGCCTTTTTCAAGGATAACTTATATTTGTAAAACACATATTTCAAAATTTTCCGTTACCTAGAAACGTGACCAGAAGATTTTCCTGGATAACTCCTATATAAACAATGGAATAGTGCACAGGGATAGTCTAATGGTATATTTCAAAGTCTGAAATCGCTTTGCAACTGAGAAGTTTACAATGAAAACTTTTAAAACAAATCTTTAGCTTCTTTTAGATTCTGTTTGCATGGAAATGTAATGTTATTCATTGTTTAATTCAAATCAAAATCAAATCAAATCACTTTATTCAGAATTGAAGGCCATATGGCCAAGAATACAACAGATGTCATATACATAAATGATATGGTGTGTAGAGTATATGAAATAGTAATTATGTTAACGTAGGCTCAGCTTTAGAAATATACACATCTTCTTAAGAACAGTTGTATTTTGTACCCTCATAAGAGCTTGGAATTTAACAGTAGAAGGAGGGCTGTAATAAAAGGCTGGAATATATTTAGATCTGTATTGTTTATAGAATGGACATATAAGTAAAAGATGATATTCATCATCACACAGTCCCAAAGCACATTTTTGACAAACCAGTTCATTATAAGGAACAATTGCTTTTGAAAAACGCTGTTTTTGTATATTCAAGTTATGTGATTGACATCGAAATTTAACTAACATTCGCATTAAGTCTTTACTTAAGGTACCACTATAAATATATTTTTCCGGCTCTAGAAGTGACTTGAAGGTACTATAATTTACAAGAAATGATGAATTACTGATTTTACTATTCCAGTGTTGTATATCGATATCTATACAACGTTGTTTGAAAGCTAACATAAAATGATTTATATCGCCACAGTCTTGGGCTATCCATACATAAGAAAAACCTGTAGTAAACAAAAGCATTCTAACGTGCGAAACCCAGTTATTTCCACCATTTTCATCATAAATTTTTAACATCTTATAGCTTGCATTTGGGTATCTATTTCGGTCCATGCGGACAATTCGACACCAATATTTAATACACTTTGAATAATAATGCACACACAAATTACATCTGCCAATTTCTCCAAGTACAGCACATGATGCTGTTTTTTACTAATACATAGGAACCTTTTAAAATATTCACTCTGAACCTTTTCAATACATGTTCTAAAAGTGTAGCCCCAAATTTCGCTACCGTACGAAATATCTGAATATAAAACATTCTTCTCCCAATTAAAACTTTTGTTGATTCTTTTCTGTTTAATGCACCCATGTTCTACTCACAATATCATGCTGTAACAATAGCATTGGTTTCATCCTGTCACATTTGGTCCGGACTTGCCTTTTTCAAGGATAACTTATATTTGTGAAACACTTATTTCAAAATTTTCCGTTACCTAGACACGTGACCAGAAGATTTTCCTGGATAACTCCTATATAAACAATGGAATAGTGCACAGGGATAGTCTAATGGTATATTTCATAGTCTGAAATCGCTTTGCAACTGAGAAGTTTACAATGAAAACTTTTAAAACAAATCTTTAGCTTCTTTATGATTCTGTTTGCATGGAAATGTAATGTTATTTATTGTTTAATTCATCTCTTATCATCTTTGATTTACTAGACTTAGTAGTAGAAATATTTCATTCATTTTGTTTCTATTCTCAAAGTTTGGATAATTCTGGTAAATAATTGGATGAAATTTTTAAAAATTGGTTAATTAATTTTAATGTGTATTTGTTTGATAGTTTCGACTCTTAGTTCTTTAAAACTATAGCATCATAGTGCTACATGTATATGAAAGAAGGAAGCACAATGAAAACTATCAAATAGTAGGGAGGTATTATGCTCACCAACCCTTGGTATTTATATCAAATTCACGATGTACCCTATGTACGCTATGAGTACGCTTATCATACCTTGTCATTGTTTATTAATCGGTTTGAGATCGTTCTTCATTCGTGCTACATTTGCTTGAAGGTTGTTTTGTGTACGTCTTCTATGCGCTATCAGTGCGTTCGTTCGTGACACCAACTTACACTGCATATGAAGTGCATACTCATCACGATTACCTAACGTACATGTACCGCCCTCGACCGATGTAAAACTGATGCGTTGCGTTTTAACCATACGCAGCATAGTTTTGAGCATGTTCAAAACTATCAAGCGTATGAAAATGGTCCAAGCGCATGCCGACGTATAAGAAACGACCTCAACACAACCAAGATGCGTGTGAGTTACGTGTCCTGCGCATGGGTGCGTATTGCTGCGTATGAGAGAAATTGCCATACGCAAATCGGAATATAGATTCAAAAGAAATTTTACATGGGTTGTTCATATGATTTTTCTTAAAGTAAAATCTTAAGATAGATAATTTTAAGGCATCAATAATTCTATTTGTATCAAACATTCTCAATCCTCCTCCTTCAAATTTGTTTGTTCATTACACTTCTTTTAATTTTATCATTGTTGTCATTTCAAATAAATTTAAAAGAGGTTTTTATCGACTGAAGTGATATAATTTGCTGGCGGGTTTGGCAAAAAAATGAAAATATGAACTAACTTAGAGATTGCTAATGTTTGTATTACTGTTATTTTACCAATAGGAGTTAAGTTTCTTTTGTCCAAGATGTTAAGAGTCTATCAAAATCTCCTTCCAGTCTCTTCCTGGTATTTATTACACACAAGATCTGGTGTAAACTTAATACCAAGAACATCAAATTCACTGGTAACCTATTCAATATTACCGGTAAGGTAATGACAATTAGGAGATAAACACACTGTGTTTGGAAATCAGCGGCATATAACGGAATTATTAGAGCTCTAAATTTAATTCTAGTATTGTTCCGGTAAAGATCAAAGGCGCCGCCCACCCTTTATTCAGCTACTCTATTTCTTAATTAAAAGCTAGTAATTGTATATTTCATATAAGAAATAGAAAACTCGTTGTTGTGCATCTATCGTTGAATAAAACATAGCAGAGAGCATAAAACACTCAGGGCTGCGCCCTTCGTGTTTTATGCTCCCTGCTATGTTTTATTTAAGAAATAGAGTAGCCCTAACCATCATGTGTTTTGCAATAAAGTATTGTTTTGCCCTGAACTATTATAGTTAAAGCATGAGGCCGAAGGCCGAATGGTTTGACGTTATAATAGTTCAGGGCAAAACTATACTTTATTGCAAAACACATGATGGTTAGGGCTACTCTATTTCTTTTCTAGTATGTCAATTTGAACTCGCTTTAGCTATTTCTACTCCAAAATAAACATATTTTGTAAATCACATTCGCCCGCAAATTGAAAGTCCTCAATCGGGGCCAGGACCAGTAACATCATAGCCGATTGTTATTGACGTCATGAGCCATTGTTGCGTGACGTCACTCAAAAAATATACTTTATTTAAGAAATAGAGTAGCCCTAACCATCATGTGTTTTGCAATAAAGTATAGTTTTGCCCTGAACTATTATAGTTAAATAACGAGGCCGAAGGCCGAGTTGTTTGACGTTATAATAGTTCAGGGCAAAACTATACTTTATTGCAAAACACATGATGGTTAGGGCTACTCTATTACTTTTCTAGTATGACGATTTTTACGCGTTTAAGTTATTTCTACTCCAAAATAAACATATTATATATAAATCACGTTCGGCCGCAAATTGAAAACCCTCGATCAGGGCCATATCTTGTGACGCCATAACCGATTGTTATTGACGTCATGGGCCATTGTTTCGTGACGTCACTCAAAAACTATACTTTATTGCGCAATAAAGGGTGGGCGGCGCCTTTGATCTTTACGGGAACAATACTAGAATGCTGAATAAAGGGTGGGCGGCGCCTTTGATCTTTACCGGAACAATACTAGAATCAACGATAGATGCACACCAACTCGTCTTCTATTTCTTAAATGTAACAGGTCAAGCTGAGCTACTGATTTCGGCCAGTGAAAGTCTGAAATTTGACCCTCTTCCATGACTGTGGATAATCAAGAATACCTTAATACAGTCTAGCTCCTCGATTAGCAAGTCTAGAGTTTACACAAATAAATTATGAAGAACCAAAAAAAACTTGGAAAAGCGTTCAATCATTTAAATAATTATTTAATAGCAATAAAACGTATATGAGGGTGGTTTCTTCTACATCCGTGCAAGTAACAGAATCGTTATATTAGAACGTAGAAAATAAAAGATGAACAAAATATGGACGTACGGAGCTGAATACTATATCCCCCGCTTCGCGCTAAACGCGCGGCGGGGGATAATAAGAAGACAGTCCGTATGGGCAAGACCGATAGAGATTAGATGTTTGTAAAATGTTATATTTGTCTTTCAAACCAATCAATTTCTATATTCCTTTCATATTTAAATTGTTTTCCGATAGTAAATGAGTTAAAATGTAAAGACTCTTGTAGTTCTTAGAAATTCGTTGTAGTAATCATGTATGTTTTTAGTAAGGACTTCGCAAATCTAGGTCAATGACATATGACAAATATTTTGTCTTTCTTTGAATACTGAGCCTAGGTTTTAATTATTTGTTAAGTTTTCATAGGTAGCCTGTGAACTGCATGGCAGTTTTGAAAAACTTTGTGTTTGGTGACATATGTTTGACATATCACTTCTGTGCGTCTTTTCGCATGGGGCGCTTTGCCCAATACTACGGAGAAAAGTGCACCGCCTTTGTCGCCATACATTTTCATTTATATATCTCTTTATCCTGCCATGGTATGTTCAAAGTCATTTGCCATACAATAGTTTATCTGATGTGAATTAGAGACATGCTGCAAGTTGCATTCTAAACTTGTTAATGTTCCCAGAAAACATATTTGTATGTCAGGGGCGCGCTTTGCCATGGTCTCCTCTAAGTAACACGATATTTTCTGAACTTTGAAAAGATAGCTATGCTGTGTTAAAAGATAAAGGGACTTTAAAGTTATGGGGGTAAGCAGAACTTAAGTACGTCAGGAGTGTCCGTTTAGAAGTTTTAGTGAGCCTCTTTCACGGTTTTGCTAAAAATAATTTTCATCTTTTTAAAACTGTTGAAATAATAATTATTGTTTGATTATTATGTAAAAATAAAAATCATTACAATACCTGAGCTAGTTTGTTATTCATCAAGAGAACGTGGTTGTAAACGTTCTTTTGTAGGTTGAAATGGACTGACTGAAATAACATGATAATTTGTATACTTTGCCAACAAGAATGCTTATTTCAAAAATTCACAATTTTTGTTAAAGTCGTAATAAAAGACAAGTTACAATCGGGGATATGCAACGTTGCATTAAGTATATCCGGTTTACCAGAATATGTACTTTTTTTCAAAAATAGCGTATTTGTGAATTAAAAAAGTACGTTAGTCCTTATATAGTAATATCAAATGAAATTCATTATCTGTGCATATTCTGAAACATTTTGTGTGACAGTGTCTTTGATTTGGAAAAATTTGAAGAAAACGCAAGTTCAACATAATTCGTTTGCTCTCCAAAAACAGTTCAAAACCCGTACTGCTCACGTTCATATACCGTCGTCTACTCTTCAGTAACCGTCGCCCCTGTTTAGAGTGATTTTCTTTAACTGTATGATTCAGACATTAATTATGTGTTTGCATGCTTTTTAATATTCAGTTATATCAATTATCCAAAGATCGATTCTTTAACGTTTGAAAATTATAAAAGACAAAATGATAACTTTATTCATAAGAAACATCTTTTGTGGTAGATCTCTCACTTGTTATCAATTTAAAGGTGAAACTCAAACCAAATAATTCTTTTCGTTTGCTTGAACTGACTATAAAGCTTCAATAGCAAACATTACCGTGAAAATCCCGGCACTATCCGTCGAAAAAAATGTCACTCGTTCAAAAATGAAACACATTTACTCATTGAAACCAGATGTCGCTGTCGCGTATCCCATACAGTGATAATAAATCGTACCAACAAGTGGTGATATATTCTATAAAATCCTCTTTTTTGATGTTAAAAAAAAGTTAATGTGTACACTTGTAAAAGATATATTGGTGTCAAATGGGAGATACATAGTGTACACGACAAATATCGTATAGCAGATTTTGGATGTGTGCTATAAAATGTTAAGTTTCTGCGGGGAAAGGCATAAGAACGGATTTATCTTTCAAGCTAAAGAAACAGTGGGTCATCCTTAACAAGAAAGCGTTTGACCTCAGGAAAGAAAGTGTATACGCACGTGTAAGAGTGGCTGGTGTAGACGTCATCTTGAAGATCAAAAATTGGAAAGAGCCAAAAGTGGCTTGGAACCGTATACATAAACGATTTTCAGGTGAATATATGAACTGTAAATATGTTAGTTGACAACAATAACACTTTCAAAAACAATAAGTGAACTAATATCATTAATCAACAATAACAGTATCAGAACAATGAACGATAATTGTGAACAGTCTGAAATTTCACCTTGGACAGTCAGTGCAAGTGTTGTTTGTCAGTGTTTGTTTATATTTATATTCATGTTATACTGGTTAGGACGATTTCTTGATAAATACTATAAACTATTACTTCCATTGAGTGCCTTAGTCACTTACAATGGTTATATTATGAGATTAGTCAAATATTAACGTTAACATGCTTCATTAACAATGTAGCAAATATAGTCTGAAGTTAGTGACGAATACTTCAGGGATATTTGTAATATGTAACTCGATGAGATCATGCCGTATCAATTGGTCGAAATATATCTTAGCACACCTATATGTTTGTGAAGTATCAAAATTTACTTACAAAAGTTTGAGTAGACATATCCATTTAATGAAGCTTGATTATGGTATCCATTATAGAAAATCTTAACCCAGGAGTTTTCACGTCAATCTAACACGATAGAACTTTGACTACCGTCAACACGTGAAACCCGTGCGTCACAGACGAGCCTTACCAAATCGTATCATACAGGTGTGTTTGAGCGATTATTATGTTTGTTTGTTTTCTCGGTACATAAACCAGCTGAAGTTCATTGTTTGATTGTTTATGTTTTCTTAATTTTGATCTATTTTACATATGATCATCATGATAACTAAGTCACCTATGATTACTGAAGTATCGGGATTGCCGTAAGGATACTTTAAGCGTACAATTAAGGTTTCCCTTATCAACTTATTTACACGTGGATGGGGACTCAATTATTTTAACTTTGTAGAATATCCATATGGATTTTCCTTTTATGTTTATTTTTTTTATTGCGCCTCCGTTAGTCATTCACAAATGACAAGCTATATATTGATAGTCTTCCGAATTTCTGTTCATTTTCAATTTCCTTCCCATATTTTACATTCCACTATGTTTATGAAACTGGAAGTCACCAAACTGCACATTGCATGCGATTTGTTACGCTAACAAAAAAATACATTAAGCATTAACGTACAATTATCAGTGAACATTTTTAAAATACGTGCTACTGTCCCTTTAAATCACTTCTGCTACCAAATATAACTAATATTTGCGCAACTTTCCCTTCGCTGTCTGATCATATTCACTGTGAGTAAACCGATGACCGTAACTTAAATTACGATCATCCCAACATGGCGGCAGATAATACGCTTCGGAAATTTTCACGCGATATTTTAGTTGTTCAGCTACATTCAGATATATTCAATAATGCGCTTAGATGCAGGTTGACGTGGAGACGAGATGCTAAAAGTATTACCCTTTGTAAATGCATATTAATGAAGATATTCATGTTTGAAAATCGGGCATGATGACGGTAACTGGAAAAGCATAAATGAGAAGGATGACAGTAACTGAAAAGGGTAGATGACGGTAACTGCATACGCCGCAGAGCTCCAGATAGAGCGCGTATTTGCGTATTTTACCCAATAGATTTCCAATTTACTCAATTAAAAAAATAATCAGGGAGTACAAAAAACGCATGAAATTCACTTAAAACACATTTTAAACAAATATCTTGCGTACTTTATACCCCCATTTCACTGAGCTACGAGCCGTTGCCGACTGAAAATAGGCCAAATGTCGTCATTGACTCGTAATTAAGCGTCTCAGAGTCCTCTTTAGTCGCCTCTGAGCGTAGTTGAGTCTGTATGGGTCTGTAACAGTCTGGGAGAGTCGGGAGGTCAAATTTTGTCGGGAGTGGGTTTTTGAACATGTTCAAAAACCCACTCCCGACTCTTTAAGTCCGGCGAGGTTCGTACTTTTCAACCGGAAATTCCAGAAATTCCATCGACGTCGTATTGAGTCGTATGTTGCTCTATCTGAGTCTTATTGAGTCGTATGGAATCATATTGAATCGTGAATAAGTCGTACATAGTTGGATTGAAACGTGGTTGTCGGGTGTGAGTCGGGAATGGTTCTTTCCCTAATTTACATGCCGACTCACTTCCAACTAGTGCAAACACATGTACGACTAACCAATACTCAAAGACGACCAGTGACGACCCGTTCCTGACTAATCATAACAAAAAAGTCGGCGGTTGTTGGCCTTTTATATGCCCGATTCCGGTCTAAAATTGCCGATTTTATCGTACGTGGATCGTCTGTGACTCGTACGTTAACGTTTCTGTGTCGTGGGGAGTCTTCATTGTCGTGAACGAGTCGTAAATAAGTCGTTCAGGTCGTGAGTGGGTCGACAGTGAGTCGTTAGAGAGTCGGAAATGAGTCTTTGTCAGAGTCGTGGTGGTGACTTGGTGTCGTGAAAGACTCGACAGTGAGTCGTGAACGAGTCGGTCTCAGTCGTATTGAGTCGTATCTGAGTTTGGATGAGTCGTAAGTTCCTCAGTTTATTGTCGGGGGTGCCTCGTAGGTCTGTCGGGAGTTCCTCTTCATTGTGTCGTATGTCAGTCGTGTATGTCGTAGGTAACTCTTAAGAGTGTCGTTAGTAACTCGTAGAAATATCAAATTTTATAATTTGACCTCTATTTGCTCCCGACTCATGCCAACAAAGTCGTAGTGGAGAAGTCGGGAATAATCGGGAAGAGTCTTGAACACTTTGCAAAGTCGTAGCTCAGTGAAATGGGGGTATTACTCAATTAACGATATCTGCTTGCGTATCGCGCTCATCAGCATTCAAACTCTACAACAGGGTGAGCGAAAGCGATGTCTACAACTGTTTATCGAAACAGTGAAACGAGTCTGTAGTCACGTGACCACTAGAGCGTAGTTTGATTTGGCGACTCTCAGTCACGTTCATAAATCACAAGGCCAACCTTACCCGTTGTTTGATAAGTTACGTGAAGGCACATGCGTCAACTCGAACTCTGAGCTCTCAATCAAATGAAGTAATATAAGAGATTCGAAGTGAGAAAAAAGCTACCAATTCCAATCCAAAATCAAAACTATTCGACTTTTCCAAAGCAGGTAAAGCTAGTAGGGGTTAAAATAAAATCATGTCTGTAGTAACTGCCTGTGATAAACTCTATTTTTATAAAATTTATTTGAGGTTTTACTATATTTCGAAATTGTTATTTTCATAGATATATTGTTGACAGATTGAGCAATATTTCATACAAATATTAAAGAAATGGTAATGAAAGACCTTAAAAATGCCTATCCTATCCCTTCTGGCTTGAATTAATAATGAATTACAACTTAAATGTTCTTTGAATTAACAATAACTATTATTCATTGAATCTTCCTTTATTTCCTTTTGTTTTGGAGGCCAAATACCCAGGCGTATATTACTTTCAATTGTAAAAAAGATGTGCACGTACACATTTACACTTAATCAATTAGGTCAAGTTAACTCATTCCTGTTTGAAAATGTAAGTCTATCGATTACTCAATAAGGATCAGAAATTATGAGTAAATGTACTCAATTCCTTAAATTTCTGAGAGTACAGAAAATTAAGCTTACTCCTCAAAACATGCAATTACTCAAATATATTCAAACATAGGAGTAAAAACCCAATTGCCTCAAAAGTTATCTGGAGCTCTGATACGCTAAAGTAATAAAATGTGTATTAGCGTGTAAGAAATAGCAAATATTCAGCACTGAAGAGGTCACAGAGGGTGGTTAAAGTCGGAATCACCAGCTGATCATGTGATAAGTTATCCTGTGTAATGATTTGTATTGGGTTTTTTTTTTCACTTGCAGGTGTTGATGTTTTGACAAATAAATGAAACCAATAAGAACTCCATATCAAGAGTTAAGATGACCCCGACCCAACCAGGGTTGCACTTATGTAAGCCCAGAGCCTGATAACGGGTTTTACCTTTTTTTGATGGAGAAACATGAAAATGACTTTAAGCCCTGGGTTTAAAACGAAATATGACTATAACATTAGGACATTTGTATTTTTATGAACATATAATTTCAAGGGGTAGTAGCACGGTTATACGGATAATATAAGGTGGAGCCCGGAAACCAAAATAAATGGTTCTAATTGAAAGGCGATGTATTTAGTCTAAATTAGGCCATAATAAAACAAATATATGTAAAGTTCAGCATATGACCTTTGCGATTCCTTTTTCTTACACAAAATGTATTAAAGGTTTCCACACAAAAATGACCCAAAGTGAACCTTATAATTTGTTCCCTGACTATGGAAGATTGGTTTGTCTAATGAGAATGTTGACACTATCAACATAATACATTAAGCATTAACTTACAATTATCAGTGAAAAAAATAAATTTTCAAAATTCTTTCTTCTTTAAGTTTCATAGTTGTTTTAGAAATTTCATTTATTATCAACCACTGGGAATAGCCATTTCACAGAACACACTAATTTTGGTTTTAAACTTATACTTATAATATACATACCGTATTTCCTCTAATGAGCGACCGGGTTCATGTAAGTTTGTGTACATTTGATATTGAAAACTAATGGCAGAAGTGTCTCTCTATATTACTCTTGGAAACTTCAAAGAGAAGTTTCAGCCTATGATATTTGTTTTAAGCATATCCTGGTATTTCCAACGACCAATGGACAGAGCTGTAGCAAATTTATATGTGGGGGGTAAGAAATAATTGGCAAGCTTTAATTTGGAAACTGGGTATGATATAAATTATATTTTTTATTTTCAACAATATATGGATGAGTGTTTACACCCTTAATAAATATATATTTTGCATATGCATGTGAGCTGTTTTGTAGTTATTCGGTGTATTTTATTGCATTCCACATTCGGAAACGTCATTCCATGTTTTTAACAACTAGGAATTCGGTTCCTTCAATTTTTTACTATAACGCGAGCGCTGAATGATCGTTCACTCAATGCTACTCATCCACTCAATGCTACTCATCGCTTCACGGAAAAAAATATATTGAACAGGCCATTTTCAAGTTTCTTATTTCAAACCATAACGTTTTGGATGATTTATTTAAAATTTGTGGTGTCTTTCGAAAAAAGTATCGACATAGGGCCTGAAATATGATAAAATATTCTTAATTGCCATCCTATAACATAATGAAAATTATGAACTTGTAGCTTGTAATCGATCAACACTCAATTAAGGAAAATTATTCTTGCAACATGTAATTAACCTGAAAGTCAATGGGAAATTCGTTGGTTTTAAACTATATTAGTTAGTTAAAGATCCGGCGCTTATAAGAGGCCCGGCGCTTATTTTCTCAACCACCATTGACTCCGGGCGCTTATTAGAGGCCCGGCGCGTATTGGAGAGCCGGCGTTATTAGAGAAAATACGGTACTTAGTAAATATAAACTTATAATATATGCTTTTGTCTCAGTATTGAAATCTTCAAAATATATATCTGTGTAGTTTTTGTGTGCAGTAAAATACAATGAGCTGGTTACTATCAGGAAGCTATGCAGTTTGAAATTAACAAAACATTACTTAATTGGTTATTTGTTCCGGTATCCCGGGGTGCAAATGTTATTCGACCCTTCATTTTCTGTTACTTTACAGTCGCATTTGATTCGCCTTGAACCTAGACTTTGTAAACTCTAAAGTATTGCCTCAAATCTTGTGAATGAGACCGGTTTAGAGTTTTATTCTATTCAATGTTTTCATGTGAACCAGACTACATAGGTCTATCATACTGCGATTAATATTCTCTGCAAGGCGACACAATCCAGGACAGTGGATGCTTGCCGAGAAATACAAGTTTTTGTAAAACTATGGTTTAGCAAAATCGTTTCTCATTTGATTCAGGGTGAAAAATTTAAGATATCATAATTATTTATAGATTTTGACAACTATATTCTTTGTTTTAAATGATTATACGTTTTAATGTTCGTAGTGAAATATATTCTTTAAGTAACTTTAACATTTAAATTCTTAAATGAATCGTTTTCAAAACAAATACGCCAGCAATTTTGCCAGAAGTTTTTTTTTATCTTAACGGGACGTTTTGAGATTGTTCATTTGCTGTTGTTGAGTGGAGTACATAGGAAGGAAACAAGTAATGTGGCTTCATGGGCACCAGTATAAGCATACCCTTTCTCCTGTTAATATTATACAAAAACATACCATCAACCTTCGTTTTGAATTACTAAAATGTATGTTCTTTGACGAGTGATTTCATTAAAAGTTACACAAACTGATCTCGGGAATGCTCAGTTACTGTCATCCTAGCTGTGACGAACATTTCAGTTACCGTCATCATCGTGTTTCAGTTACCGTCATCATGCCCGATTTTTCTAACTTGAATATCTTTATTAATGTGCATTTACATGTAGGGTTGTCACTGGTGAACTTTTTCCGCGAGCAAATGGTCCTTGGTTCATTTATTGTTTAGTCCATTTCGCTTGTGCCGTTACTATGGATACACAATTCGCAAAACAAAATTTGGGCAGAGAAAACATAACTTTCGATAACATAATAATAATTCCATACGCAGCGCAGCGGTTAGCGCGTTCGGCTTCGGAGCAAGAGGTCCGTGGTTCGAATCCAGCCAGGAGCTGGGCAAAAACACGCAGTAAAGTTTGGGTGAAATGCTACACTGAATTTCAGCGCAGTACTACCCATGGTTCGCTAGTTCCAACCTATGCTCGCAGGTTTCACCGCTAAGAATAGCCACAATGGCGTTGTGGGCTCTCTCCCTACAATAATAATAGCAGCCGCTATATGAGTGAAATAATCTTGAAAGCGGCGATAAACCCCACATCACCTCACCGAATACATGACTAAAACAGTGACTTTACGAACAAGTCCTTTGTCCGGAGCATATCTCCTGAACTATACATACTAGCTTCAACAAACTTCATACACTTATCAACCATGATCCCTACATGTAATAATTATGACTATGTGTAGATCATTTAAACGACGCTACAATCGCGAGATTCAAAACTTTTGTTTGATACATTTTTTAAAACACAGAATTCTACTGAATTAAATATAGGCGTAACTTAATTTAAATCAACAGGTTGTTAAATACTAAGTTTTGAAAATATGAAACTGTCGATCTCAGTGTAAGTTAACCTCGCCCTTATAACACTCGCTGGACTCCAATATTGATATCAGTATGGGAGTCCAGCGTTCCAGGATAAAAATAATTTAGGCTACGTTTACTTAGACTGTGTCGATCTAAAGGTTTAGTTTAGGCCTATATAAAATCGTTCTCATCGTTTGAATTCAAACCTTTCATTTCTAGGTCAGATATTCATCAACGACCGATAATCTATTCAGAAAAAAACATGAATTTAAAACAAAACATTCACTTAAAATAATTCAAAAGGGAATATTTTTTCCGCTTTTTTATTCTCAAGTGTACAGACGATTCTAGGAAAAAATGTCACAAGAAAAAAAGTCACGGAAAAAAGTCACAGGAAAAAAAGGTCACAAAATATATTAAATGGCATTTATGTAACTAATTATGTCCCCCGTAACATAATGTTTTCGGTTCCGTCCGAAATTCCGTAATTCCGTAACGCTTTCGTTTCCGGACCATATCTCCAAAACCGTTCAATATTTTTAACGAAACTAGGTATGTGGTTAGATCTAGTACTGGAGTGGTGCCTTTTGCTATTTTGGTTATTCTGAATTTTTTATTTTTTCTGATTTCCATGGAAACATTTTGAACTTAGTGCATATTGGGGGATGCTTTCGTTTCCGGAGCATTTTTCAAAACTGTTCAATATTTTTTAACGAAACTTGATATGTGGTTAGACCTAGTGGTGGAGTGGTGCCTTTTGCTATTTTGGTCATTCTGAATTATATAATTTTCCTGGTTTCCATGGCAACAGTTTGAAAGGACCATTTCCGGGCAATATCTCAAAAACTATTCAATATGATTTTACGAAACTTGGTATGTGGTTAGACCTAGTGGTGGAGTGGTGTCTTTTTCTATTTTAGTTATTCTGAAAAAAAAATTCTGGTTCTTAAGAAAAAAGTTGAACTAGGTGTACACTCACGTGCAAAAGAAAGTATAGGTCCTTCATATTGATATACATTAAAAACTTCTGATCATACCAAATGTTATTTATACTTAACATAATGGCATGCCTTAAACACATAATAAATATCGCAAAAACGCAACTTGTGTTGATATATTTCTTAGAAACCGGAAAAATAGTGAATTCCGTTTAAAACCAATTGCTTGAAAATTAAGTGCATAAAATATGTATCAATCGATTTGCTGGATACTGTCATATCATAGCAACTGAAAAAACACAAAAGGAATGGCAGGGTTGACTCAGGAACAACGAGATAGAGCTATTGGAATGGCTGATATGGGAGCAACACACGGCCATATTGCTCGAACGTTCCATTTCATGCCACTGACAGTGTCCAAGCTTATGTAATGTCATAGACAGACTGGTCGGACCCAGGACAGACCCAAAAGTGGAAGATCACGTGTTACAACGCATCAAGAAGATCACTATATCCGGACAAATTCATCTGAGGAACAGATTTGTAACGGCAACGGAAACAGCGCCGACGGCTCTTGGTCATCGTGTTAGTAGACGTACAGTGTCTAGGAGATTACGTTGCAGGGATTCATAAGCGCCGTCGACTTCAATGGGCGCGGTGAGTTTTCAGATGGCAAGAACGGAACTGGAGACGAGTATTATTCACAGACGAAAGTCGCTTCTGTCTGTGTCACAACGATGGAAGACAGAGGGTATACAGGCGCCGGGATAAGCGTTTCGCCCTTAAAAAAGAGTTGCAACGTATACCCGACGCCATCATCCGACGTTTTACAACGTCGATGAGGAGACGTGGTCGTGCTTGTATTGACGTGGCAGGAGGTCACACATGTTAATGACAACAACAGAGAATGCTTGTGGTCTCACTGTTGATAATTGAGACACTTGAAATCAATGAAATTTGACCCCCTGCTTATTTAAATGAGATTGCAGAAATATGCTGGAGTGATCAAATGCAATCTGTTTGTGTGCATTATTGTCATTTGATTGTGCTATAAAATCATCTTCGCGGCATTGAAATATTATCTTTTGTTTTTAAGTTGTGAGCATTGTAAGTCTACCTATACCTTCTTTTGCCCGTGAGTGTATATGGGGGGTAGGGTCTGTTTCCGTACTTTAGCTTAAAAACTATTTAAAATATTTTCACTAGACTTGATATGTGGTTAGAACTACTGGAGGAGTGGTGCCTTTTGCTACTTTGGTTATTCTCAATTGTTATCTTTCTGGTTTCCATGGAAACAATATGAAATTTGTACATAATGGGGGTAGGGTCACTTTCGGATTTAATGTTAGCGGGGGACATCACAGTGTATCACATGCACATATTTCTAGTTATTTCATTGTTTTAGTATAAATTTTGATAAATAACATAAACTTTAAAATATAACAATAAATACATATCAATAAAATACTTCCTTGATAGATGACATACAAATTAAAATATGAAATATAACAAAGTATTAAACTCAATACTGTGTTGCAGGTTGTAGCAGATTGTGACAATGAGGTCAGAGCTATGCTTCCAGACCGTGACACCTGTAAGAGAACCATGAGGAATTAGAGGCCCACACCACCGGTTCCAGGTACACTGAGCGAGCCAGACCATGACACCTGCAAGAGAACCATGAGGAATCAGAGGCCGACACCACCGGTTCCAGGTACACTGAGCGAGCTTGGCACCATACCAGAAGAGTTCTCTACGACGTCATCAGGGAAGCCCTTCCTCATCTACGACAACGGTACCAACAACCCTAACAGAATTCTGACCTACGCATCAACTGATTCAACAGTAATGTTCTGTAAGTATGAAATAGTATTCATTTACATAAAACATTCAAGTTTTAGTGCCGTAATATCATATTTTAGTGTCAAAAATTTTAGTGTTATATTTTTAATGAGTTAACAGTCAAAACCGATAGAAATTCCAAGTTTGGACGACCATGTCTGAGAGTTTTGAGTCATTATTAGGTAAAGTTTATTTTTCTATATTTCTGTTTCACATTTGAAGGCGATATTATCTATAGTAAATAAATAAAGAGGGTCTATGTTGAGTTTCTTAATACATGTATTTCATACTTTATAAAATACAGATAAGTTTATTCACATTAATGTTCATTTTCAAATAAAGGTCGCTTGTTTTGTGCTGTTATGTTGTTTCTTATTTTGTTTACTTTGTTTCAGTTCCTTTGTTGATGGTTATGACTGAAAAAGAAGAAAAAATGATGAATACTAACTCATTGATGTGTTATAAGCGCAACTTCAAATAAAAATGATCATTAAACGAATGTTGACATCGTGGTTTTACATACTTGTTGCATGTGTTCACTCGCTTGTAGAAGGTGGGAGTTGAATCCGAACCCGTAACTCGAGTAAATCAACATCAAATTAAATTTGTCTTGTATGTGTCAAACGTATATACCGTAAGTATTAATAAATATCATTTTTATCACAATATATGTTTTAATAAGATAATTACATGCATGTTTTAACATTTCCCGTCCCATCTTAAGATCGGGCGGATCCGCAGTTGGGATGATACATACACACACAAGAAACAACTAACTCTCATAACAAAAATGCCGCAGCTATGCGCATCCACTTGGCGTTGATGGGGCACAGTCGTCAATTGCCGTTTCCTTTGAAGAATGGCCATGTCCTCAATGCCGTTTGCAGTTCGTTTACATATGAGTTTCTTCCAACATTGAAGAAATGTTGTTTGTATTGATGAACTGTTTGCTTCACCTAAAGGGTTAAGGTGTAATATTTGCAATTGCTGTGGATAAACCACAAACATCTGCCAGTAGCCTCTTGTCCATCAGGTTTACCTGGGAAGGGGAAAAGAAGTTAAAAGGATTTACTTTTTTGAATTTTGTATAATTAGATTAGTATTGTCATTGTTTGATAACGGACACTTGAACAATTATATGATCTCTTTGTCAAAGACTACGCAAATTAAATCAATAAAACTCCTCAAGTTGACGCTTACCAACAACTCCTTAGTCTTCTAGCGAACCGTTAAAA
Organism: Steromphala cineraria; assembly: GCA_916613615.1. NCBI lineage: Eukaryota > Metazoa > Mollusca > Gastropoda > Trochida > Trochidae > Steromphala > Steromphala cineraria. The sequence goes on from OU744728.1 coordinate 9,737,934, forward strand.
GATCATTTAAAAATATAGTACAATATAGTGGATATATTCAATCAGAGGAAATGTTAAATGTTTACCCCAGAGAGGCGCAAAGTCAAACATTACATAAATGTAGGAATCTTAGATTTTCTTTCAACTAACGTTTCGAAATAACGGTGACCGCCTTGGATCCTTGATGAAATTGGTGGCCACCAAACAGTCCATTAAATACACATCCTGAAGATTGGCTGTCCTGGATGTGCAGTATGCATTGATGATCTGACAAATTTACCGGATATCACTCGATTCATGCGAATAAACTATGAATCGTTGGAAATTTAAGTCACAACTCCGGAAATGTTTCATTTTTAAATAGTCGAGAGAGATCGAGAGAACAAGATCGACATACCTCATCTGACACATCACTTCCAGGCCTTAATGATCCAAAACTCTTGTCATACAATTTCTCCCCCCCCCCCCCCCCCCCCCTCCCGCCACAAGAGCCATAACTGTTCTGCTATCAAAGTGATCCTTCCAAATTGTCTGTATATCGAGGACAATAGGTAGCTTCAACAAACAGAATAAATAAAGACGAAAATGTAAATAGTAATTTGAAAATTTGAATATATATCAATCATAACCTCTCAAGTACCCTAAAGCTTAAAGCGGAATCAAATCAATTAAAACGGTCAATAAATACCCACTACTGAAGTAATGGAACGCAGTATAGCAGGATTAGATTATGTTGTCTAAAGAACACCTTTAAGGGTGTTGGAGGATAGAAAACAAATATACCATTATATGAGCGAGTGCTAGAATATCTACCCATACCTTACCAAATTCTTTTACATCAATTCTGACACAAAGCTAACATTGCAATAATAAAAATTCTAAACACTAAATAAAGAAACTATTTACCTCTGATTGGTCCTTCTGAGTGACAAACCCTCCAAAACCTTTGTTATCTTCTTCATCGCTGGAACTAATCTTCAACAAGCCAATGTTAAAACCATAGCAATTAAAAGTATTTAGATTTGATACTTTTTTTAAAACTTAAGGAATATGGCAATATTTAATTATAGAAAGTAACCTGAAGAAGAAACAACCCCATAAACCATTTTCACTCATTCAGTCTGTTGATCCATTGACATCAATACTTCTTAAGAAAAAGCATAGGCATTGATTTTGCATAGAACGTAATCATGCCTGTTGTGGTGTCAAGTCACGCACCTTAAGTTTGTTAACTTGCTTTTGTATTTTAGTGCAAATATACAGTAATTCGGGTTTATTTTTTTACTTCAACTGAATAACATTGTTTACCTCTTGGAAACAAACCGGATCATTGTTCTGATAACCTTCATTCAGTTTCCCGTCCACCCTCAGGGGCAGTCTTCTGCAACCAGACAATGCTGAGATGTAAACATTACCAACAAACGAATCACACAGTTTTTAACGTTATTCTAAACAAGATATTCGGATGACTTTAGGACCTGAAGTAGTAAGCAAATTTATGAATGGCGTATGAATACAATTTGTACTTTAACGGCCGAGCATAGTTTTTTAATGTTTCTCTTTTTCTACCGTTTTTACGCATGAAAATTATCTTGGGTAAGAAAAAGAATAACCAACTCGATGCTCGGAATTACGGATTATCTGTCCCTCGTGAATTATTGTGTCAAACTCCTCGCTGAAGCTCGGCGTTTATCACAATAATTAACTCAGGACAGATAATCCGTAATTCCTCGCAACTCATTGATTATTTTTATAGTATTGAACTTCATTGGGTGACAGTTTGTATTGTAAAGAAAGTGGCGCATGCGTAGTTTGATTGTTATACACTGGCATATTGAATATATCAGCTTTTAAAATAGAGCACCGTTTCTCCCTGTAAGAGCAATGTCTTTATTTCGTCCACTGAAGTTACCACTTTTGATATTGGTTTCGGGGGAGTCTATTGAACCATATTTTGTACTGAACTTCATTGGGTGACAGTTTATGATGTAAAGAAAGAGGCACATGTGTAGTTTGATTGTTATACACTGGCATATTGAATGTATAAGCTTTTAAACCTCACGCAGTATCGTTAATGACACCACCTGTGCGGCCATGTGGGCCTCAGAGGCCCAGGCACATTCACATGCAATTCAGGAACACTGCGAGGGAAAAAGGGTCAATATTATTAATGATGTTATGTCTAATATGTCACCTATGTGTTCCAATCCTTACCAACTGATCGGTGATATGTTTATTTGAGACTCATTTACAGACTTTTTCGGTAAAACGTTTTTTTAGAGTAAGTGTAAAGAAAGCAGATTTCACGTACATTTAAGAGTAAACGCTAGATAATGTGATACCTATTTATTCGTTATTCAATTTTACATTGAACAAAGGTTACCATTATGCATCGACATAGTGTCAGAAATTAAAACGTTGTCGAACGTGAAATTTAAACCGAAATTTCATGATTCACAGTAGTCTGACATTATAATATTCATTATCGCCATAATGCGCATTATTGGTTCGTTCCTACAGGCCAATTCCGGCCAAAAGAGCGTAAGATGCTCCTGTGCATTAAATTAAGAGTTGCCAACGAAACCCAAAATCTCTACTTCCGGGTTACAAAATTTCTTCATTCTCTTGCCACAGGGATACAGATTATTCACAACATCACCTCCACCAAATTGAAACTTTAGGAAAGCGTTTGCATGAATGGGATATTTGACCATGAAGGCCAGTTATCGCCCCTGTTTTTGGTTGCTTCAAAGAACTCAATCATATGAACTGGCGTTTACGATCATGATCTTGAACCTTAAAAGTTCAGGAGAGTTTGGTTTGCCAAAAACTCACATATTCGTCAATAACAAAAAACAACGTTACTTTGGATAGTTTACAGTAAGAAAAAGGAACATGTTGCCAATAGTTTATGCCACAAGTCAATAGGTTGGGACAGTGTTATTGGGTTGGATACACTATTAAAGAGGGTCTGCAACTCAAATTTTTAACTTCCAGAGTTTTATTAGCAGGGCCCCGAAAGAGTCGTAAATGCTCGGTAGGGACGAAATCGTTTGGTTACCAACTGCTTACAGCTGACAGCCAGTTCCAAGTTTGTGTCACGTGACCCCCTTACCCGTATTGACGCTCTTGTTAACGATGGTCAATTCGGTTTCACAAGCTAGGTTGTTGATTCCCTTTAAGCACACAAAGATGTAGTTAATTTATGGTATTGAAGAAGTTGAGGGGCAAATCACAATTTCGATAACGTCCATGAACGTCACTTGCATCAGATTATTGACCGACAAAGATAGTGCTTCAATCGTGATAACTTGAATTTACTTGCAGAACGTCAGATGACATATTACACTGCCTTTTAGAGTAAAGAAGTTGTTAATGCCTAATGTTATAGTCAAAACTATATTTAAAACCAAATAAAACATCAATTGTATGAATTAATTAAACGTGTACGCCAACATCACAATACGCCCGAGACACACCAACAACTGGTCATTGCATTGCAGAAAGAGTGGGGTAGAACTGCATGGGAACTCCATCAATGTGTCCATTCAGTCAAGGGGAAGTCAAGCAAGAACTTTTGCAAATGCCAGGAATTCATAAGACTGACTTCAACGCCATCTTGTGATTAACAGAAAACGGAAACAAACCTAATAAAACTAGTGTTCTTGTTTTGGCTTACTCCTTTAAATTTGACAATTTTCGCTTTGATATCATTGAAATCATGTACCTTTTTTTGTTTTTTAAGGCGCAGAAAAAGATTCTCCGAAAAATTACAAATGCGATTCAGTTTTTGGAGAGTATATAATTTTTTCTATGTAATTTTTTTCGGATGTTGGTTTATCTACATCAGGAAGTAATCTCAAGGGGTATTATTTATTTATTTTTTTATTGCGATTCTGTATATTGTTTAACCGAAACAAGGGTTTTATTTACCCTGGGCCTTTGAGGCCCGAGCTTACAGCAAACGTATGTATTTTCTTAAAAAATCAATAAAAAAAGCAGTATCTTGTCTACAGTTATGACGTCAGACATAGCCTTAGAAAACATACTAATGGAGGAATACATGAAGTAAGAAGTCGCTTAGTTCAAAAGTGTTGATTCTGGGTAATGTCAAACATGTAACCGGGCCTCAAGGGCCCGACGATACTGCGTGAGGGTTAAAATAGAGCACCGTTTCTCGGTATAAGAGCAATGTCTTTATTTCATCCACTGAAGTTACCACTTTTGATATTGGTTTCGGGGGAGTCTCTTGAACCAAATTTTGTATTGAACTTCATTGGGTGACAGTTTATGATGTAAAGAAAGAGGCGCATGTGAAGTTTGATTGTTATACACTGGCATATTGAATGTATAAGCTTTTAAAATCGTTTCTCCCTGTAAGAGCAATGTCTGGCTTGTCAGCAGGATATCTCAAGAACCATTAACTGGATTCTCTTCATAACTTACACAACGCATCTTATTGGGAAGGCGCCAGGCCCAGTCTATTTTGGTGACCTTCACATTATTTTCAAGGTCACGGCGAGACTTTGAAAATTTCAGCATTGAATGCTGCATTTTAGGCTTGTCATTGGGATATCTCAGGAACCATTTACTGGATTCTCTTTACAACTTCTGCAAAGAATCTTATAGTGCAGACGCAGGACCAAGGGAATTTTGATGGACTTCACATTATTTTCAAGGTCAAAGCAGAACTTTTGATTAATCATCAATTTACCTGCATGTTAAGCTCGTTAGTGTGATATCTCAAGATCATTAATGTAGTTGCTTTAAAAAAATAGGAACTTATTGTTTTGTTATATATATTATAGTGAATTTAAATCAAACACACAGTTACTGGTATTTGGTAATTTATATGATTTGTCAAAGCTTCACAAGAAATACTTGTTTTGTTCTCTCCTACAGTACAGACAGAGATTGGGCCACAAGAAAATCAAGTGATTGGGAAAGACATATAAGACAATGGGCCATATTCATGTATATTGCTATTTTCCAAATTGCCCATTATTTTATTATTTAACTGGGCAGGGCCTTTTTTTCAATCATTATCAATGTGCAAAAGAGCCCCTGGCCCTTGCCTTTCCCAATTGCAACATCCAGATACATAGGACAAGTTGATAACCTCTCTGTAAGGGCAGTTATTTAAATCTTTAAGTTGTAAGAAAACCAATTATCGCTAACCATATTTACTGTCCCAGAGAAAATTCAAAGGTACTTTTCCTTCAAACCAAATTAACAGAATCTGTAAAAACTATACCTATTTATTCTAATAACAACAAGGATGTAAACTGTACAATTTATCAATTCATCAGTTTTAATGAATATTAAAGTAAAGATTTTCAATAAAGATTGTGAATTAAAAAAATCAATGGACAATTCATAGTACTATGAACATATCTAATGATAAACTAATTTTTAAATGTTTCAAGTTCACTATAATCTATCTTCATTTAATATATTTTCAGGAATTGTTACTGCTATTGATTTTTCATCGTTAATTTAAGAGCAGTAACAATGACAGCGGGGGCTGCACTGCAGGAGATTTTAAACCAGGTGACCGGATTCGTCCTTCAAGTAGGACTCATCAGACTAAAGGCCAGGATTGAGCGTGTGTGTGGCCTTTTATAGACGAGTTGTCTGGTGTTACTTGTGTTGCGGGGGTACTGTGACGTCAAAGCCGTAGCGGGCGAGAGCGTCACTGGTCTGTGATGCCATCACTATTAGATTATTTGAACAGTGGTAAGTGATTTTTACGTTTTATACAAATCATTAATATTAATTTATTAATCGAGATGTACATACCAGATTTGATATGTTTTATGGAATTGTAAAAATTTGTATTTGAATAAAGTCGGATTGACATTGTGTGCTTAAAAGCATTGTTTAAGTTATTTTTACGTACGGGGAGGCCCCTGCTATTAAAGGCTCTGGGTCCTCTCCCACCGGGTTGGTAAGAGAAGAATGAATAGGCAACACATAAGTTTCAGAACAAAAGTGTATTGATATAAACAAAATTTAGTTTATATTGAAGTCTCAAGCGACTAAATTGATAAGGTATACACATAAAAAAAAATAAGTAAAAAACAGAGTTTTTTATGTACACAGTTAGTGAGGGTTTCACATGGTGTAGAGAGTTCGTTCAGCAGTCACTCGCATCGATTGGTTCTGTCATGCTAAGAATGATCGATGTGGACACAATGTCCCTGTGAGTGGCACCAGGCACAAAGGCCTGGTAGTCCAAGAGGATTCTGTCTAATTCCTCTTGGACGCCACGGAAGGGGGATGTAGTTCTCGTCTCCGGGCTGGAGTCGATGGGGCATGTCATCTCGGCATTGGGGTCGAAACACAGGCCATGGCTCTGTGAATAGAGGAACATACGAATTTTGATGATTCCAGTTGCTAAGAGGGGGTATCGGAATTTGTCCAAAATAAAGTGAGGTGACCGGCCGATGTGCCAGTCCCTTATCAAGTAAATGTCTCTACCTGTGTGGGTACTGAGATCGGGCGTGCCGAAGGCGAAGCAGGACGCCGGGGCTCTGGGGTGGCTGGGCTCGAGTTGGCAAGCTGTGCATGGGCTGGTCTACCCATGTAGCGTAGCGGACGTGGTTGTATCCGGGCAGTTTGGACCTGCAGATAGCTAGAAGCTTCTTTGCGGGTAAGTTTGTGACAATGGACGATGTGGCGTAATCAATCATCACGCCTTGTCAATAGTTTATCACAGATGCGACACAGATGTATTTTGTCTGTGTGAACACTTTTCTGATCATGGCGTGTGAGTGCATCCCTTCTGGAGAAGTTACAGAGCTGGAGAATTTGTCTGTAGCATTGATCAATATTATGATAAATTACCATAATTGAACAATGAAAATATCCCACAGCTATGGCTGTCCTGCTACTTGTCCTGAACAGGAATGTCGGGAGTCTTCCAGGTGACAGATCTTGCTTCAAGCCCCAGCTCTGCGCGCTTATCCATGTAAGCACTACCCATGAGTGGAAAATAAAGAGAAAATAGTATGTTTCGAATTTATTTACCATCACTTCATATTGAAAATGGTTTAAAATGCATGAATCATCTATATATATTTTGAATACTTCTAGTTGCTGCCAACAAAATTGTAACTTATTTCATATGTCATCAAATATGGAATTCAAATCTAAGTGGCCATAAGATTTTTAAAATTTTGACCAAATAATAGTCAAATGTTCTGATTTATTTCTTTCTATTGATGGCAGTTATATTCTAAAAATCAATTGTTAAATTGGTTTAACATCACCCTTTATCCATTTATAATTGTCAATATTCTGGCAATGTAATGAATTTATGTTTTACTGTTGAACTGAAGTTCTTGAAAATGACATATTTCTAATTATTTAACATTGTATCCTTCAGATCCTTGAAATACCTCCAATTCCGCAAGGCTTTCTCTTTGGAGTGCCTAGAAGTTCCCATCGGATTGAGCAGAACTACAGATGGTTCAGTGACATCAACTCCCTGTAGAAAAACAAAACAAGTTATGTTTTATGTTGTTTTCAATGAGAAATGTAATATGAGAAGTTGTTTCTCCGTGGGTGACCATAGTTGCAACAAGGCAATATAGTTTACATTGGTCTTAACTGCTAGAAAAAATAGTGGAAGAGCATATTTCGTTGTCTTGTAGGTGGCATCAAGCATCACTAGTTCTTCTCCATATTGTTTTAGAAGGTTTCTTTGCCATTCAGTTTGGTGAACAAACGAAAAGGAATTAACACCTGGGTCGTTTCCCTGAGGAGATCTCAAGTAAAACTTGTCATTTTCATCATTTTTCTTCCATGATTCAACAAGTGAAACCAGCCTTTCGCTATCTATCTTTGAATCCATCTGGGCCATCCTTGCTGCATAAACATGGATTCTGATATCACATTTTGGAAAATATCTTTTGTTGTTTCTGCTTGGCTGAAAATTGCTTTAAAAAACCATTTAATTTTGAACAAAAATTTGAGGTGTCTCTGGATTTCATTTGTGTTTGTGATCCCTTCGGACACCAGATCTTTGATTCTTGCTATAAGGCTTTTATCTATGGGCAATGTGAAACCAGCAACCTGAAAAAATATTGGGAAATATTAAGTCCATTATCTATAATCACACTCTAAAGGTGAGTGCTTGTTTGCCTGACCTAGGACATTAACGATGGTAATTCACTGTCCTAGGTCTACATCTGCTTGACAGGATGTCCTATCTATAAAGGGCAATCCAGTGAAGCGGTTATTACTCATTGCATATTCAATCTATTATCTATAATCACACTCTAAAGGTGAGTGCTTGTTTGCCTGACCAAGGACATTTTTGATGGTAATTCATACCTTTGGAACTGTCCTGGGTCTACATCTGCTTGACAGGATGTCCTATCTATAAGGGGCAATCCAGTTGCATAATCAGTCCATTTTGCATTATTACTCCCTAATACTGATGTGTCATATGCTCTTAATATGCTTGACAATTTTTATATCAATGTATATAAATATTTTCTATTGCATTAAGTGTACTTGACAATCATTCTGGTTTCTTTCATAAATCAAATGATTAATATGCATTACCTCGCCTTTGACATTGTTTGTGTGATCATCTTGGTGAGGTTATTTGACAAAATATTTCTTGTGAAACATAATTTCATCATAGCATGGCGATTGGAGATCTGCTTTTAGTGCTGCAGACATTACATCTCTGTTACTTTTGGTGTCTTTGTCCTTGACCTGAAATGTATTGTCATCAAATTAAAATAGTCATCAATGAAATTTAGGAACAAGACAACTGTAGTATTTTTATTTGAATTGGTAGAGAAAACAATTTTTAATTGTTGTGATGATTTTTTGGAACCATATCAATAGTTTGTTGATAATAACAAATTTATTCAGTTTACATTACCAAATTCATACTAACTGAATATTCAGTAAACATTGTAATTTCCCTAATGTTCACTGCAGCAGCACAGTTAGGTTTCTTGGTGTTTTGTACATGAAACTTCTTCTTCCCAAACTCATGATCTCCCTGAAAAGACAATTTCTATTAATTAACTTTTGACCAAAATGATTTCTTCTCATTGTTGAAACAAGAACAAATTTAGCTGTTTGATACGCAGTATTAAGTATTATTTTCATTACTTCCTTCGTCATAGTTTTCAAAAGTAAACTTTCCCAGAGGGTCAATGTAATGTTTATTTTTTTCTATATTGCACCCCTAAATATACTTGATAGGACAAGTTACCTGAACTTCATTATTCACTCTTTGCTTTATGCCATTGATGATTAATGCAACACCGGTAGGTAAGGAACACCCTTTGGATGGTTGAGGATCTTCAAAATATAACTTGTGTGTGCAAATCTCTGAATAGAGGATTAAAATTAAAATTAATGTTATTTTGAAAACCAATGTGTTCTTCGGTATTCGATTGATTAGTTGAGAAAAGTGAGATGTTCTCTACCTGTCAAAATAAATTCAAATTGTGAATTTTATAGGATACACTCAAGATTCAAGGGACACACTAACAGCAAGTGCATAGAAATTGCTGACACCAATTTTTTTTTTCAGAAACATTTTTTTTTCAACAAAGAACTGTCATTTAAAATTTTTGAGATTTAGGCCTTGAATTAAAATATTTTGAGGGATATCAGACAGTGTGTTAAGATTTCTAGGTTTTGTGCTTTTGTATCTGTTGTATGTTCTGTTGTGTATTCTATTAAAATACTTAATTCACTTAAAATTATACATTGTCAGTGTTCTGTTGTTTCTTGTTATCACATTGGTATGTAATACCATGGGGTATATTGTCGTTGCCTGACTGTCTGGGATCACTTTGTTCGAAGAACAGTAACATCTAGCAGAAAATGGAAACAGAAAAGTGGAAAATACTAGTTAATTAGCCTCATTCAAATTGCGACTATATATGCCTCATTGTATTGCTTAGTACCAAAGATATAATAAATACTAAGAGAATGATATGTTATTTTATCATATAATGGAGGGTGTTATCGATGCAATAAAGCTATCTGATAAACTTGGTATCCGATTGCCTCAAAATCTGATAAAGATGCAAATTAGGTCAAAACACGAACTATTTTCTCAAAACTCCATGCATGTCATGCGAGTCCTAAAACGGTCACTAACCATTGATAACGTCGTCGGGAGTTTTCAGGTTTTGTGTTTCTATCGAATAAAATATCGTACAAAATCCGTCAGGGTAAACTTATCACGCATTCGTATTTTAGAAATCATAGCTTGGTTATCCAAGCATTTCAAGTTGTTTCCATCGTTGGTTTAAAGAATATAACGATATGCAGCTAACAATAACGACTATCGAAAAAAAGAAATGTGCTTCTATTTTCGTGAATAACATAGGCATAGATCGCTTTGACCGTGTCGGTTACCAACTTATCAGCAAAAATACATCATATTCTAGTGGTAGTACAGATTATCTAGTAGCGGAGTAACAAACGCGACAACCCCACCTTCGCAAATAGTCGGCGTTTGGTCTAAGGATACCGTTACTGAACTGGCGTAACAACAATGACAATGCAGCTTTTCAAAATGCAGTTAGAGTTACTTCCCCTGTTGTAGTGACGTTGACAAGTGGTTCTTACACATTTTGTGTTATAAAAAGATACAATGTTTACTCGTGCACTCGCAATCAGACTGAAAATGTCGATAGATTGTAGAAGACGTTTCTAACACTGTGAAAAAAAACATTTCATGAAGGAATATTTCTAGACTGTTCACAACTATACATTATCGACATTATGACCTTCACCTTGGTTTATTGTGAAAGCAATTACTCCGCGAAATCTAGGTCAAACATATTTTTAGAAGGAATCATATTTTCGTTTAAACCCGTTTATTTCTAAATGACATTATATGATAAAGAAATTATTAACCTCGTGTGTTTCCGTATCATTAATATCATATAATAGGAATAAAAATATATGTATTATGCTCGCCAAAGGCTCGCATAATACAAATTTTATTCCTATTATATGATATTAATGATACGGAAACACACGAGGTTAATAATCTCTATGGATTAAAAACAAAACAAATTAACACAGATTTGGCAGTTTCATTTTTTTCGTGAAAATATCAACTTTCTACCTCACTTGATGAGATAAACATGGTATTAGTCAAGAACAGACAGATATCCTCTATATATTGTTGCAACACTACACATCATACATGATAAAAAAGTCAGTAATTCCAATATTTTAAGTCGACAAAAAGATTAACATACAGCAACTGTTCTATAGGCCTACAACTTTACAAGGCCAAACATTTTTTAAAATTCTGTTTCCAAATAAAATACATCTGGCCTACTTGGTATCTTATCCGTGTTGAAGCAGGGACAAACTGTGCTCTTGGAGACACAGTAGGAAGTGTTAAATTCATTGCTGTGGTCATTTATGAGGTCAAATAACCTCGTCAAAAGTCTCAAAAACAAACTCCCTCTCGGCCATTGCAATGGCCTCCGAAGGATGTTAAATTTGGCGCCCCTATAAAGTTTAAGTATGTCACTGCGCATGCGCAGAAAAGCTGGTCTGTTAATACGCCTTCCGAGAGATTCCGAATGCATACTCGTATCTAATGAATATTCATGAATCTGCTCTCAATGACAAGGGACATAACTCCCGCTTAATAAAAACCGGAAGTAGGGTTATACACGAGTTGTTTTTGTTTATGTCGGCGACAGCATCGTGTTTTAGAAAACAGCAAGAAAAAATCGGCTTGAATTCTCAAATGACACTGGGAAACAATTTGTAAGTATAAATCCTACTAGAAATCTGCCCAACCGAAACATTCTCGCTAGACAAACACGATTTAGATAGACACATCAATTTGACAGTCACCAGTCCTAATCGTTTTTATCTCGTTTCCATCTCGAAGACAGACAGCTGTCAAATTCTGTTACCCCGCCGCCTCAACAAGCTATTCTGAAATGATATCGTATGGTTGCTGGCAAACACATAAGGAATTGTTTATCCCTTTAACCTGTACAATATGTAGCAAAGTATGTCATGTCTTATTTCAATCCTAAGAAATTTATTCTTGTGAAAAAAAATCCAAATCATAGAACGAGGTATGAACTCAATTGATTGCATTCTAGAAGTTGTAAGCTAAAAGAGTACACGATTTTTAGCAAATATTTGAAAACTATATGAGGATCCATAAAAAAACATCACTTTTTTGTGAATAAAGAAGTTGGATAACAATTCAATCTTGTACTTAAAATAATAGAACACTCTGTCAGGTGTTAGACGATCATCCTTGCTTCTGTCTAACTCCACTACTGGCTGGCGATGAGTTATCACCGCATAGCAGTTATCGCCATCACCTCGCTGTAAGGTATTTGAAAATTCTTTCACATGGAATCCTTATTTTTTTCATCAGAGGACCTCTCCCACTTTCAAATTATTTCCAATAAAAAAATTCACCAAAAGAATTTTTTCAGATGCCACGAAAGCTAAATTTTAGTATGTAGGAAAAGTAAACAAGACGAGGAAAGTCACGTGACCTGTCGAGATATCTAATCAAATATTTTTTTAAATTATACAATTGTATAATATGAACCTAGCTATAGTTAGGATACAGAAAAAGATCAATTGTATGATTGCAAATTATTTTAGAATTATTTTCCTAGCAATGATTGTGGTCAAAACTGTCCCACGTTACTTACCTTCACTCACTGCTACGGCGTGTAAATCAAGAAAACAACAAACAATGAAATAATACAGCAGATGTATGCCTCAAAGAATTCACTGTATCTGATTGAGAACTAATATCCCTATCAGTATTATAAATATTGTTAATCTGGGGTTAAAAAAAATTACAAACAAGCCAATAATCTTCCAGGGCAGGAATAGGTTAGTACGTTAAAAAAAAATTACAAACAAGCCAATAATCTTCCAGGGCAGGAATAGGTTAGTACACCAGGATAAGTCCAAAATATATCACTTGCTTCAGGGTGAAAGATTTCTGGAGTCAATAATAATAAAAATTATCAGCTTCAAACGTCTTGTATCTGAGGAAATGGTCCATCTTTGCAAAAAAATTAAAGAGAGACGGCACTTTTCCACGGGGATGCATAAGTCAAAGTTACTTGTAGAGGGATCCACTAAAGGATACTAACGAGTACGACCAATGTGGTTAAACATTAGGTAAAATACAATATAAAAAATAAAAAACCTTTTGATGCAGTCACTCACTTATTATCATTGGTTTTGACGTGGTACATTCCCCCTTGTAATTGCAAAAAACTTGTGTTGACACAGCAAGAGATAATGCTGAGCTCTCTAGGTGAACATGCTGGGGTCTTCGAGGTCATTTACTGTCCACTGTTTATTTCTCTGAGATCATCATGAGTTCCCTGGTGTTTCTCAGGAGATTATCTGTTATCCAGACCCTAAAGCAAAAAAAATAATAAAAGGAGCCTTCTTAAGTCCAGAAAAGTCTAGATGCCTCAGCTTTTGGAAATTAAGTATAGTTCATGGCTCCTTTTTATTTCTTTTTAAATAAAAAATCAAAATAATAAAATTAGTAAAGAATTATTTTTTTCAGGGACTAAATCATTTAATGTTAGTCTACTCAGGAGACTGCTAACTAGCACATACAATACTAGAGGTGAAATGATACGAGAGGGTCACGATATGATACATATCTAGATATGGGGGGCGCAATATGATTCGTATCCTGATACACATTAATACCTTACACAATGATCTTAAAACAAAATATTTGTTATTAAGTTTGTGCAAGAATTTAACGTTACCTGGTTTGATGATATTGTAAATGATCAAACTTCCAAGTATATGGGGAGGTTCTTTTGCGTGCATAAAATTATCTTTTATCTATCTCAGTTTTCAGCATCTACTTTCATTAATTTAATAATATGTTATGTATAACGACATGCATCCTCCAAACGATACGATATATTGTAGACCAATGTATGACGATATGCTACTTTATCCTCATATCGTTACGCCTCTACAGTATACAAGAAGAATTCTGTCTATATTTATACTACTTATGTCATCATGACAATTGAATCTACATGTTACGTGATTAAAATAAATGTAATGGGCACCCAACAGCAAAACGTTAGTGTGGACAAGATGCTTGTTATTTGTCCCTTTGAAAACAAACAACCCTTCCAAACTTTCACACATGGCCTCGAAAAACTTATTTAAAGTCAAAAGTTTTACTATGAATTGACTTCTCAACAACCTCACTTGCCTTTCATTGCTCATTCATCATTTTGAAATTTTATGATATCTTCAATATTAGAAATTCTGTACATAAGAAGTATATAGTATTATATCCAACGTCTATATTGACGATTCAAAATTGATAGTTGTGCATAACACAAGACAAATTTATCTTGATGACTTATAACTCTCAGTCTTTCAAATTTCTTATTAAATGTGAACATTTAGCTGCCAAACTTTTCATTCAACCTGACTGACTTTTAGGTAATTTTGTACACAGTTGATAGGACATGACGTTAATCTAAATTGCAATACTGATTACGATTACTCCTATTGAAGAATCAAAACCAGTGTATGACAATAACATTTCGTCTTTACTAGTTTGTCTGAAAAATATTGTGAACCGTTTATTGTATATGCGTAAAGTATGTTTATGTACAAATTATTAGATATATATATGATGATACAAAGCATCAGCATCTACAAATTACTATTTGCTCTAATGATAAAATGTCATGCTTTTAACATAAATTCATAGTTGTATTTGTAAGAGCTAAAGGATTCATTTTTATCCTAAGTTAACAGTTTAAAACCTGTGGCTAACATATCTAGCTTTATGCTAATTTAGAGCATGTTGAATAACAATAGATCCGTGGAAATTTACAAGCACAGCTTTTCATCTTATGGCAAGCTTGACATATAAGTTATCTTGACAAATACCATGCATATCACATCTGGTGACATAGAAATGATGCATATGGGTCAGCGCTACTGGTGAAAAAAATTAATTTTCCTTCTTTAAAAGCGAGATCAACATGGTATAAGTCATGAAAAGACAGAAATGAAGTCCAAAGAATACATTGCAAGTCTTTAAAGAGTGTTCATCTCTTATTTAGGTAGTGTGCAAGATGGGAGATAACTCTGCTGAGACTAAGATGTCAGCTGCATATCCAGTGGTTCTGATTGGATACCTCGACTAGGGCTTGTTTTCTCACACAAGATGGGCACAGGTAAGATTTTGATTATAGAAGATACCATAAATCTATTAAAAAATTTCTCCGGAATATTTATTACTTATGTTCATTTTGGCTGGGCGATTATTTGAATTCTATCAGTGTGTGCAAATATTTGTATCAGACTAATGATATATTGAAGAAGTTTTTTTTAATGGATAATCAACTTCTTTATTGCATGAAATGAGGTGTTTCGGCGTAGATACTAACACTGTTATCAAGCAAGTGATACAAGTGGTTTGGTGAAGGAGAATTTATACATATAATAGTTGATGTTTGATGTGAACCACCTCCAGAATGTTTCCAGCACCGTCTAAAAGTTGGTCAAAGAAGTTATCTTACCAGCTTCTCACATGCCTCTCAAAGAAGTCATGATACATTCAAGAATCATTTCCTTATATAAATTAAAAACATAATATATAAAAATGTGTTTACCATCAAGATATCGCATACTAATGACTTGATGAAGTATTAGATAGGGTGATATTGGTTTTGATATACATTAGTGTTAGTACCAAATACAGAGATAATAAAACTATTTATGTAAAGAAACAGGATAAAAACTTGTATTGTATTGTAGTATTATGCATCTACCTTCAAAGTAAACCATTGAATTTTCTTTATTCATGTGAAACTGATAATACTGAAGATTTAACATTATCACTTTACAAGTCCCATTACTTCACTTATAATCCAAGGCACATTGAAAACAATCATTTCTTATCCAAATGGTTTTAATTATTCTCCTCTGTTTAGTTGTAAATGTAATGACAGGTGCTAAAAAATAACTCATAACCCATGTTTTTATTGTAAGTAGTTTAATACTTTTAGTCTTTTGCTTTATATATTATATATATTATAAAGAGAGAGAAAATTTAGATTTTTTTTCAGAAAGGTTGTTTTATATTCAGCTCATTTAAATGTCTTCTACAATCATTTGCATCAAATGCATATATATTTTGAACTTTTAACAAGAAGCTTAAGGCAAGTTTTACAAACTGATGGTATCACTTAGACATTGTATGCCGATGAATTATTGAGGGAGGGGCTGATCTAATGTTGCAATGATGGCTGGAAAGATTGATGATAAATAGTTTGTTTTTACTCAAGAAATATCTCACCTTAATACACTTAAAAAAGCAAGTGCAAAAAACAACATGACATTTAGGAGCAATGACATTTTGGGTAAAAGTGTTGACATTTGACTCTCAAGTTATCAACAATTTTTAGCTCATCAGGACTGAAAGTCCAGATGGGCTTATGGCATGGCCCGTCGTCCGTCGTCCGTCCGTCCGTAAACTTTTGACACTTTCGACTTCTCCTCATGAACCATACACATTAGAGAGCTGAAATTTTGTGTACAAGTACCTTAGCATATGGAGATTCTAATTTGTAACTTTGGTGACCCTGTGACCCCAAATAGGGTCACAGGGGTCACAACTTTAAAAACCTATTTTCATCTTCTTCTCCAGTTCCAGAAGGACTAGAGAGTTAAAAATTATATGTGCAGACTCCTTGGCCAATGGGGATTCTAATTTGTAACTTTGGTGACCCTGTGACCCCAAATAGGGTCACAGGGGTCACAACCTTAAATACCTATTTTCATCTTCTTCTCCAGTTCCAAAAGGAGTAGAGAGTTAAAAATGATATGTGCAGACTCCTTGGCCAATGGAGATTCTAATTTGTAACTTTGGTGACCCTGTGACCCCAAATAGGGTCACAGGGGTCACAACTTTAAAAACCTATTTTCATCTTCTTTTCCAGTTCCAGAAGGACTAGAGAGTTAAAAATGATATGTGCAGACTCCTTGGCGAATGGGGATTCTAATTTGTAACTTTGGTGACCCTGTGACCCCAAATAGGGTCACAGGGGTCACAACCTTAAATACCTATTTTCATCTTCTTCTCCAGTTCCAAAAGGAGTAGAGAGTTAAAAATTATATGTGCAGACTCCTTGGACAATGGAGATTCTAATTTGTAACTTTGGTGACCCTGTGACCCCAAATAGGGTCACAGGGGTCACAACCTTAAAAACCTATTTTCATCTTCTTCTCCAGTTCTAAAAGGACTAGTGAGTTAAAAACGATATGTGCAGACTCCTTGGCCAATGGGGATTCTAAATTGTAGATTTCGTGACCCCATGACCCCAAATAGGGTCACAGGGGTCACAACCTTAAAAACCTATTTTCATCTTCTTCTCCAGTTCTAAAATGACTAGAGAGTTGAAAGTGATATGTGCAGACTCCTTGGACAATGGGGATTCTAATTTGTAACTTTGGTGAACCTGTGACCCCAAATAGGGTCACAGGGGTCACAATCTTAAAAACCTATTTTTCTCCATTAGATGACAGTCTATGACAAATTTATTTCTCCTTGGATATTTTAGTGTGGACTTCTTTCACTGTCTGATACTGGCGATCTAGAAAGTGTTGAATAATAATACATTTGTTTTGTAATTTTTTTATAGGTTTTCTTGTAATAGGTAACATTAGTTTCATTTTTAGCTCATCTTGCCTGTATAAAGCAAACTTGATATGATGCCTGATGAGCTACAGAGCCAATGGCTCTATTTTTTTTTATTCTCTTCAACTGTAGTGTAAGTGTCACTATTGGTTAGGGCAATTTGAAGAGAAATTGTAAAGCTAGATGGTGGTGCAAAAGATGTAGACAACTTTTTCATTTATCCTGTTTCTTTTCACTTTATTCTGCTAACTAGATTTTTAAAGTCAATCTTATTGTTCCGCTGTTCATACAATTAGAATTCTTTAGCATCCTTTATGATTACCATACCCCTCTGGGTGTATGACTCAAGATACAACAATCTCATTAAAATCTGATCAATCCTCACTCATATCTTTCTGCTGATCTGATCTGAGTACTGCTTTTTAAGGGTCCTGTTATGTGACCTTCAATAGATTACTTCTTTGAGAGGCATTTAGAAGCTGGTTTATGAAGAAGAACAAGTTCTTATGGATAGTCAACTTCTTGAAATGCGACGTTTCGGTGTAGATACTAACACCGTTATCAAGCCAGGTCATGCAATAAAGAAGTTGACTATCCATAGGAACTTGTTCTTCTTCAATAGAGTTACCAATCACAAATCTGCTCAGATATCAAAAGATGCTGATGATTTCAAAGATCAATTGCTTATTGGTTGATGTGAAAGGTCCCTTTTAATGTCCATCGGCAGAAATTCTGTCACTGGTTAGATCCATTGATTTAAACAAATTGATGACCTTAAAAGTGAGTTTGGTAAATATTTAAAGAATCAGACTGAAGGTTATATATGTAATTCAATCAAATCTTTTGATTATTCAAGGCCAGCTATGGAATAAGAGGGTTCACACTTTTCCTCTTGCATTCTATCCATCAAGATTTTGGAAAATAGGGTTTTCAAGAAAACACTTTCCCCCGTCGTACAACTAAACACCCATTGCATTTATAAATCTCTAAATTAAAATATCATGTCTGCAAAAGCAATTACCAAGATACTGATCAATACAGAACTCACTGAGCTATGATTTGTGGATTATGTGACAGTTACTTATAGATCCCTCTTGTTTTTGCTTTAACTAGCCAAAGAAGCAAACTTACAAGATGTGCCTCGTTGCTATCAATAATAGAAAAAATTGCTACTGAGGCACTGCAGCCAGTATTATTGAAAATGTTTGCCTTCATTTTCAACACATTTTCAACACATATTCAAGCTTATGTATATTATCGTCATTGCTATAACCAAAGTTCAATTCCTTCAGTGCATCAATAATATTTTTAAAAATAGATATATCATTTGTTAATCTCAATACCATGTGAGTAGAAGATATTGATAAGGTCATTTTCATGTTCAAGACACAATTGTAACATATTTCATGCATTTCTAAATACTTACACTAGAAGTAGACTTACTGTCTCTGTTGAGATTTTGAACCATCGAGCTGTAGTAATACCTCAATAGAACAATGAAAACTTTGAGATGAATTCCAAATTCCAAATTCCAAATTCCAAATTCCAATTTCCAATGATGAGATTTTTTTACCATTGAGCTGTAGTAAAAACTCAAAAGGCAAATCAAAACTTTGAGATAAATTCCCTGAATGATTGGCTTTCTTGAATGTAACACGTGCTCTGTCTAAACAGTTCTTCATGACTGTCTCTTTAAGAATGTGTGATAAACTCAAGAGTACTTACCAAAATCAGCTCATACCCTAAAAGTATACTGAATTAGACTTGTAACTAGCTACAGTACATAGCTTGTAAGAGTGATGAAAACAATATGATTTCTATGAAAAATCCATTTTCTTTGAAGTTTTTCTTGCTATGCCTGAGCAATTATGTAACTAAATCTTATGGAATCTTATATTCCGAATGTAACAAGTACATACCTTGTCAGACTGCTGAAAACAATATGATTTCCATGAATAATGCATTTTCTTAAAAGTTTTACTCAATGCCCCGTCAACGGTAAAGAGAAACAAATGAAGCAATGCACTGGCAGGCAAGAACTTGCAGATGGCGAGTCAATATATATATCGATGGTCGCTCTGTGTGTTTGTCTGTCTCCGCTGTGAGGTACTTTTAGTGGAATAATTGCAGCTGGATCAATCTGCTTAATTATAAGGCGGGAGAGTGCTTATCAAGTACATACTCCATATGGGCTTTCAATAGTTCATGTAACAATACTGAAAATAATAGTCGTAAGTTATATAGATTCTTGGTTTCAGTTAACGGTTGAGAGGTTTTGTCTTGTGATGTGCAAGCTGATAAGTGAGGTGAAAAGGGTCTAATGACACTACTGGAGATTCTCATGTTTGACTTGTGACCTTGGTGAAAAAACATTATCTTAACTTGTGTACATTTTTCTTAACCTCTACAGCTCAGAGATGCTGTCAGATGGGGATTCAGGGAGGTGGAATAAGCTATGAACCTTTCAAGAAATGTCCACTTTTGATTTGTGACCTTGACCTTGGTGAAGAAAATATTTCAAAAATATTACCTTCATCTTAACTTCTGATAGCTGAGTGATGGTTGACATGTTCATCAGATGTCACTTAACCATTCAGATGAAGTCATAATTTCCTAGCTGATCAAAGACCCTTTTTTGAGTACAGATTAAGATTACAAGATTTTATCCTTTGTAATTATGATCTTGAATTATGAGGTTTGACACCTGGTGACATCATGACAAACAATCGATTTCCTGTTTAGAGGATTGATTATGTTATAGGGCGCACTCTGGTGGTCGTTGTGCCCTAACGGCACTCCAGTTGCACAAAGAAAGCCCGTAAAACTTTGTTATAGTGTATTGCAGTAAAACCTTAGTTCACTGACAGCACGTGTACTGCACTGTAAGGTTTAGAAAAAAATTTCTCTGTCAACAACAATTATCTTTTGATTTATAGATATCACCAAATACCAAATAGAATTCAGAATTGATAAAAGCACATCAACGCAAAAATGGCAACTTTACCTTCATGTACTTTTCAGTGAAAGGTCTTTGGTGCTCTACTTGATTGACCCATGTCATGTGACTGTTCAGATTTTTATCTCTTGTCACCATGAAGTCATCATTTATAGCTGATCAAAGGCATCAGGCAGATTAAGATCTGATCATTTGGGTATTACCCTTCAATTACCTGTTTATTAAGAGGATTCATAGGGCACACTGAGATTTTTCTGTCCTCAGAGCACTCGATTTTTCAGAGACATTATAGATATGCAGTGAAACCTGAAAGTTTGAGAAAATACAAAAACAATGCGCCGGTGATGGCTGTAATAATGCCCAAGCAGAGTTAAACTCCAACTCACTCAGTCACTTCAAAAACACATATTAGTTTAAAGAAATGTTTTTTTCGTGCCATAAAGGTTTAGCAAAGTAAACAGCAATTTTCCATCAAAAGTATTTTAAGGTTTTCTCTTGCCAGTAAGATTTACCCTGTAGTGATATGAAAAACGGAATAACAGAAGGATTATCTGGCACTTATCCTACCCACATTTGTCTATATAGAAAAGTGTTGTTCAGTATCAGGATTTATTCTTTGAAAAACCCCTTAATGAATGCCTCAAAGAAAGCTTCTTTTAAAGTTTGAAATGCTCTTTATGCACTCTTTTTACATGGTGAAAGTATTACAGTATTTCTTAGACTATTGTTATCTTAACCTTTGTAAGATTATTGAATACAGCTGAGGAAACACTTAGTTGCAGTATGTTTTTCTCCTGCTGTGTTTGGTTCTGAAGGAATCAATTGATCAACAGCTACTGTGATCAATGGATCAATGTCTTCTAGTGTTATTGCTGTCTCGGTGATCATGGTGTGAACTCATGTCCACTCCGATCTTATCTCACAGCAGCTTTACTACTGTGGATCTTGCCTCTGTGTCTTCTAGTGTTATTGCTGTCTCGGTGATCATGGTGTGAACTCATGTCCACTCCGATCTTATCTTACAGCAGCTTTACTACTGTGGATCTTGCCTCAATGTCTTCTAGTGTTATTGCTGTCTCGGTGATCATGGTGTGAACTCATGTCCACTCCGATCTTATCTTACAGCAGCTTTACTACTGTGGATCTTGCCTCAATGTCTTCTAGTGTTATTGCTGTCTCGGTGATCATGGTGTGAACTCATGTCCACTCCGATCTTATCTCACAGCAGCTTTACTACTGTGGATCTTGCCTCTGTGTCTTCTAGTGTTATTGCTGTCTCGGTGATCATGGTGTGAACTCATGTCCACTCCGATCTTATCTTACAGCAGCTTTACTACTGTGGATCTTGCCTCTGTGTCTTCTAGTGTTATTGCTGTCTCGGTGATCATGGTGTGAACTCATGTCCACTCCGATCTTATCTTACAGCAGCTTTACTACTGTGGATCTTGCCTCCGTGGCTCATAGCAGCTTAGTGACCGGTCTTACAGCCCCCATGTCAATAGTGGTCTCCATACAAGTGGTCATTTCTCTCAATTACAATCATTGTTAACGACTAAGGATGGGACTTGTTCCTCCTTTCAGGCTTTGTTTACAAATTTCTGTAAATTTAGTTTTACTGGGTTGTGTTTTCGTGCTATTTTAGGTGGAAATTGTTATGATTGTAATATTCTTGTCATGTATGGAATATTTTTAAGAGTGTTTACTGATACGTAACATGTTATTTCTGATTTGCAATTTATCGATGTACCAATAATACCTGCATTCTTATAAACGCCCCTGTTTACCAATCCCTTTCTTTTTGAAATAAATATTGTTTAAACAATAAACGCCCCTTGATGACTCTTTCTTAAGCTTTCCAGCCTGCCACATCCAACATGGTATTTCATGTAAGAGTGATGTTTCAACGCCTCGTAAACATTCAACTTTGTAAAGTTATGCCTGGGCAACCAAATAGTGAATTTCCTGATGTTATTGGACATTATTGGACATCTTGTAGGAGACCCTCGGTCAGTCTCCCTATCAGACTCTCTGTCACTTTTTTGCCTGTTGCAGCCATGTTTGTTTTCAACAACTTTTTGCATTAGCTTCATCCCCTTGAATCCTTAGTGCAACTGTGTTTTTGTTCATTGACTCATCAAAAATTTCTAACTGAAGTCTTCACTAATAGCTATCACACTTTCTAAAAATGACACAAAAATAATGGCCAAAATATTGCAACAGCAACTTATTCACTGATAAATATGCCTGATATTTTGATTTTTCGTTTTTCATTTACAAATTATGCTTATGACCAAGTTTATGTGGGTCATAACAATGCTACTTACAGTGTTCAAAATTCTGTCCATAATCATTTATCCAATATTTTATTGATCAAATGACGTGAATGATTGTGTAGTACATAAAATGTTGTCCACTCGATGCTCAAACTATTTGTACAGCGTGAATGCAATGTTACCATGTCCCATTGAAACTCCGAGAAGTCAATAGAAGGGTCATTCAGCGATGTCAAGATCAACTGGTCCATTTATCAATCTGACACTTTACGACTCCGTACAACTCTGGGCTGACCTTGCCGTCCATCATCTTCCACAACATTTCTATAAACCATCCCAGATGAAGCATTTGCTCTCTGCCATTCCCAAAAACATTTCTCTAACATTCCCCTGTCTATTATTTGCTTCAGTGCCAAATAACAGTTTCAATTCAGTTAAGATTCAGAAGAAATGAATAGAGTTCATTACTGGTGCGGATCTTCTGGTCAGGTCATTCACGAATCAAGTACACTTAATGTTCTGCTGCCGAACCTTTGCTTGCTACAAGTCATGTCAATACAAGCCCTTCCAAGCTTGAGTACCATGATTCTATGTCCAATCCAATAGAGCTTTGTAGAACAGTCTATTGAGATGTAATCTGCTGATGTGAAGGTCAAGTAATTCAGTGATCAATGACACTTGATTCTTATATTAGTCTTTCGGGCAAGGTTCAGATGAAAACTCCAAGCTTTAGTACTATGTACCATAACCAGTTGAGTAGAGTTCTGAACAGAAGTTATGGAAACTTAAAACGAAGTAATCTGCTGGTATCGAGGTCAAGTAGTTCACAAGTCAATGACTTGATTCTTACAGCCTTATTCTTAGTTTGAAAGAAGTGCTTTCAGTGCTTTCACAATTTTGCCAATTGTTTGTTCAAAGCGTTTGTTCAATGTACCATGTTCTATTGAGAAAAGTTCAGAAAAGACATCAATAAAGTTGATCTGCTAATGACTTCATCAATTCTTCTTAATCACATTGACATTCTTCCTACCTTATTCTATTTTGCTTAAAATCATGGTATACAATGTTCAAACAAAACCATTGATGCTGAAGTATAATGCTCCATGGTCCATAAAGAAGAACTCTGAATTAAGTCATTAGAGTTTAAACATAATGTCTTGATAATTTCTTCACAAATCAATGACATTGACATTCTTATTACCTGACTCTTACTGGTTATACGTCTTGGTAAATGGTGTTGAAAACAAGACCCACGGAGCTTCAGATCCTTATCATATTGAGAAGGGTCTGAACAGAAGTCATTAGAGGCGATACGCTTCTGTCTTGATTTATTCTTCACAAATCAATGTCATTGACCATGTTGCTTCCTTACTCTTACTTGCTGAAATTGTTCAAAACAAGTCCCTTGAATGGTACCATAGAGAAGGGTCTGAACAGAAGTCAATAGAGGTGATATGCTGATGTCTTGGTAAATTCTTAAAAAATTCTTCACAAATCAATGTCATTGACGATCTTACTTCCTTACTCTTACTTGCTGAAAGTGTTCAAAACAAGTCCCTTGAAACTTTGGTACCAGTGAAGGGGTTCTGTACAGAAGTCAATGGCGGCCCAGTAATACGCTGATACTCGGACATTCATAGATCAATGACAGTTGATGTTCATTCAAACTCTCTGTCACTCATCCACTTATGTCCTACGGTGTTTACATCAAACGGGATCTCGTCTCATGTGGTTGCTTCCATCATCCTGGGCTGCCATTTGACCATCAGGTTAACTCCAGTAGTTTCTTATTACAGGGCCTGTTCTTTTGGAACTTTATAATCTAAGTTTAGATTGTTACAACTATGTGATCTACCATAGTGGTTTTGGAATAGTACAGCCATCATTTTATATGGTTTGCTGTGACAATCTGTAGATCTTCATCATTTGTTTTTTGATTATTTATAAGTTCTGGATTCGATCAATTTGATTTTTGATCACTGCAACAGGATGCACTGGATTGTTTAAAGAGATCTTTGATTACTGTGACCATGTTTGCTAAACCGGCTATCTAAGTTTGGATTATTACAATATGTTATTTCGGATTAACTCTTGTGATCCTTGATTGTTCATCATCATCAGCTTGATCACAGGACTAACTTCTGGAGTATTTCTTCTTAAAGGTAAGGGCATGCTCCATATGTTGCATATATCCCTAGAGGCTTAACAATTTAGTTTGGTCTCAAGAATATTTGTATTTAAGGTTTTCATGCAGTGTTTAACAGCAGTGTATGAAATAGATTGGAAACCTAGCCTGTCCTGAAAATTCATTGGTCAATTCCTTAAGTGAAAATAAAGAAATTGTTTAAAAACTTACCAGTCCTGCACCAAAAAGTAACCAGTCCTGGCAAAAAGTAGCCAGTTTAAAGACTGGCGGACGGGCTTTGACTGGCAGATGGGCTATATTTTCAACACTTTTAACAGTTGACTCAACATGGTACATGATCTACTTGCACATGCTTTTCTCGTTTTTTCATACAAAAGACAACTCTTGGTGCCCCTGGTAGGCTGCAAGGAAGCAAATTGACCAATTAACAAATGGATCCATGGGATGACTTTGATAAAATGTATTGAAGACTTATATAGATTGATGGTTCAAGAAATGAAACTCAACTGATAAGATTATGTCAATATTAATTCCATTGAAATGTTTCCCAAACTGATGGTTCCGTGAAATGAAACTCAACTGAGTCGGGACAAACCAAATATTGTTAAGTCCTTTTCTCTGCCTATCTTTTATGGTACAATTAATTTTATAGATTGATGGTCCGAAAAAAGAAAATCAACGGGTACGTAGTTAAGCCAGTCTCATGTTCCACTTATCTTCAGGGGTTTCTGAGTTAAAATCTTCAAAATGTATACAGTTGGTACGAAATGTAAACGTCAACTGATAAACAGACAAACCTAGCGTTGTGAATTGTGTTCCACCTATCTTCTATGGTTCATTTAATGGAAAGTCTCCAAAATTTAGATTGATGCTAAAGAATGAAACTCAACTGATAAGCAGAGAAACCTAGTCGAATTCTGTGCGAGCTCCTCCTATCTTCTCTAGTATAAATGAAATGTCTCGAACTGATATGGTTTGAGAAACTCAACTGGTAAGCTGACAAACCAACAGATGTCAAGTTTGATATTCCACCTATCTTGTCTGGTGAGTCTGATGAAATATCTCTATTACTGATGGTTTAAGAAATGAAACTCAACTGAAAGGCAGACAACCAAGTAATGTCTATTCCTGTGTCTCACCTATCTTCTACAGTTAATCTAATGAAAAGTCTCCAGAACTTAGATTGATGTTCAAGAAATGAAACTCAACTGATAAGCAGAGAAACCAAGCATTGTGGAGTCCCAAGAGGCAGCTTGGAGAAGTTTATCTACTCCGTGAACCATCTATCAGTCTCTGCACCCTGTGAATGAAGACGTGGCTCCGATGTTGTGACAGGGGAACCAATCAAGACGGAGAGAGTGTGATGTAGTCGTGTTCATGCTCCGCTGCTGGATGTTTGGCTAGCATTGAACCTGCCTCTCTCAATCAATACCTGGACTCAATGGAACTAGGCTGACTGGCTGCTGGCTGGTTGGTTGGGACATTCTCAGATTAAAGGAAATGTGAAAAGATTAAGTCAATACTACACCAGGACAAATCTGCTCTCTCATTTCTTGAAATGTCTCTGTCTTTCTCTCTGTCTCTCTGTCTCTCTGTCTCACTGTCTTACTTACTGTCTTACTGTCTCTGTCTCACTGTCCCTCTGTCTGTCTCTCTGTCTCCCTCTCTGGGCCATTGTCTCTCTGTCTCTCTCTCTCTCTGTCTCTCTCTCTCTCACTCTGTTCCTCTGTCTCTCTGTCCCTCTGTCTCCCTCTCTGCGCCATTGTCTCTCTGTCCCTCTCTCTCACTCTGTTCCTCAGTCTGGCTCTCTGAACCTCTGTCTCTCTCTCTGCGCCATTGTCTCTCTGTCTCTCTCTCTCACTCTGTCTCTCTGTCCCTCTGTCTCCCTCTCTGCGCCATTGTCTCTCTGTCCCTCTCTCTCACTCTGTTCCTCTGTCTGGCTCTCTGAACCTCTGTCTCCCTCTCTGCGCCATTGTCTCTCTGTGTCTCTGTCCCTCTGTCTCTCTGTCCCTCTCTCTCACTCTGTCCCTCTGTCTGTCTCTCTGTACCTCTGTCTCCCTCTTCACCTCATTGTCTCTCTGTCCCTCTCTCTCACTCTGTCCCTCAGTTTGTGTGTCTCTCTGAACCTGGCCCCCTCTCCGCCTCATTGTCTCTCTCTCACTCTGTTCCTCTGTCTCTCTGTCCCTATGTCTCCCTCTCTGTGCCATTGTCTCTCTGTCCCTCTCTCTCACTCTGTTCCTCTGTCTGGCTCTCTGAACCTCTGTTTCCCTCTCTGCGCCATTGTCTCTCTGTCTCTCTGTCTCTCTCTCTCACTCTGTTCCTCTGTCTCTCTGTCCCTCTGTCTCCCTCTCTGCGCCATTGTCTCTCTGTACCTCTCTCTCACTCTGTTCCTCTGTCTGGCTCTCTGACCCTCTGTCTCCCTCTCTGTGCCATTGTCTCTCTGTCCCTCTCTCTCACTCTGTTCCTCTGTCTTTCTCTCTGTCTCTCTGTCTCTCTGTCTCACTGTCTTACTTACTGTCTTACTGTCTTACTGTCTCTGTCTCACTGTCCCTCTGTCTGTCTCTCTGTCTCCCTCTCTGGACCATTGTCTCTCTGTCTCTCTCTCTCTCTGTCTCTCTCTCACTCTGTTCCTCTGTCTCTCTCTCTCTCTGTCCCTCTCTCTCACTCTGTCACTCAGTTTGTGTGTCTCTCTGAACCTGGCCCCCTCTCTGTCCCTTTGTCTGCCTGTCTCTCTCTCCGTCTCTCATTCTCTGTATAACACCTTTCTTC
This sequence comes from Steromphala cineraria, assembly GCA_916613615.1. Taxonomy (NCBI): domain Eukaryota; kingdom Metazoa; phylum Mollusca; class Gastropoda; order Trochida; family Trochidae; genus Steromphala; species Steromphala cineraria. The sequence goes on from OU744728.1 coordinate 9,765,752, forward strand.
GGTGAAAATGATTTTAATTGAATGCTTTGCTAACCAGTATGCAACATACTTGTAATTCTTTCTTCAACTTGGACATGTTGTCTGGAAATAAACAATGTAGTCTCTCAAAAAATTTGACTAGCAATGTATTGAAGTTTATTGAATCTCACTAGCCAGAATATCTATGACTGGACCCAGTTAGATGATGGACACTTCGAGCACTTGTAACTCTCTGAATACCCAGAAACATCATAGTTCTCAAGGGACTTTACTAACAATCTTATCATTTTTGTACTCATATTTAATGTACAATTCATCAATATCGGTTGAGTGCACTCTGTTGTTTTTTGTATGAAGCAATCCAACTAAGGGAACCTTGTAAATCAATGTATTCAATCTCTTACAAAGCTCCCTGTTAAAACAAGATTCAAGAACAATGCATTCATCTTTTGTTCTTCTGAATAACTGTCAATAAACACTTCATAAAAATCAATTTTGTATATATATTGATTTGCTAATTCAATTTCTCACTGAGTTCTTTGTTTGGGAAACAAGATTTCTAAAACAATGTTCTTTCAGACAACCACCGTCTTTCTGAATCACTACTGACATTGTCTAATGGGTGCAGTGTTATCTTTCAGAAGAATAATGTAAGCCTGAGTAGGTTTATGATACCCTTGGGCTCTGATCTACATCAGATACATGTCTGGTTCAAGCTTATATGTGTTAGGAAAGGTCAGGTAAAACAGCACTCTCAGATTTGGAAAATATGTATAGTATACAGTTATAAGTGAAAAAGGCTGCAAATCTTATATATACCATATTTCCCCCTTTACCCCCCGCGTGTATTCGAGACCTGGTGTCTATTTATTTTTTAGTAAGAAACAAAAATTATAGATGGTGTTAAGGGGAATACTTTATTTCAATTCAACTACGGGAGCATTAATTATTCAACTTATCACCCGGCGTTTAATCGAGACATGGCGTGTATTTACTTAAAACAGCATACTCCGGGCCTCTATTCGAGACCCGGCGTGTCTTTGAGACCCGGCGTCTATTCGAGGAAATACGGTACACATATGATAAATAAAAAGATTAAATGCTTTACACTGTTGATTCACTTTTGTAACTCCTTTTTGGGGAAATAGCTAAGTGATAAGGATGTCAAGAGATCTAGGTATAAAATTAGGTTGAATTAGGACTTTGTTGTAGAGAATCTTTGCTGTAAATTTGCAGTACAGTAACACTGAATGTTTCCTGCAGTACAATTAGTGATTGACAACTTCATGACATGTTTGGGGACAGTAATTATGTTGTTAGCTCCTCTTTACAGTAGTAAAAGTGAATCAAAATGAGTAAAGGCATGTTGATCTGAAACAGAAAGTTGTTTCCATGTGGTCAAAATGCATGTGCATGTCTAATTGTTGTTGTGGTCCTTTTTTATCTTAGATAAGCCCTATTACACAGAGATAACCTAACAGCTCAAATGAAGTAAGGACCAGTATCTCTGGCTTTGAATAAGAAAAGAGCATTTTTTTTGTATGCACAGTATATGCAGTCCAATTTATCTACCATCTAGGTAGGATGTCATAGAACCTAGAACATTCACATCTTTCTGTCACATGTAAGACCCTCAAGGTCAGATTGAATTGCTTACACTAATTAGAGTCCAATTTGCCAACAAAGTTTGTTGACCTTCCTTTGGGAACTAATTATTTTTGGTGTCAAAAATTTAAGAATAAGAACCAAGAACATTCACTTCTTTGTGTTCTACATATTAGACTCTCAAGGTAAAAACTTTCCTGTTCACCAAATCTCACGCTTAACTGTTCTAGTTTCCTCATTTTTAGGTCTTCAGACGAAAGTCAAAGACCTATTGTTATTATCCTGTTTATTATTAGGTCTTCAGACGAAAGTCAAAGACCTATTGTTATTATCCTGTTTATTATTTTTATTATTAGGTCTTCAGACGAAAGTCAAAGACCTATTGTTATTATCCTGTTTATTATTAGGTCTTCAGACGAAAGTCAAAGACCTATTGTTATTATCCTGTTTATTATTTTTATTATTAGGTCTTCAGACGAAAGTCAAAGACCTATTGTTATTATCCTGTTTATTATTAGGTCTTCAGACGAAAGTCAAAGACCTATTGTTATTACCGGGATTATTCTTATTATTATTTACAGAATTTTGTGGAAGCTCTAGCGCAAAAACTACTAAAGCCAGTTGCATGAAACTTACAGCACTGATAGCCCCTGACGTGAAATTGATACAGATGAAAAAAAATCTGACCTATTTACTTCCGTTTCCGGTCTACAGCCATTACAAATTCGAAAATTTAACATGGGAATTTTTTTTTAAATGCACTTAGAGACTTGAAATTTCACATGAAGATGCGCATCGACCTGCAGAACAAAAATGTCAATCATGAAGAATCTCTCAGTCACGTGACTTGGCGGCCATCTTGTTTTTAGTGCATTTTTGACCATTTCGGACCCCTACCACCTTTGAAAATCTTCTCCTCTGAAGATACTTGCACTAGAGAGCTGACATTTGCACAGTTTGTAGCTTAAGCATTGTTCCTTAAAAATTCCTACTTTCAGACTCCTAGCATTTTTAATTAGGTCACTGTGACCTTTCAAAGTTGACCGAAAACGAAAAATCGCAAACTTCAAGGGCTCATAGCTCAAAAACCTAGCCGTGGAATTTCATCATTTTTGCATGAGACCTAGACATGAATAAGGTCTACAAGAATCAAGAATAAAATCGCTCGCGAACAGTCATTTCCGGTTTTTACAGGGCTTCAAAAATTGAAATTTCGGATTTTGAAAATTTTAACATGGGGAAATTTTTCAAAATGCACTTAGAGACTTGAAATTTCACAAGAAGATGCGCATTGACCAGAGGAAGAAAAAAGGCAATCATGACGACTTCGTAGGTCACGTTGTTTAGGAGCCATTTTGAATTTACTGTACGACCTTGCACATTATAACCAGAAATGGACTGCCTAAATGCTTCTAGAGCCTTGCACATTGCTTCAGACGATGTTTAATGACGGTCCACCATTATGCTACATTCAAATGAACCTTACGAATAAAACAGCGGTCTGAAGACCGTCAGAGTTGCCTGGGCAACCCTAGTTTTTATTATTATTATTATTATTTACACAATTTTGTGGAAGCTGTAGCGCATTAACGACTGAAGCTACTTGCATGAAACTCACAGCACTGATAGAATCTGTGCTGAACCCTATACAATGGAAATCCGTTTCCGGATATCTACTTCCGTTTCCGGTATACAGCCATTACAAATTTGAAAATTTAACATGGGAAATTTTTTTTAAATGCACTGAGAGACTTGAAATTTCACAGGAAGATGCGCATCGACCTGCAGAACAAAAAAGTCAATCATGAAGAATCTCTAAGTCACGTGACTTGGCCGCCATCTTGTTTTTAGTGCATTTTTGACCATTTCGGACCCCTACCACCTTTGAAAATCTTCTCCTCTGAAGATACTTGCACTAGAGAGCTGACATTTGCACAGTGGGTAGCTTAAGCATTGTTCTTTGAAAATTCCTACTTTCAGACTCCTAGCATTATTAGTTAGGTCACTGTGACCTTTAAAAGTTGACCGAAAACGAAAAATCGCAAACTTCAAGGGCTCATAGCTCAAAAACCTAGCCGTGGAATTTCATCATTTTTGCATGAGAGCTAGACATGAATAAGGTCTACAAGAATCAGGAATAAAATCGATCGCGAACAGTCATTTCCGGTTTTTACAGGGCTTAAAAAATTGAAATTTCGGATTCGGAAAATTTTAACATGGGCAAAATTTTCAAAATAAACTTAGAGACTTGAAATTTCACATGAAGATGCGCATTGACCAGAGGAAGAAAAAAGGCAATCATGACGACTTCGTAGGTCTTGTGGTTTAGACGCCATTTTGAATTTACTGTACGACCTTGCACATTTTGAACGGAAATGGACTTCCAGAGACATGTAGATTGCACTTAGAGACTTGAAATTTCACATGAAGATGCGCTTTGACGTGCTGAAGGAAAAAGTCCATCAAGAAAAATATTTCAGTCACGTGACTTGGCCGCCATCTTGCTTTTAGTTCATTTTTTACCATTTCTGACCCCTACCGCCTTTGAAAATCTTCTCCTCTGATGATACTTGCACTAGAGAGCTGAAATTTACACATTATGTAGAAGAAGGATTGTTCTTTACAGGATACTCAAAACAAAGTCCTAACCCTTATACTTAGGTCACTGTGACCATTCAAATTTGACCAAAAACAAAAAAGAATTTACTGTACGACCTTGCACATTTTGACTGGAAATGGACTCCCAGAGACATGCAGATTGCTCCAGACGATGCATAATTACATTCCAGCATTGTGATACATTGAAATGCACCTTACGAATTGAACAGCGGTCTGAAGACCGTCAGAGTTGCCTGGGCAACCCTAGTTATTATTATTATTATTTACACAATTTTGTGGAAGCTGTAGCGCATTAACGACTGAAGCTACTTGCATGAAACTCACAGCACTGATTGCATCTGTGCTGAACCCTATACAATGGAAATCCGTTTCCGGATATCTACTTCCGTTTCCGGTATACAGCCATTACTAATTTGAAAATTTAACATGGGAAATTTTTTCAAAATGCACTTACAGACTTGAAATTTCACTCGAAGATGCGCATTGACCTGCTGAACAAAAAAGTCAATCATGAAAAATCTCTCAGTAACGTGACTTGGCGGCCATCTTGTTTTTAGTGCATTTTTGACCATTTCGGACCCCTACCACCTTTGAAAATCTTCTCCTCTGAAGATACTTGCACTAGAAAGCTGACATTTGCACAGTTTGTAGCTTAAGCATTGTTCTTTAAAAATTCCTACTTTCAGACTCCTAGCATTTTTAATTAGGTCACTGTGACCTTTCAAAGTTGACCGAAAACGAAAAATCGCAAACTTCAAGGGCTCATAGCTCAAAAACCCAGCCGTGGAATTTCATCATTTTTGCATGAGAGCTAGACATGAATAAGGTCTATAAGAATCAAGAATAAAATAGATCGCGAACAGTCATTTCCGGTTTTTACAGGGCTTCAAATATTGAAATTTCGGATTCGGAAAATTTTAACATGGGCAAAATTTTCAAAATGCACTTAGAGACTTGAAATTTCACATGAAGATGCGCATTGACCAGAGGAAGAAAAAAGGCAATCATGACGACTTCGTAGGTCATGTGGTTTAGGCGCCATTTTGAATTTATTGTACGACCTTACCCATTTTGCACGGAAATGGACTTGCAGAGACATGTAGATTGCACTTAGAGACTTGAAATTACACATGAAGATGCGCTTTGACGTGCTGAAGAAAAAAGTCCATCAAAAAAAATATTAAGGTCACGTGACTTGGCCGCCATCTTGCTTTTAGTCCATTTTTTACCATTTCTGACCCCTACCACCTTTGAAACTCTTCTTCTCTGAAGATACTTGCACCAGAGAACTGAACTTTGCACAATATGTAGCTGAAGCATAGTTCTTCAAATTTAGACAATTTTCAAAGTCCTAGCTTTAATACTTTTCAAACTGTGACCTCTCAAATTTGACCAAAAACGAAAAATCGCAAACTTCAAGGGCTCATAGCTCAAAAACCTGGCCATAGAATTTCATGATTTTTGCATGAGAGCTAGACATGAATAAGGTCTACAAGAATCAAGAATAAAATCGATCGCGAACAGTCATTTCCGGTTTTTACAGGGCTTCAAAAATTGAAATTTCGGATTTGGAAAATTTTAACATGGGGAAATTTTTCAAAATGCACTTAGAGACTTGAAATTTCACATGAAGATGCGCATTGACCAGAGGAAGAAAAAAGGCAATCATGACGACTTCGTAGGTCACGTGGTTTAGGCGCCATTTTGAATTTACTGTACGACTTTGCACATTTTAACCAGAAATGGACTGCCAAAATGCTTCTAGAGCCTTGCACATTGCTTCAGACGATGTTTAATGACGGTCCAGCATTATGATGCATTCAAATGAACCTTACGAATAAAACAGCGGTCTGAAGACCGTCAGAGTTGCCTGGGCAACCCTAGTTTTTATTATTAGGTCTTCAGACTTTAAAGTCTGAAAGACCTATTGTTATTATCCTGATTATTAAGGATTCAGCCTTTCAGGCTGAATCCTTATTGTTATTGGCGTGTTTTATTATTATTATTATTTCACGATTCTTGTGGTCACGCTGGAGCAAAAACGGCTAAAGCTAGGACCGCCAAACTTTCTGTGCAGATAGTCCTTGATGTGCAGATGATCCATTTTATTTTTGGGCCCATTCGGCCCAACCGGAAATGACCCAGCTAGGCCCAAAGTTGGAATTTTTAACATTGATTTTTTTTTCAAAATTCACTTAGAGACTTAAAATTTGTTTTAAACGAAGCGCAATGAAAAATAATGAAAAAAAGGAAATCAGGACAAATTCGTAGGTCACGAGGTTTGGCCGCCATTTTGCTTTTAGTGCAATTTTCACCGTTTCCGACCCCACCCGCCTTTGACAATCTTCTCCTCTGAAGATACTCGCACTAGAGAGCTGAAATTCATACTGGATGTAGCTGAAGTATTGTAGATTTGAATTTATAGATTTGAAAGACCTAACCTTAATACTTTTTGGTGCTGTGACCTTTTAAAGTTGACCAAAATCGCCAAATTCAAGGGCACATAACTCAACAACCAGACCATAGAAGTTGATGACTTTTGCATGACAGTTAGACATGAGCAAGGTCTTTCAGATAAAAGAATAAAATCGCTCGCAAACAGTCATGTCCGGTCAGGAGGAAGGTTCAAAGTTTGCATTTTGGAAAATTGATGTTTTAGTGGTTATGTTTGAATACTCAGTGCCAATTAATGACACATGGTAATTGATTGTTCTATATCTCATTAGAAAGCCAAAAGATCATACAATCTGCGATAAATCTCATTAAAATTAGATTAAACATTACATTGAAATTCGGAGCATTTGAATGTGGTCAACCCTATTTGGGTTTTGAAGGATTCTGATATAAGAATGATTGAAAAATTGTACTTCATTGACGATAAAACACTAGGAAAACATACTATACATCGATGGCTACGCTTGTTGAAGACAAAAACCTTTTGTGTAGTACTTCATTATAAAATTGTTCACAGTAAATGACTCATAAGCTAAATTATCTAATTTTTTTAGATAAAGCTTGATATTTTCGGCAGATGTCGCATCGCTCACCGTTTCTTTACTCTTTCATGCTCATAAACAAATAATGTATGCATATAAAGACAAATCTCTCCTCTAAACAATGGTAAAATCAATTTTGAAATGTCTCCAATGGTTCGGCAGATAGGAGTGCTGCACGGTGAGTGCCGTCGGTTAATTTTGGGGAAAAAATAGAAAAACTTTACACTGATAGATTTGATACATTTGAATAACAATGAAATTGCGTGCATTCAACAATACTGATTCTAAGTGCGGCCCAACACACTTTGAAAGCCTTTGTGGTCAAGATTTAGTTTTAAGACCAAAGGCACGGGTGGGTGCGTAGGTACAAGCAAATGTACCTTCCCTTACGTAAAAGAAAAGGGCATAATGACGGCCACTATCAGCTCTTGGGCTCTTGGGCTCTTGGTCATTAGATAAAGGGAGGCCGTCCTGATTCCTGCCTAAATGCTCGGCAGATTCCAATTGCAAGGGTGTGACGTCCTCGATTAACTCTTTTTTCCAAAATGCCTGTCGTCCTCTTGAACTTTGAAATATGCATTTCCTCCCGGCCTCATGTTCTACACTTTGTGCTTGTAGACATTTCATGCAAACACGCTGTCCAGTCATGTACATTCGATTTTGGTCACTTAATCCTTGCATTTCGCCACTGGACACAGGAAGTGTACTAAGAATAGCGCTAACCACGCTAGACATCGTATTTTCCACCTGAAACAACACCAAAGAGCTCGAAATGGTCAAAAGCACGCTCTGACCTCGACCAACACATCAGAAAGCTCAAAACGCTCAAAAGCAACATCCAAACACAACTACGTCAACGAACTCCTTCTCGGATGCGAGATTTCTTGTTTTGCCTTCATGAACCCAAAGTCTTAGTGCTAAAATTCCATACAATACTCATGGAGGTCCGTGGTCTCGTGGTAGAGCCTTTGCCTCTGAATCCAGAGTGCTGACTTTTAGGGTTCAAATCCCGTTCAGCCAACAAACTTTTGCAGATTGAACTTGTTATTCTTTTGCTTAGGAAGAACATATTTTGGTCACATTACAGTTAAATGGCATGAAATATCTTTTTTTTATGCATTATGATTTTGGATTCGAATTTGAAATTATTTGGCTGAATCCTGTCATTGTTGCTTTGCAACTATATTTAAGGATTCAGCCTTTCAGGCTGAATCCTTATTGTTATTGGCGTGTTTTATTATTATTATTATTTCACGATTCTTGTGGTCACGCTGGAGCAAAAACGGCTAAAGCTAGGACCGCCAAACTTTCTGTGCAGATAGTCCTTGATGTGCAGATGATCCATTTTATTTTTGGGCCCATTCGGCCCAACCGGAAATGACCCAGCTAGGCCCAAAGTTGGAATTTTTAACATTGATTTTTTTTTCAAAATTCACTTAGAGACTTAAAATTTGTTTTAAACGAAGCGCAATGAAAAATAATGAAAAAAAGGAAATCAGGACAAATTCGTAGGTCACGAGGTTTGGCCGCCATTTTGCTTTTAGTGCAATTTTCACCGTTTCCGACCCCACCCGCCTTTGACAATCTTCTCCTCTGAAGATACTCGCACTAGAGAGCTGAAATTCATACTGGATGTAGCTGAAGTATTGTAGATTTGAATTTATAGATTTGAAAGACCTAACCTTAATACTTTTTGGTGCTGTGACCTTTTAAAGTTGACCAAAATCGCCAAATTCAAGGGCACATAACTCAACAACCAGACCATAGAAGTTGATGACTTTTGCATGACAGTTAGACATGAGCAAGGTCTTTCAGATAAAAGAATAAAATCGCTCGCAAACAGTCATGTCCGGTCAGGAGGAAGGTTCAAAGTTTGCATTTTGGAAAATTGATGTTTTAGTGGTTATGTTTGAATACTCAGTGCCAATTAATGACACATGGTAATTGATTGTTCTATATCTCATTAGAAAGCCAAAAGATCATACAATCTGCGATAAATCTCATTAAAATAAGATTAAACATTACATTGAAATTCGGAGTATTTGAATGTGGTCAACCCTATTTGGGTTTTGAAGGATTCTGATATAAGAATGATTGAAAAATTGTACTTCATTGACGATAAAACACTAGGAAAACATACTATACATCGATGGCTACGCTTGTTGAAGACAAAAACCTTTTGTGTAGTACTTCATTATAAAATTGTTCACAGTAAATGACTCATAAGCTAAATTATCTAATTTTTTTAGATAAAGCTTGATATTTTCGGCAGATGTCGCATCGCTCACCGTTTCTTTACTGTTTCATGCTCATAAACAAATAATGTATGCATATAAAGACAAATCTCTCCTCTAAACAATGGTAAAATCAATTTTGAAATGTCTCCAATGGTTCGGCAGATAGGAGTGCTGCACGGTGAGTGCCGTCGGTTAATTTTGGGGAAAAAATAGAAAAACTTTACACTGATAGATTTGATACATTTGAATAACAATGAAATTGCGTGCATTCAACAATACTGATTCTAAGTGCGGCCCAACACACTTTGAAAGCCTTTGTGGTCAAGATTTAGTTTTAAGACCAAAGGCACGGGTGGGTGCGTAGGTACAAGCAAATGTACCTTCCCTTACGTAAAAGAAAAGGGCATAATGACGGCCACTATCAGCTCTTGGGCTCTTGGGCTCTTGGTCATTAGATAAAGGGAGGCCGTCCTGATTCCTGCCTAAATGCTCGGCAGATTCCAATTGCAAGGGTGTGACGTCCTCGATTAACTCTTTTTTCCAAAATGCCTGTCGTCCTCTTGAACTTTGAAATATGCATTTCCTCCCGGCCTCATGTTCTACACTTTGTGCTTGTAGACATTTCATGCAAACACGCTGTCCAGTCATGTACATTCGATTTTGGTCACTTAATCCTTGCATTTCGCCACTGGACACAGGAAGTGTACTAAGAATAGCGCTAACCACGCTAGACATCGTATTTTCCACCTGAAACAACACCAAAGAGCTCGAAATGGTCAAAAGCACGCTCTGACCTCGACCAACACATCAGAAAGCTCAAAACGCTCAAAAGCAACATCCAAACACAACTACGTCAACGAACTCCTTCTCGGATGCGAGATTTCTTGTTTTGCCTTCATGAACCCAAAGTCTTAGTGCTAAAATTCCATACAATACTCATGGAGGTCCGTGGTCTCGTGGTAGAGCCTTTGCCTCTGAATCCAGAGTGCTGACTTTTAGGGTTCAAATCCCGTTCAGCCAACAAACTTTTGCAGATTGAACTTGTTATTCTTTTGCTTAGGAAGAACATATTTTGGTCACATTACAGTTAAATGGCATGAAATATCTTTTTTTTATGCATTATGATTTTGGATTCGAATTTGAAATTATTTGGCTGAATCCTGTCATTGTTGCTTTGCAACTATATTTAAGGATTCAGCCTTTCAGGCTGAATCCTTATTGTTATTGGCGTGTTTTATTATTATTATTATTTCACGATTCTTGTGGTCACGCTGGAGCAAAAACGGCTAAAGCTAGGACCGCCAAACTTTCTGTGCAGATAGTCCTTGATGTGCAGATGATCCATTTTATTTTTGGGCCCATTCGGCCCAACCGGAAATGACCCAGCTAGGCCCAAAGTTGGAATTTTTAACATTGATTTTTTTTTCAAAATTCACTTAGAGACTTAAAATTTGTTTTAAACGAAGCGCAATGAAAAATAATGAAAAAAAGGAAATCAGGACAAATTCGTAGGTCACGAGGTTTGGCCGCCATTTTGCTTTTAGTGCAATTTTCACCGTTTCCGACCCCACCCGCCTTTGACAATCTTCTCCTCTGAAGATACTCGCACTAGAGAGCTGAAATTCATACTGGATGTAGCTGAAGTATTGTAGATTTGAATTTATAGATTTGAAAGACCTAACCTTAATACTTTTTGGTGCTGTGACCTTTTAAAGTTGACCAAAATCGCCAAATTCAAGGGCACATAACTCAACAACCAGACCATAGAAGTTGATGACTTTTGCATGACAGTTAGACATGAGCAAGGTCTTTCAGATAAAAGAATAAAATCGCTCGCAAACAGTCATGTCCGGTCAGGAGGAAGGTTCAAAGTTTGCATTTTGGAAAATTGATGTTTTAGTGGTTATGTTTGAATACTCAGTGCCAATTAATGACACATGGTAATTGATTGTTCTATATCTCATTAGAAAGCCAAAAGATCATACAATCTGCGATAAATCTCATTAAAATAAGATTAAACATTACATTGAAATTCGGAGTATTTGAATGTGGTCAACCCTATTTGGGTTTTGAAGGATTCTGATATAAGAATGATTGAAAAATTGTACTTCATTGACGATAAAACACTAGGAAAACATACTATACATCGATGGCTACGCTTGTTGAAGACAAAAACCTTTTGTGTAGTACTTCATTATAAAATTGTTCACAGTAAATGACTCATAAGCTAAATTATCTAATTTTTTTAGATAAAGCTTGATATTTTCGGCAGATGTCGCATCGCTCACCGTTTCTTTACTGTTTCATGCTCATAAACAAATAATGTATGCATATAAAGACAAATCTCTCCTCTAAACAATGGTAAAATCAATTTTGAAATGTCTCCAATGGTTCGGCAGATAGGAGTGCTGCACGGTGAGTGCCGTCGGTTAATTTTGGGGAAAAAATAGAAAAACTTTACACTGATAGATTTGATACATTTGAATAACAATGAAATTGCGTGCATTCAACAATACTGATTCTAAGTGCGGCCCAACACACTTTGAAAGCCTTTGTGGTCAAGATTTAGTTTTAAGACCAAAGGCACGGGTGGGTGCGTAGGTACAAGCAAATGTACCTTCCCTTACGTAAAAGAAAAGGGCATAATGACGGCCACTATCAGCTCTTGGGCTCTTGGGCTCTTGGTCATTAGATAAAGGGAGGCCGTCCTGATTCCTGCCTAAATGCTCGGCAGATTCCAATTGCAAGGGTGTGACGTCCTCGATTAACTCTTTTTTCCAAAATGCCTGTCGTCCTCTTGAACTTTGAAATATGCATTTCCTCCCGGCCTCATGTTCTACACTTTGTGCTTGTAGACATTTCATGCAAACACGCTGTCCAGTCATGTACATTCGATTTTGGTCACTTAATCCTTGCATTTCGCCACTGGACACAGGAAGTGTACTAAGAATAGCGCTAACCACGCTAGACATCGTATTTTCCACCTGAAACAACACCAAAGAGCTCGAAATGGTCAAAAGCACGCTCTGACCTCGACCAACACATCAGAAAGCTCAAAACGCTCAAAAGCAACATCCAAACACAACTACGTCAACGAACTCCTTCTCGGATGCGAGATTTCTTGTTTTGCCTTCATGAACCCAAAGTCTTAGTGCTAAAATTCCATACAATACTCATGGAGGTCCGTGGTCTCGTGGTAGAGCCTTTGCCTCTGAATCCAGAGTGCTGACTTTTAGGGTTCAAATCCCGTTCAGCCAACAAACTTTTGCAGATTGAACTTGTTATTCTTTTGCTTAGGAAGAACATATTTTGGTCACATTACAGTTAAATGGCATGAAATATCTTTTTTTTATGCATTATGATTTTGGATTCGAATTTGAAATTATTTGGCTGAATCCTGTCATTGTTGCTTTGCAACTATATTTATTCTTATTATTATTTTCCACGAATTTGTGTCAGCCATAGCTCTAAAACTACTGTAGATAATTGCATGAAACTTTCTGCATGGATAGCTTCTGTGCTGAACCCTATACAATGGAAATCCGTTTCCGGATATCTACTTCCGTTTCCGGTTTACAGCCATTACAAATTTGAAATTTTAACATAAGAATTTTTTTCAAAATGCACTTAGAGACTTGAAATTTTCACTGAAGATGCGCATTGACGTGCTGAAGAAAAAAGTCAATCATGAAAAATCTCTAGGTCACGTGACTTGGCCGCCATCTTGCTTTTAGTGCATTTTTGGCCGTTTCGGACCCCTACCACCTTTGAAAATCTTCTCCTCTGAAGATGCTTGCACCAGAGAGCTGAAATTTGCACAGAATATCGCTGAAGCCTAGTTTTCTATACCTATCTCATTTCAGAGTCCTAGATGTAATACTTTTGAAACTGTGACCTTTCAAAGTTGACCGAAAACGAAAAATCGCAAAATTCAAGGGCTCATAGCTCAAAAACCTAGCCATGGAATTTCATGATTTTTGCATGAGAGCTAAACATCTATAGGGTCTACAAGAATCAAGAATAAAATCGATCGCAAACAGTCATTTCCGGTTTTGACAGAGCTTCAAAAATTGAAATTTCGGGTTTTGAAAAATTTAACATGGGCGAATTTTTCAAAATGTAGCTAGAGACTTGTAAGTAGTCTCAAAAGATGCGCAATGACCTAAAGGTAAAAAAAGACAATCATGACGACTTCGTAGGTCACGTGGTTTAGCCGCCATTTTGAATTAACAGGACGATCTTGCACACTTTGACCGGAAGTGGACTGTCAAAATGCTTCCAGAGACATGCACATTGCTCCAGACGATGCATAATGACATTGAAGCATTTAGATACATTGAATTGAACCTGACGAATTGCACAGCGGTCTGAAGACCGTCAGAGTTGCCTTGGCAACCCTAGTTAGGTCTTCAGACGAAAGTCAAAGACCTATTGTTATTATCCTGTTTATTATTAGGTCTTCAGACGAAAGTCAAAGACCTATTGTTATTATCCTGTTTATTATTTTTATTATTATTATTATTATTATTATTATTATTTACACAATTTTGTGGAAGCTGTAGCGCATGAACGACTGTAGCTACTTGCATGAAACTTTCAGGACTGATAGCCTCTGTGCTGAACCCTGTACAATGGAAATCCGTTTCCGGATATCTACTTCCGTTTCCGGTCTACAGCCATTACAAATTTGAAAATTTAACATGTGAAATTTTTTCAAAATACACTTACAGACTTAAAATTTCACATGAAGATGCGCATTGACCTGCTGAACAAAAAAGTTAATCATGAAGAATCTCTAGGTCACGTGACTTGACCGCCATCTTGTTTTTAGTGCATTTTTGACCATTTCGGACCCCTACCACTTTTGAAAATCTTCTCCTCTGAAGATACTTGCACTAGAGAGCTGACATTTGCACAGTTTGTAGCTTAAGCATTGTTCTTTAAAAATTCCTACTTTCAGACTCCTAGCATTATTAGTTAGGTCACTGTGACCTTTCAAAGTTGACCGAAAACGAAAAACCGCAAACTTCAAGGGCTCATAGCTCAAATACCTAGCCGTGGAATTTCATCATTTTTGCATGAGAGCTAGACATGAATAAGGTCTACAAGAATCAAGAATAAAATCGATCGCGAACAGTCATTTCCGGTTTTTACAGGGCTTCAAAAATTGAAATTTCGGATTTGGAAAATTTTAACATGGGGAAATTTTTCAAAATGCACTTAGAGACTTGAAACTTCACATGAAGATGCGCATTGACCAGAGGAAGAAAAAAGGCAATCATGACGACTTCGTAGGTCACGTGGTTTAGGCGCCATTTTGAATTTACTGTACTACCTTGCACATTTTAACCTGAAATGGACTGCCAAAATGCTTCTAGAGCCTTGCACATTGCTTCAGACGATGTTTAATGACGGTCCAGCATTATGATACATTGAAATGAACCTTACGAATAAAACAGCGGTCTGAAGACCGTCAGAGTTGCCTGGGCAACCCTAGTTTTTATTATTATTATTATTATTATTTACACAATTTTGTGGAAGCTGTAGCGCATTAACGACTGAAGCTACTTGCATGAAACTCACAGCACTGATAGCATCTGTGCTGAACCCTATACAATGGAAATCCGTTTCCGGATATCTACTTCCGTTTCCGGTATACAGCCATTACAAATTTGAAATTTTAACATGAGAAATTTTTTCAAAATGCACTTACAGACTTGAAATTTCACTCGAAGATGCGCATTGACCTGCAGAACAAAAAAGTCAATCATGAAGAATATCTAAGTCACGTGACTTGGCCGCCATCTTGTTTTTAGTGCATTTTTGACCATTTCGGACCCCTACCACCTTTGAAAATCTTCTCCTCTGAAGATACGTGCACTAGAGAGCTGAAATTTACACATTATGTAGATGAAGCATTGTTCTTTGAAAATTCCTCATTTCAGACTCCTAGAATTATTAGTTAGGTCACTGTGACCTTTCAAAGTTGACCGAAAACGAAAAATCGCAAACTTCAAGGGCTCATAGCTCAAAAACCTAGCCGTGGAATTTCATCATTTTTGCATGAGAGCTAGACATGCATAAGGTCTACAAGAATCAAGAATAAAATAGATCGCGAACAGTCATTTCCGGTTTTTACAGTGCTTCAAAAATTCAAATTTTGGATTCGGAAAATTTTAACATGGGCAAAATTTTCAAAATGCACTTAGAGACTTGAAATTTCACATGCAGATGCGCATTGACCAGAGGAAGAAAAAAGGCAATCATGACGACTTCGTAGGTCATGTGGTTTAGGCGCCATTTTGAATTTACTGTACGACCTTGCACATTTTGAACGGAAATGGACTTCCAGAGACATGTAGATTGCACTTAGAGACTTGAAATTTCACATGAAGATGCGCTTTGACGTGCTGAAGAAAAAAGTCCATCAAGAAAAATATTTAGGTCAAGTGACTTGGCCGCCATCTTGCTTTTAGTGCATTTTTTACCATTTCTGACCCCTACCGCCTTTGAAAATCTTCTCCTCTGATGATACTTGCACTAGAGAGCTGAAATTTACACATTATGTAACAGAAGGATAGTTCTTTACAGGATACTCAAAACAAAGTCCTAACCCTAATACTTAGGTCACTGTGACCATTCAAATTTGACCAAAAACAAAAAATAATTTACTGTACGACCTTGCACATTTTGACCAGAAATGGACTCCCAGAGACTTGCAGATTGCTCCAGACGATGCATAATGACATTCCAGCACTGTGATACATTGAAATGCACCTTATGAATTTAACAGCGGTCTGAAGACCGTCAGAGTTGCCTGGGCAACCCTAGTTCTTATTATTATTATTATTTACACAATTTTGTGGAAGCTGCAGCGCATTAACGACTGAAGCTACTTGCATGAAACTCACAGCACTGATAGCATCTGTGCTGAACCCTATACAATCGAAATCCGTTTCCGGATATCTACTTCCGTTTCCGGTATACAGCCATTACAAATTTGAAAATTTAAGATAGGAAATTTTTTCAAAATACACTTAGAGACTTGAAATTTTCACTGAAGATGCGCATTGACGTGCTGAAGAAAAAAGTCAATCATGAAAATTCTCTAGGTCACGTGACTTGGTCGCAATCTTGCTTTTAGTGCATTTTTGACCGTTTCAAACCCCTACCACCTTTGAAAATCTTCTCCTCTGAAGATACTTGCACCAGAGAGCTGAAATTTGCACAGTTTGTAGCTGAAGCATTGTTTTCTATATCTATCTCATTTCAGAGTCCTAGCTTCAATACTTTTGAAACTGTGACCTTACAAAGTTGACCGAAAACGAGAAATCGCAAACTTCAAGGGCTCATAGCTCAAAAACCTAGCCATAGAATTTCATCATTTTTGCATGAGAGCTAGACATGTATAACGTCTACAAGAATCAACAATAAAATCGATCGCGAACAGTCATTTCCGGTTTTGACAGAGCTTCAAAAATTGAAATTTCGGGTTTTTAAAAATTTAACATGGGCGAATTTCTCAAAATGCAGCTAGAGACTTGTAAGTAGGCTCAAACGATGCGCAATGACCTAAAGGTGAAAAAAGTCAATCATGACGACTTTGTAGGTCACGTGGTTTAGCCGCCATTTTGAATTTACCGGACGACCTTGCACATTTTGACCGGAAGTGGACTGCCAAAATGCTTCCAGAGACATGCAGATTGCTCAAGACGACGCATAATGACATTGAAGCATTGTGATACATTGAAATGAACCATACGAATTGCACAGCGGTCTGAAGACCGTCAGAGTTGCCTTGGCAACCCTAGTTAGGTCTTCAGACGAAAGTCAAAGACCTATTGTTATTATCCTGTTTATTATTAGGTCTTCAGACGAAAGTCAAAGACCTATTGTTATTATCCTGTTTATTATTTTTATTATTAGGTCTTCAGACGAAAGTCAAAGACCTATTGTTATTATCCTGTTTATTATTAGGTCTTCAGACGAAAGTCAAAGACCTATTGTTATTATCCTGTTTATTATTAGGTCTTCAGACGAAAGTCAAAGACCTATTGTTATTACCCTGATTATTAGGTCTTCAGACTTTAAAGTCTGAAAGACCTATTGTTATTATCCTGATTATTATTCTTATTATTATTTTCCACGAATTTGTGTCAGCCATAGCTCTAAAACTACTGTAGATAATTGCATGAAACTTTCAGCATGGATAGCTTCTGTGCTGAACCCTATACAATGGAAATCCGTTTCCGGATATCTACTTCCGTTTCCGGTTTACAGCCATTACAAATTTGAAATTTTAACATAAGAATTTTTTTCAAAATGCACTTAGAGACTTGAAATTTTCACTGAAGATGCGCATTGACGTGCTGAAGAAAAAAGTCAATCATGAAAAATCTCTAGGTCACGTGACTTGGCCGCCATCTTGCTTTTAGTGCATTTTTGGCCGTTTCGGACCCCTACCACCTTTGAAAATCTTCTCCTCTGAAGATGCTTGCACCAGAGAGCTGAAATTTGCACAGAATGTCGCTGAAGCCTAGTTTTCTATACCTATCTCATTTCAGAGTCCTAGATGTAATACTTTTGAAACTGTGACCTTTCAAAGTTGACCGAAAACGAAAAATCGCAAACTTCAAGGGCTCATAGCTCAAAAACCTAGCCATGGAATTTCATGATTTTTGCATGAGAGCTAGACATCTATAGGGTCTACAAGAATCAAGAATAAAATCGATCGCGAACAGTCATTTCCGGTTTTGACAGAGCTTCAAAAATTGAAATTTCGGGTTTTGAAAAATTTAACATGCGCGAATTTTTCAAAATGTAGCTAGAGACTTGTAAGAAGTCTCAAAAGATGCGCAATGACCTAAAGGTAAAAAAAGACAATCATGACGACTTCGTAGGTCACGTGGTTTAGCCGCCATTTTGAATTAACAGGACGATCTTGCACACTTTGACCGGAAGTGGACTGCCAAAATGCTTCCAGAGACATGCAGATTGCTCAAGACGATGCATATTGACATTGAAGCATTTAGATACATTGAATTGAACCTGACGAATTGCTAAACGGTCTGAAGACCGTCAGAGTTGCCTTGGCAACCCTAGTTCTTATTATTATTATTATTTACACAATTTTGTGGAAGCTGTAGCGCATTAACGACTGTAGCTACTTGCATGAAATTTTCAGCACTGATAGCCTCTGTGCTGAACCCTGTACAATGGAAATCCGTTTCCGGATATCTACTACCGTTTCCGGCCTACAGCCATTACTAATTTGAAAATTTAACATGGGAATTTTTTTCAAAATGCACTTACAGACTTGAAATTTCACTCGAAGATGCGCATTGACCTGAGGAAGAAAAAAGTCAATCATGAAAAATCTCTAAGTCACGTGACTTGGCCGCCATCTTGCTTTTAGTGCATTTTTGACCATTTCTGACCCCTACCACCTTTGAAACTCTTCTTCTCTGAAGATACTTGCACCAGAGAACTGAACTTTACACAATATGTAGCTGAAGCATAGTTCTTCAAATTTAGACAATTTTCAAAGTCTTAGCTTTAATACTTTTCAAACTGTGACCTCTCAAAGTTGACCAAAAACGAAAAATCGCAAACTTCAAGGGCTCATAGCTCAAAAACCTGGACATAGAATTTCATGATTTTTGCATGAGAGCTAGACATGAATAAGGTCTACAAGAATCAAGAATAAAATCGATCGCGAACAGTCATTTCCGGTTTTTACAGGGCTTCAAAAATTGAAATTTCGGATTTGGAAAATTTTAACATGGGGAAATTTTTCAAAATGCACTTAGAGACTTGAAATTTCACATGAAGATGCGCATTGACCAGAGGAAGAAAAAAGGCAATCATGACGACTTCGTAGGTCACGTGATTTAGGCGCCATTTTGAATTTACTGTACAACCTTGCACATTTGAACCGAAAATGGACTGCCAAAATGCTGCTAGAGCCTTGCACATTGCTTCAGACGATGTTTAGTGACGGTCCAGCATTATGATACATTTAAAAGAACCTTACGAATAAAACAGCGGTCTGAAGACCGTCAGAGTTGCCTGGGCAACCCTAGTTAGGTCTTCAGACGAAAGTCAAAGACCTATTGTTATTATCCTGTTTATTATTAGGTCTTCAGACGAAAGTCAAAGACCTATTGTTATTATCCTGTTTATTATTTTTATTATTATTATTATTATTATTTACACAATTTTGTGGAAGCTGTAGCGCATTAACGACTGAAGCTACTTGCATGAAACTTTCAGCACTGATAGCCTCTGTGCTGAACCCTGTACAATGGAAATCCGTTTCCGGATATCTACTTCCGTTTCCGGTCTACAGCCATTACAAATTTGAAAATTTAACATGGGAAATTTTTTCAAAATGCACTTTCAGACTTGAAATTTCACATGAAGATGCGCATTGACCTGCTGAACAAAAAAGTCAATCATAAAAAATCTCTAAGTCACGTGACTTGGCGGCCATCTTGTTTTTAGTGCATTTGTGACCATTTCGGACCCCTACCACCTTTGAAAATCTTCTCCTCTGAAGATACTTGCACTAGAAAGCTGACATTTGCACAGTTTGTAGCTTAAGCATTTTTCTTTAAAAATTCCTACTTTCAGACTCCTAGCATTTTTAATTTGGTCACTGTGACCTTTCAAAGTTGACCGAAAACGAAAAATCGCAAACTTCAAGGGCTCATAGCTCAAAAACCTAGCCGTGGAATTTCATCATTTTTGCATGAGAGCTAGACATGAATAAGGTCTACAAGAATCAAGAATAAAATCGATCGCGAACAGTCATTTCCGGTTTTTACAGGGCTTCAAAAATTGAAATTTCGGATTCGGAAAATTTTAACATGGGCAAAATTTTCAAAATAAACTTAGAGACTTGAAATTTCACATGAAGATGCGCATTGACCAGAGGAAGAAAAAAGGCAATCATGACGACTTCGTAGGTCATGTGGTTTAGGCGCCATTTTGAATTTACTGTACGACCTTGCACATTTTGAACGGAAATGGACTTCCAGAGACATGTAGATTGCACTTAGATACTTGAAATTTCACATGAAGATGCGCTTTGACGTGCTGAAGAAAAAAGTCCATCATGAAAAATATCTAGGTCACGTGACTTGGCCGCCATCTTGCTTTTAGTGCATTTTTTACCATTTCTGACCCCTACCGCCTTTGAAAATCTTCTCCTCTGATGATACTTGCACTAGAGAGCTGAAATTTACACATAATGTAGCAGAAGGATAGTTCTTTACAGGATACTCAAAACAAAGTCCTAACCCTAATACTTAGGTCACTGTGACCATTCAAATTTGACCAAAAACAAAAAAGAATTTACTGTACGACCTTTCACATTTTGACCGGAAATGGACTCCAAGAGACATGCAGATTGCTCCAGACGATGCATAATGACATTCCAGCATTGTGATACATTGAAATGCACCTTACGAATTGAACAGCGGTCTGAAGACCGTCAGAGTTGCCTGGGCAACCCTAGTTTTTATTATTCTTATTATTATTATTATTTACACAATTTTGTGGAAGCTGTAGCGCATTAACGACTGAAGCTACTTGCATGAAACTTTCAGCACTGATAGCCTCTGTGCTGAACCCTGTACAATGGAAATCCGTTTTCGGATATCTACTTCCGTTTCCGGTCTACAGCCATTACAAATTTGAAATTTTAACATGGGAAATTTTTTCAAAATGCACTTACAGACTTGAAATTTCACTCGAAGATGCGCATTGACCTGCTGAACAAAAAAGTCAATCATGAAAAATCTCTAAGTCACGTGACTTGGCCGCCATCTTGCTTTTAGTGCATTTTTGACCATTTCTGACCCCTACCACCTTTGAAACTCTTCTTCTCTGAAGATACTTGCACCAGAGAACTGAACTTTGCACAATATGTAGCTGAAGCATAGTTCTTCAAATTTAGACAATTTTCAAAGTCCTAGCTCTAATACTTTTCAAACTGTGACCTCTCAAAGTTGACCAAAAACGAAAAATCGCAAACTTCAAGGGCTCATAGCACAAAAACCTGGCCATAGAATTTCATGATTTTTGCATGAGAGCTAGACATGAATAAGGTCTACAAGAATCAAGAATAAAATCGATCGCGAACAGTCATTTCCGGTTTTGACAGGGCTTCAAAAATTGAAATTTCGGATTTGGAAAATTTTAACATGGGGAAATTTTTCAAAATGCACTTAGAGACTTGAAATTTCACATGAAGATGCGCATTGACCAGAGGAAGAAAAAAGGCAAACATGACGACTTCGTAGGTCACGTGGTTTAGGCGCCATTTTGAATTTACTGTACGACCTTGCACATTTTAACCTGAAATGGACTGCCAAAATGCTTCTAGAGCCTTGCACATTGCTTCAGACGATGTTTAGTGACGGTCCAGCATTATGATACATTTAAATGAACCTTACGAATAAAACAGCGGTCTGAAGACCGTCAGAGTTGCCTGGGCAACCCTAGTTAGGTCTTCAGACGAAAAGTTTGAAAGACCTATTGTTATTACCCTGTTTATTATTTTTAGGTCTTCAGACGAAAGTCAAAGACCTATTGTTATTATCCTGTTTATTATTTTTATTAGGTCTTCAGACGAAAGTCAAAGACCTATTGTTATTATCCTGTTTATTATTTTTATTATTATTATTATTATTATTATTTACACAATTTTGTGGAAGCTCTAGCGCAAATACTACTAAAGCCAGTTGCATGAAACTTTCAGGACTGATAGCCTCTGTGCTGAACCCTGTACAATGGAAATCCGTTTCCGGATATCTACTTCCGTTTCCGGTCTACAGCCATTACAAATTTGAAAATTTAACATGGGAAATTTTTTCAAAATGCACTTACAGACTTGAAATTTCACATGAAGATGCGCATTGACCTACAGAACAAAAAAGTTAATCATGGAAAATCTCTAAGTCACGTGACTTGGCGGCCATTTTGTTTTTAGTGCATTTTTGACCATTTCGGACCCCTACCACCTTTGAAAATCTTCTCCTCTGAAGATACTTGCACTAGAGAGCTGAAATTTACACATAATGTAGATGAAGCATTGTAGTTTTCAATTTGCTCATTTCAGACTCCTACATTTATTAGTTAGGTCACTGTGACCTTTCAAATTTGACCGAAAACGAAAAATCGCAAACTTCAAGGGCTCATAGCTCAAAAACCTAGCCGTGGAATTTCATCATTTTTGCATGAGAGCTAGACATGAATAAGGTCTACAAGAATCAAGAATAAAATAGATCGCGAACAGTCATTTCCGGTTTTTACAGGGCTTCAAAAATTGAAATTTCGGATTTGGAAAATTTTAACATGAGCAAAATTTTCAAAATACACTTAGAGACTTGAAATTTCACATGAAGATGCGCATTGACCAGAGGAAGAAAAAAGGCAATCATGACGACTTCGTAGGTCATGTGGTTTAGGCGCCATTTTGAATTTACTGTACGACCTTGCACATTTTGCACGGAAATGGACTTCCAGAGACATGTAGATTGCACTTAGAGAATTGAAATTTCACACGAAGATGCGCTTTGACGTGCTGAAGAAAAAAGTCCATCAAGAAAAATATTTAGGTCACGTGACTTGGCCGCCATCTTGCTTTTAGTGCATTTTTTACCATTTCTGACCCCTACCGCCTTTGAAAATCTTCTCCTCTGATGATACTTGCACTAGAGAGCTGAAATTTACACATTATGTAACAGAAGGATAGTTCTTTACAGGATACTCAAAACAAAGTCCTAACCCTAATACTTAGGTCACTGTGACCATTCAAATTTGACCAAAAACAAAAAAGAATTTACTGTACGACCTTGCACATTTTGACCGGAAATGGACTCCCAGAGACATGCAGATTGCTCCAGACGATGCATAATGACATTCCAGCATTGTGATACATTGAAATGCACCTTACGAATTGAACAGCGGTCTGAAGACCGTCAGAGTTGCCTGGGCAACCCTAGTTAGGTCTTCAAGACTACGTCTGGAAGACCTATTGTTCTTATCCGGGTTTTTCTTATTAAGGATTCAGCCTTTCGGCTGAATCCTTATTGTTATTGGCGTGTTTTATTATTTTATTCCACCGATTTTGTGGACAGCATTTAGCAAAAACGGCTGATGCTGTAACAGTGACATTTTGTACACTGATAGTCCTCTATGAGAAGAGGATCTGCTAAACTTTTGGGCGAAATCGGTCGACAAGTAAAAGGTCTAGGTCGAATCCAAAATCGAAAAATTAACATGGGATTTTTTTTCAAAATGCAGCTAGAGACTTGAAATTTTACATGGAGATGGACAATGACATTCTAAGCAAAAAAGTCAATCAGGACAAAGTCGTAGGTCACGTGGTTTGGCCGCCATATTGGATTTTCCCACTTTTCAGAATTTCCGGACCCCATGCACCTTTGAGAATCTTCTCCTCTGAAGATACTTGCTACAGAGAGCTGAAACTTTGATATGTTGTAGCTGAGGCATTGGACATTAAAGTTTGGTTCCGTCGAAGACTGTATCTCAAATAGTTTTGTCTCTAGAAGCGTTCAAAGTCGGGCGACTTAGTACAATGTGCAACTTTCAAAGGGTGATAACTCAAAAAGTTGGACTCAGAATTATGCAATTTTTTCACGAATGCAAGACAAAAATATATACAACAGGAATCTGTCAAAACATCGATCGCGAACAATCATTTTCGTTCAGAATGTTTGATCAAAGTCGACAGAAAAAATGTCGGAAATTGCTAAAAATGCTCCTGAAGCTTAATGCGTCAGCAGAACTTGCTGAAATTTTCAGGACTGACTCCTGACATGTTTATCTATGCCATGAATAATGCATACTGCATAATGCATAATTAATGTGTAGCGAAACCTTCAAAGTTTGATTTGTTGTAGAAAAAAAATATTTTCAAATGCAGATAAAACAAAAATGTGACCAAAGATTTTCATGACTTTTCTATGAGAGGGTGCGCAAGGATATTCTACGCAAAAAAAAGTATCATGACGAAGTCGTAGGTCACGTTGTTTGGTCGGCATATTGGATTTTTCAACTTTTCAGAATTTCCGGACCCAATGCACCTTTGAAGATCTTTTTCTCTGAAGATACTTGCACTAAAGTGCTGTAACTTTGGTATGTTGTAGCTTGAGCATTGGGCATTGCACTTGAATAATTCGAAGACTGTATCTTATATAGTTTTTTTTCTATAAATGTTCAAAGTTGGATGACTTAGTACAAGGTGTCGTTTTCAAAGGGCGGTTACTCAAAAAGTTGGACTCAGAATTATGCACTTTTTTCAGGAATGTAAGATAAATATACAAACAATAGGAATCTGTCAAAATATTGATCGCAAACAGTCAATTTCGTTCAGAATTTATGAACAAAATCGATAGAAAAAAAGGTCGGAAAAAAAGAAAAATGCTAAAAAGGCTCCTGAAGCTGAACGCATCAGCAGAACAGGACTGATCTATGCCATGAATAATGCATACTGCATTACTTGCCTCAAATACTCACAGCAGTCATTCACTGGCACTACAGACATGTAATATTGGTTTAATGTCTCCAATAGTGACAATGCAAGGTACATTTTATAACAGTTAGTCGCTGACAAAAATACAGTGAAATGCAGAGAAGCGTCGTAAAATCTCTTCTAAAGGCCCATTCAGTTAGAGAATTGCTTGATTGATAATTTTCTAAAAATGTTCTAGGAACTTTATGCATTAACAAAAAGTCATGAAACTTTCAGGAATGACGCCTGACATGTTTATAGTTAGACATTACCAAGGTCATTAAGATACAAGAATTAATTCGTTCGTGAACATTCATTTGTTGCCGTTGCGTTGTGTCAAATTACATAAGATAAGTAAAAAAACTCAAAATGCGTGTGTTAAATATCCACAACTACCTTACTGATTAAGCTATCTTACAATTTATTACACCTACACACGCGCTATTTCAAGTACAACATTTGCTATGCTACATTACATTATAAAAAGTCGATAGTTAAAGGCCTGAGGAGACTAACATCGAGTAGAGTTCTAAAAATATTAACTTTTCACAGTTTTCAGCAAAGTTTAAAAAAAAAACGTTACTCCTTTACTATTAAAGTCATCTTAACATACTATACATCAATGGATGCGCTTGTTAAAGACACAAATACTTTGTGTAGTACCTCATTATAAAAATATAAACAGTAAACCGAGAGTATTAAGCTAAATTATCTATTTCTTGAGATAAAGTTTGATATTTGCAACAGATGTCGCATCGCTCACCATTTCTTTACTTTTTCATGCTCATAAACAAATAATGTATGCATATAAAGACAAATCTCTCCTCTATTCACTGGTGAAAAAAATATGAACTAGATATCTTTAATGGTTCGGGAGGTACATGCATAGAGGGCGCAAGGGGATTGCTAAATTGGATGGAAAATGTGATATTTTTGCGGCAGATGTCGCATCGCTCACCATTTCTTTACTTTTTCATGCTCATAAACAAATAATGTATGCATATAAAGACAAATCTCTCCTCTATTCACTGGTGAAAATAATATGCCGATATCTTTATTGGTTCGGGAGGTACATGTAAAAAGGGCGCAAGGGCATTGCTCATTCTGATGGAAAATGTGTTATTCGCGACAGATGTCGCATCGCTCACCATTTCTATACGTTTTCATGCTCATAACCATAATATAAATGCAAATTTAGACAATTCTCTCCTCTACACACTGGTGGAAAGAATATGAACATATCTTTATTGGTTCGGGATATATCAATGCTGAAAGACAAGTACCTCAGTCATCTCGAGATAAAACTTGATGTTTGAGACAGATGTCGCATCGTTTACCGTTTCTTTACTTTTTCGTTCAAATGTACAAATGACACATTGGATTGAAGCTGGTTCTTCGCCCTTTGCAATGGTATAAATCATTTGAAATTTCGCCACCCCGTTCAAGAGAAACGAGTGCGAAAGAAGGATGGGGTTCACAACTTTGATAGTAAGAAATTTACATGGAGATCGGTTTTCACTACGCTATCGTAGTATCAACCCTTATAAGGTGTCTCCATATATGGCATTTTTTTTGTATCATTACGCGTCTGAAAGAGCACCCCTCCTTTTTTTCAATAACTGTGCGTCCACGCCCTGTTATGTCAGGATTGTGCCAGGAATCAAAATGTCACTGTATTTTACATGGAACAATGATGTTTGTACTTTCTGAATCTTGCCTATTAGCTTTGTTTACTTTTATAGTAAACCAAATTGAGAGGCTCCGCGCATCCCTTTTCTAATTTCCTTCAAACCAACAACCAAGTGATCGCGTCTCAGCAAACGTCTTTCATTATTTTTTATGCATATCTCTTCCCACATCTCAACTGCTCTTTGGTGTTTCTATGCCCAGATTCCTCCATTTGAAGATGAAAAGAAAAACCTTTATGCAACACCCCCCGAAGTAGTCGTCCATGAGTTCATTCATGGATTGAAAAGCGGGATGCATGCTTTTCTCGCAAAACACAGGCATTGACGCGCTCCAGCTCATATTGCTAGGCTTTGCTTTTGTTTTGAAATTGAAAACAAGTATAAAATTTAAATTGGTTTTCTTTGACAAATTTGCTTCTGTATTTTCACATTTGTCATGTTTTTTATACTGACAATTTGTTACTATGTATTTGTGGGCTCTGTGAATAAGCATGTAGCAGCTGGAAATCGTATTTTAGACCTAAACAACACATCAAGGAGCTCAAAATGGTCAAAATGGTTGAAATTTATGTTTATCAAAGTACATACACAAATACAGGCTTTAACGTTGAGTATCAAGTGACTCAAAATCGATAGAAAAAAGGTCAGAAAAAAAAAAATGCTAAAAAGTCTCCTGAAGCTAAACGTGTTGACAGAACTTGATGAAACTTTCAGGAATGACTCCTGACATGTTTATCTTTGTACTGAACACGCTGTTGATGCGGCTGAATCCTGTTGTCGCCGCTTGCGGCTATATTTATTATTATTATTTATACGATTTTGTGACAGCGATTCTGACCTAACCAATCGATCGATTTTCATGAAACTTTCAGGACTGATAGAGTATCACGTGAACTGGCTCTGCGAAGCTTTTGAATTTCGAATTTCAATTAGTTCTTGAGTTATCTCCCTTTGAAGTTGAAACTTCATACCTCAATTTCTCGAAAACTAAGAAAGATAATCGCACAAAACTTTCACCAAAATGTGGGCATCCACATTCCCCATCAAAAAAGCACATAGCCGTTTTCGGCCGTAATAATAGATTTTTGGCTATTTTCAAAAAACTGAAATTTTGGCGCAGTTTCGCGATTTTGACAGTACTCGTCTTTAAAAATCTTCTTCTCATTAACGGCAAGACATACAGCAGTGTTTGATAGCTCAAATGAAAGCTAAAAGAACTGCCAAGAAAGTATCGAGCCGTTTTTTTTAATTTTGATCTAGAACGTGAGTTATCTGCCCTTGAAAATGGACATTGTTTTAAAGCATAATTTTTCATGTTACATTCAAAGGGACAGTACTCTGTAACGGAATGTCCAAAAAGAAATCTGTTTAATGCATTCTGTTCTACAATGATTGTTGAACAAATTCACTACAGGTCATTATTATATAAAAGTTGATATTAAAGGAAATATTAGGACATAAAGAGATTTTTTACATTTTTCGGCGATTTTAACTTTTGTCGAGGGTTATTTTACTTTGAGAATTTTAATTTGAAAGCTGTTACAGATAGAAATTTTATCTTTGATGTTTTGTGAAGCAGATGTAATGAGCAGACAGAAGAAAATATCAGCAAGTCATGATGATTTTTTTTCTGTCCATGACCAGTCCTTGAATATTGTGTTTTTTTGGAAAATCCTCATATGTGGCACATTTCAAAGTTCTACGGTTTCTTTATCAAGAACGATATCATAAAATTGATTGTATTTTCACATGCGCCAGTCCAAGCACAACTTTTGCTATGTTGTACTTTATCATAAAAATGTTGATAGTTAAGGAGCTAAAAGGACCAACATGGAGTAGGGGTCTAAATATCTTCAAATTTCAGTGTTTTCAATAAAGTTCCAAAATTCATTTCTCCATTACTATTTGAGTTATCAAAACACGACATACATCTTTGTATGTGGATAAACAAGCCCTCTTAGACAAAAAGTCATGTGAAGGTCAAACAGTATGTGAAGGTCAAAGAGGAATCTTGAAGACCTAAGTATTGACGCGTCAATCCTAGTTAGGTCTTCAAGACGAAAGTCTAGAAGACCTATTGTTATTATCCGGATTATTATTATTATTATTTTTTATTATTTGTACCGATTTTGTGAACGCTCTACAGCCCAAACGACTCAACCGAATTTCTTGAAATTTTCAGGGATTGTAGCCTGTATCCCAACTTAGATTATCCTCGAGCCAGATTGTTGAATTTCGATTTTGGTTTTGAGTTATCTCCCCTTAAAGTCAAAACTTCAAACCTCAATATCTCGGTAACTATGGGAGATAATTTCATAAAACTTTCACCAAAATGTGGGCAACAACATTCCCCATTGATTAAGCCCATAGCCGTTTACGGCCGTATAAATAGATTTTTTTCTATTATCGAAAAACTGAAATTTTGGCGAAATTTTCCGGTTTTGACAGTACGCGTCTTTGAAAATCTTCTTCTCACTAACGGCAATACTTACAGACGCATGCTATAGCTCATTTGACAGCTGAATGAATACTGTTTAATCGATGCTCCCCTTTAAGGCATCTAATTTTAGCGGTTTTTGAGCTACAGCACTTTTAAAACCGATCTTTCGAAAAAAAAATAATTTCTGCGTCACGTTCAAAGGGGCACCACTCTGTAAGGAAATGTCAAAAATGAAATCTGTTTGATGCATTCTGTTCGACAATGATAGTTTAACAAGTTCAGTACAGGTCATTATTATATAAAAGTTGATATTAAAGGAAATATGTGGACATAAAGAGATTTTTTACATTTTCCGGCGATTTTAACATTTTCGAGGGTTATTTTACTTTGAGAATTTTAGTTTCAAAACTGTTACAGATAGAAATTTAATCGTTGATGCTTTGTGAAGCAGATGTAATGGGTAGACAGCCAAAAATATCAACAAGTCATGATAAATTGTTTTCTGTCCACGATCAGTCCTTGAAAATCACGATTTTTGGAAAATTCTCATTTTTAGCACATTTCAAAGTTCCACAGTTTCATTATTAAGAAAGATATCTTTAAATTGATTATATTTTCACATGCGCTATTCCAAGCACAACTTTTACTGTGTTGTACTTTATCATAAAAATGTTGATAGTTAAGGAGCTAGAAGGACCAACATGGAGTAGGGGTCTAAAAATCTTCAAATTTCAGTGTTTTCAATAAAGTTTCAAAATTCATTACTCCATTACTATTTAAGCTATCAAAACAAAACATACATGTTTCTGTGTGTATATACAAGACCAACATTGTTACTGATATACCTTATCAGTAATATACTAATAGTTCAAGTGTTAGGTTTCATTGCATTATACAGGGGTCTGAAACAGTCAACTTTACATTACACCATTGAATCACATGTATCTCGAAAACGGTGACAGATAATTCAACCAACTTTTTTTCTGCTTCTAGGAATAAAATTCTCTGAAGAATGATGTCATAGCTGACATTGGCCACCATGATGAATTTTTCTAAAAAGTCTTAAACACTGAATATCAAGTGGAATTTGGTCATTATGATAATGTATTAGTTACTCTTAACCTCTTAGACAAAAAGTCATGTGAAGGTCAAACAGTGTGTGAAGGTCAAACAGGAAGTCTTGAAGACCTAAGTACTGCCGCGGCAGTCCTAGTTAGGTCTTCAGACGAAAGTCAAAGACCTATTGTTATTATCCTGTTTATTATTTTTATTCTTATTATTATTATTTACACAATTTTGTGGAAGCTGTAGCGCATTAACGACTGAAGCTACTTGCATGAAACTCACAGGACTCTTAGCATCTGTGCTGAACCCTGTACAATGGAAGTCCGTTTCCGGATATCTACTTCCGTTTCCGGTATACAGCCATTACAAATTTGAAAATTTAACATGGGAAATTTTTTAAAAATGCACTTACAGACTTGAAATTTCACATGAAGATGCGCATTGACCTGCTGAACAAAAAAGTCAATCATGACAAATCTCTCAGTCACGTGACTTGGCGGCCATCTTGTTTTTAGTGCATTTTTGACCATTTCTGACCCCTACCACCTTTGAAACTCTTCTTCTCTGAAGATACTTGCACCAGAGAACTGATCTTTGCACAATATGTAGCTGAAGCATAGTTCTTCAAATTTAGACAATTTTCAAAGTCCTAGCTTAAATACTTTTCAAACTGTGACCTCTCAAAGTTGACCAAAAACGAAAAATCGCAAACTTCAAGGGCTCATAGCTCAAAAACCTGGCCATAGAATTTCATGATTTTTGCATGAGAGCTAGACATGAATAAGGTCTATAAGAATCAAGAATAAAATAGATCGCGAACAGTCATTTCCGGTTTTTACAGGGCTTCAAATATTGAAATTTCGGATTCGGAAAATTTTAACATGGGCAAAATTTTCAAAATGCACTTAGAGACTTGAAATTTCACATGAAGATGCGCATTAACCAGAGGAAGAAAAAAGGCAATCATGACGACTTCGTAGGTCATGTGGTTTAGGCGCCATTTTGAATTTACTGTACGACCTTGCACATTTTGCACGGAAATGGACTTCCAGAGACATGTAGATTGCACTTAGAGACTTGAAATTTCACATGAAGATGCGCTTTGACGTGCTGAAGAAAAAGGTCCATCAAGAAAAATATTTAGGTCACGTGACTTGGCCGCCATCTTGCTTTTAGTGCATTTTTTACCATTTCTGACCCCTACCGCCTTTGAAAATCTTCTCCTCTGATGATACTTGCACTAGAGAGCTGAAATTTACACATTATGTAGCAGAAGGATAGTTCTTTACAGGATACTCAAAACAAAGTCCTAACCCTAATACTTAGGTCACTGTGACCATTCAAATTTGACCAAAAACAAAAAATAATTTACTGTACGACCTTCCACATTTTGACCGGAAATGGTCTCCCAGAGACATGCAGATTGCTCCAGACGATGCATAATGACATTCCAGCATTGTGATACATTGAAATGCACCTTACGAATTGAACAGCGGTCTGAAGACCGTCAGAGTTGCCTGGGCAACCCTAGTTAGGTCTTCAGACGAAAGTCAAAGACCTATTGTTATTATCCTGTTTATTATTTTTATTAGGTCTTCAGACGAAAGTCAAAGACCTATTGTTATTATCCTGTTTATTATTAGGTCTTCAGACGAAAGTCTGGAAGACCTACTGTTATTACCGGGATTATTATTATTATTTACACAATTTTGTGGAAGCTCTAGCGCATTAACGACTGAAGCTACTTGCATGAAACTTACAGACCTGGTAGCCCCTGACCTGAAATTGATACAGATGAAAAAAAATCCGACCTATCTACTTCCATTTCCGGTTTACAGGCATTACAAATTTGAAATTTTAACATGGGAAAATTTTTCAAAATGCACTTAGAGACTTGAAATTTCACACGAAGATGCGCATTGACCTGAGGAAGAAAAAAGTCAATCATGACAAATCTCTAAGTCACGTGACATGGCCGCCATTTTGTTTTAAGTGCATTTTTGACCATTTCGGACCCCTACCACCTTTGAGAATCTTCTCCTCTGAAGATACGTGCACTAGAGAGCTGAAATCTACACATAATGTAGCTGAAGCATTGTAGTTTTCAATTTGCTCATTTCAGAGTCCTAGCATTATTAGTAAGGTCACTGTGACCTTTCAAAGTTGACCAAAAACAAAAAATCGCAAACTTCAAGGGCTCATAGCTCAAAAACCTAGCCGCAGAATTTCATCATTTTTGCATGAGAGTTAGACATTGGCAAGGTCTACAAGAATCAAGAATAAAATCGCTCGCGAACAGTCATTTCCGGTTTTGACAGGGCTTCAAAAATTGAATTTTCGGATTCCGATGATTTTTAACATGGGCAAAATTTTCAAAATGCACTTAGAGACTTGAAATTTCACATGAAGATGCGCATTGATCTGAGGTAGAAAAAAGGCAATCAATACGACTTCGTAGGTCACATTGTTTAGGCGCCATTTTGAATTTACTGTACGACCCTGCACATTTTGACCAGAAATGGACTTCCAGAGACATGTACATTGCACTTAGAGACTTGAAATTCCACATGAAGATGCGCAATGACGTGCTGAAGAAAAAAGTCAATCAAGAAAAATATTTAGGTCACGTGACTTGGCCGCCATCTTGCTTTTAGTGCATTTTTTACCATTTCTGACCCCTACCGCCTTTGAAAATCTTCTCCTCTGATAATACTTGCACTAGAGAGCTGAAATTTACACATTATGTAGCAGAAGGATAGTTCTCTACAGGAGACCCAAAACAAAGTCCTAACCCTAATACTTAGGTCACTGTGACCATTCAAATTTGACCAAAAACAATAAAGAATTTACTGTACGACCTTGCACATTTTGACCGGAAATGGACTCCCAGAGACATGCAGATTGCTCCAGACGATGCATAATGACATTCCAGCATTGTGATACATTGAAATGCACCTTACGAATTGAACAGCGGTCTGAAGACCGTCAGAGTTGCCTGGGCAACCCTAGTTATTATTATTATTATTTACACAATTTTGTGGAAGCTGTAGCGCATTAACGACTAAAGCTACTTGCATGAAACTCACAGCACGGATAGCATCTGTGCTGAACCCTATACAATGGAAATCCGTTTCCGGATATCTACTTCCGTTTCCGGTATACAGCCATTACAAATTTGAAATTTTAACATGGGAAATTTTTTCAAAATGAACTTACAGATTCGAAATTTCACTCGAAGATGCGCATTGACCTGCAGAACAAAAAAGTCAATCATGAAGAATCTCTAAGTCACGTGACTTGGCCGCCATCTTGTTTTTAGTGTATTTTTGACCATTTCGGACCCCTACCACCTTTGAAAATCTTCTCCTCTGAAGATACGTACACTAGAGAGCTGAAATTTACACATTATGTAGATGAAGCATTGTTCTTTAAAAATTCCTACTTTCAGACTCCTAGAATTATTAGTTAGGTCACTGTGACCTTTCAAAGTTGACCGAAAACGAAAAATCGCAAACTTCAAGGGCTCATAGCTCAAAAACCTAGCCCTGGAATTTCATCATTTTTGCATGAGAGCTAGACATGCATAAGGTCTACAAGATTCAAGAATAAAATAGATCGCGAACAGTCATTTCCGGTTTTAACAGTGCTTCAAAAATTGAAATTTTGGATTCGGAAAATTTTAACATGGGCAATTTTTTCAAAATGCACTTAGAGACTTGAAATTTCCCATGAAGATGCGCATTGACCAGAGGAAGAAAAAAGGCAATCATGACGACTTCGTAGGTCATGTGGTTTAGGCGCCATTTTGAATTTACTGTACGACCTTGCACATTTTGAACGGAAATGGACTTCCAGAGACATGTAGATTGCACTTAGAGACTTGAAATTTCACAGGAAGATGCGCACTGACCTGAGGAAGAAAAAAGTCCATCAAGAAAAATATTTAGGTCACGTGACTTGGCCGCCATCTTGCTTTTAGTGCATTTTTTACCATTTCTGACCCCTACTGCCTTTGAAAATCTTCTCCTCTGATGATACTTGCACTAGAGAGCTGAAATTTACACATTATGTAGCAGAAGGATAGTTCTTTACAGGATACTCAAAACAAAGTCCTAACCCTAATACTTTGGTCACTGTGACCATTCAAATTTGACCAAAAACAAAAAAGAATTTACTGTACAACCTTGCACATTTTGACCGGAAATGGACTCCCAGAGACATGCAGATTGCTCCAGACGATGCATAATGACATTCCAGCATTGTGATACATTGAAATGCACCTTACGAATTGAACAGCGGTCTGAAGACCGTCAGAGTTGCCTGGGCAACCCTAGTTATTATTATTATTATTTACACAATTTTGTGGAAGCTCTAGCGCATTAACGACTGAAGCTACTTGCATGAAACTTACAGCACTGATAGCATCTGCGCTGAACCCTATACAATCGAAATCCGTTTCCGGATATCTACTTCCGTTTCCGGTCTACAGCGATTACAAATTTGAAATTTTAACATGGGAATTTTTTTCAAAATGCACTTACAGACTTGAAATTTCTCTCGAAGATGCGCATTGACCTGAGGAAGAAAAAAGTCAATCATGACAAATCTCTAAGTCACGTGACTTGGCCGCCATCTTGCTTTTAGTGCATTTTTGACCATTTCTGACCCCTACCACCTTTGAAACTCTTCTTCTCTGAAGATACTTGCACCAGAGAACTGAACTTTGCACAATATGTAGCTGAAGCATAGTTCTTCAAATTTAGACAATTTTCAAAGTCCTAGCTTTAATACTTTTCAAACTGTGACCTCTCAAAGTTGACCAAAAACGAAAAATCGCAAACTTCAAGGGCTCATAGCTCAAAAACCTGGCCATAGAATTTCATGATTTTTGCATGAGAGCTAGACATGCATAAGGTCTAGAAGAATCAAGAATAAAATCGATCGCGAACAGTCATTTCCTGTTTTTACAGGGCTTCAAAAATTGAAATTTCGGATTTGGAAAATTTTAACATGGGGAAATTTTTCAAAATGCACTTAGAGACTTGAAATTTCACATGAACATGCGCATTGACCAGAGGAAGAAAAAAGGCAAACATGACGACTTCGTAGGTCACGTGATTTAGGCGCCATTTTGAATTTACTGTACAACCTTGCACATTTGAACCGGAAATGGACTTCCAGAGACATGTAGATTGCCCTTAGAGATTTGAAATTTCACATGAAGATGCGCATTGACGTGCTGAAGAAAAAAGTCATTCAAGAAAAACCTCTAGGTCACGTGACTTGGCCGCCATCTTGCTTTTAGTGCATTTTTTACCATTTCTGACCCCTACCGCCTTTGAAAATCTTCTTCTTTGAAGATACTTGCACTAGAGAGCTGAAATTTACACATTATGTAGCAGAAAGATAGTTCTCTACAGGATACTCATTTCAAAGTCCTAACCCTAATACTTAGGTCACTGTGACCTTTCAAATTTGACTAAAAACGAAAAAGAATTTACTGTACAAACTTGCCCATTTTGACCGGAAATGGACTTCAAGAGACATGTAAATTGTTTAAGACGATGCATAATGACATTCCAGCATTGTGATACATTGAAATGAACCTTACGAATTAAACAGCGGTCTGAAGACCGTCAGAGTTGCCTGGGCAACCCTAGTTAGGTCTTCAGACGAAAGTCAAAGACCTATTGTTATTACCGGGATTATTCTTATTATTATTTACAGAATTTTGTGGAAGCTCTAGCGCAAAAACTGCTAAAGCCAGTTGCATGAAACTTACAGCACTGATAGCCCCTGACGTGAAATTGATACAGATGAAAAAAAATCTGACCTATCTACTTCCGTTTCCGATCTACAGCCATTACAAATTCGAAAATTTAACATGGGAAATTTTTTTTAAATGCACTTAGAGACTTGAAATTTCACATGAAGATGCGCATCGACCTGCAGAACAAAAAAGTCAATCATGAAGAATCTCTAAGTCACGTGACTTGGCCGCCATCTTGTTTTTAGTGCATTTTTGACCATTTCGGACCCCTACTACCTTTGAAAATCTTCTCCTCTGAAGATACTTGCACTAGAGAGCTGACATTTGCACAGTGTGTAGCTTAAGCATTGTTCTTTAAAAATTCCTACTTTCAGACTCCTAGCATTATTAGTTAGGTCACTGTGACCTTTCAAAGTTGACCGAAAACGAAAAATCGCAAAATTCAAGGGCTCATAGCTCAAAAACCTAGCCGTGGAATTTCATCATTTTTGCATGAGAGCTAGACATGAATAAGGTCTACAAGAATCAAGAATAAAATCGATCGCGAACAGTCATTTCCGGTTTTTACAGGGCTTAAAAAATTGAAATTTCGGATTCGGAAAATTTTAACATGGGCAAAATTTTCAAAATAAACTTAGAGACTTGAAATTTCACATGAAGATGCGCATTGACCAGAGGAAGAAAAAAGGCAATCATGACGACTTCGTAGGTCTTGTGGTTTAGACGCCATTTTGAATTTACTGTACGACCTTGCACATTTTGAACGGAAATGGACTTCCAGAGACATGTAGATTGCACTTAGAGACTTGAAATTTCACATGAAGATGCGCTTTGACGTGC
This sequence comes from Steromphala cineraria, assembly GCA_916613615.1. Taxonomy (NCBI): domain Eukaryota; kingdom Metazoa; phylum Mollusca; class Gastropoda; order Trochida; family Trochidae; genus Steromphala; species Steromphala cineraria. The sequence continues at coordinate 9,802,532 of OU744728.1, forward strand.
TGAAGGAAAAAGTCCATCAAGAAAAATATTTCGGTCACGTGACTTGGCCGCCATCTTGCTTTTAGTTCATTTTTTACCATTTCTGACCCCTACCGCCTTTGAAAATCTTCTCCTCTGATGATACTTGCACTAGAGAGCTGAAATTTACACATTATGTAGAAGAAGGATAGTTCTTTACAGGATACTCAAAACAAAGTCCTAACCCTAATACTTAGGTCACTGTGACCATTCAAATTTGACCAAAAACAAAAAAGAATTTACTGTACGACCTTGCACATTTTGAATGGAAATGAACTCCCAGAGACATGCAGATTGCTCCAGACGATGCATAATTACATTCCAGCATTGTGATACATTGAAATGCACCTTACGAATTGAACAGCGGTCTGAAGACCGTCAGAGTTGCCTGGGCAACCCTAGTTAGGTCTTCAGACGAAAGTCAAAGACCTATTGTTATTATCCTGTTTATTATTTTTATTATTATTATTTACACAATTTTGTGGAAGCTGTAGCGCATTAACGACTGAAGCTACTTGCATGAAACTCACAGCACTGATAGCATCTGTGCTGAACCCTATACAATGGAAATTCGTTTCCGGATATCTACTTCCGTTTCCGGTCTACAGCCATTACAAATTTGAAAATTTAACATGGGAAATTGTTTCAAAATGCACTTACAGACTTGAAATTTCTCATGAAGATGCGCATTGACCTGCTGAACAAAAAAGTCAATCATGAAAAATCTCTCAGTCACGTGACTTGGCGGCCATCTTGTTTTTAGTGCATTTTTGACCATTTCTGACCCCTACCACCTTTGAAACTCTTCTTCTCTGAAGATACTTGCACCAGAGAACTGAACTTTGCACAATATGTAGCTGAAGCATTGTTCTTCAAATTTAGACAATTTTCAAAGTCCTAGCTTTAATACTTTTCAAACTGTGACCTTTCAAAGTTGACCAAAAACGAAAAATCGCAAACTTCAAGGGCTCATAGCTCAAATACCTAGCCGTGGAATTTCATCATTTTTGCATGAGAGCTAGACATGAATAAGGTCTACAAGAATCAAGAATAAAATCGATCGCGAACAGTCATTTCCGGTTTTTACAGGGCTTCAAAAATGGAAATTTCGGGTTCGGAAAATTTTAACATGGGGAAATTTTTCAAAATGCACTTAGAGACTTGAAATTTCACATGAAGATGCGCATTGACCAGAGGAAGAAAAAAGGCAATCATGACGACTTCGTTGGTCACGTGGTTTAGGCGCCATTTTGAATTTACTGTACGACCTTGCACATTTTGATCAGAAATGGACGTCCAGAGACATGTAGATTGCACTAAGAGACTTGAAATTTCACATGAAGATGCGCTTTGACGTGCTGTAGAAAAAAGTCCATCAAGAAAAATATTTAGGTCACGTGACTTGGCCGCCATCTTGCTTTTAGTGCATTTTTTACCATTTCTGACCCCTACCGCCTTTGAAAATCTTCTCCTCTGATGATACTTGCACTAGAGAGCTGAAATTTACACATTATGTAGCAGAAGGATAGTTCTTTACAGGATACTCAAAACAAAGTCCTAACCCTAATACTTAGGTCACTGTGACCATTCAAATTTGACCAAAAACAAAAAAGAATTTACTGTACGACCTTGCACATTTTGACCGGAAATGGACTCCCAGAGACATGCAGATTGCTCCAGACGATGCATAATGACATTCCAGCATTGTGATACATTGAAATGCACCTTACGAAGTGAACAGCGGTCTGAAGACCGTCAGAGTTGCCTGGGCAACCCTTGTTAGGTCTTCAGACGAAAGTCAAAGACCTATTGTTATTATCCTGTTTATTATTTTTATTAGGTCTTCAGACGAAAGTCAAAGACCTATTGTTATTATCCTGTTTATTATTTTTATTATTATTATTATTATTATTTACACAATTTTGTGGAAGCTGTAGCGCATTAACGACTGAAGCTACTTGCATGAAACTTTCAGCACTGATAGCCTCTGTGCTGAACCCTGTACAATGGAAATCCGTTTCCGGATATCTACTTCCGTTTCCGGTATACAGCCATTACAAATTTGAAAATTTAACATGGGAAATTTTTTCATAATGCACTTACAGACTTGAAATTTCACATGAAGATGCGCATTGACCTGCTGAACAAAAAAGTCAATCATGACAAATCTCTCAGTCACGTGACTTGGCGGCCATCTTGTTTTTAGTGCATTTTTGACCATTTCGGACCCCTACCACCTTTGAAAATCTTCTCCTCTGAAGATACTTGCACTAGAGATGTGACATTTGCACAGTTTGTAGCTTTAGCATTGTTCTTTGAAAATTCCTACTTTCAGACTCCTAGCATTTTTAGTTAGGTCACTGTGACCTCTCAAAGTTGACCGAAAACGAAAAATCGCAAACTTCAAGGGCTCATAGCTCAAAAACCTAGCCGTGGAATTTCATCATTTTTGCATGAGAGCTAGACATGAATAAGGTCTACAAGAATCAAGAATAAAATCGATCGCGAACAGTCATTTCCGCTTTTTACAGGGCTTCAAAAATTGAAATTTCGGATTTGAAAATTTTTAACATGGGGAAATTTTTCAAAATGCACTTAGAGACTTGAAATTTCACATGAAGATGCGCATTGACCAGAGGAAGAAAAAAGGCAATCATGACGACTTCGTAGGTCACGTGGTTTAGGCGCCATTTTGAATTTACTGTACAACCTTGCACATTTTAATCAGAAATGGACGTCCAGAGACATGCAGATTGCACTAAGAGACTTGAAATTTCACATGAAGATGCGCTTTGACGTGCTGAAGTAAAAAGTCCATCAAGAAAAATATTTAGGTCACGTGACTTGGCCGCCATCTTGCTTTTAGTGCATTTTTTACCATTTCTGACCCCTACAGCCTTTGAAAATCTTCACCTCTGATGATACGTGCACTAGAGAGCTGAAATTTACACATTATGTAGCAGAAGGATAGTTCTTTACAGGATACTCAAAACAAAGTCCTAACCCTAATACTTAGGTCACTGTGACCATTCAAATTTGACCAAAAACAAAAAATAATTTACTGTACGACCTTGCACATTTTGACCAGAAATGGACTCCCAGAGACATGCAGATTGCTCCAGACGATGCATAATGACATTCCAGCATTGTGATACATTGAAATGCACCTTATGAATTTAACAGCGGTCTGAAGACCGTCAGAGTTGCCTGGGCAACCCTAGTTAGGTCTTCAGACGAAAGTCAAAGACCTATTGTTATTATCCTGTTTATTATTTTTATTATTATTATTATTATTATTATTTACACAATTTTGTGGAAGCTGTAGCGCATTAACGACTGAAGCTACTTGCATGACACTTTCAGCACTGATAGCCTCTGTGCTGAACCCTGTACAATGGAAATCCGTTTCCGGATATCTACTTCCGTTTCCGGTCTACAGCCATTACAAATTTGAAAATTTAACATGGGAAATTTTTTCAAAATGCACTTACAGACTTGAAATTTCACATGAAGATGCGCATTGACCTGCTGAACAAAAAAGTCAATCATGAGAAATCTCTCAGTCACGTGACTTGGCGGCCATCTTGTTTTTAGTGCATTTTTGACCATTTCTGACCCCTACCACCTTTGAAAATCTTCTCCTCTGAAGATACTTGCACTAGAGAGCTGACATTTGCACAGTTTGTAGCTTAAGCATTGTTCTTAAAAAATTCCTACTTTCAGACTCCTAGCATTTTTAGTTAGGTCACTGTGACCTTTCAAAGTTGACCGAAAACGAAAAATCGCAAACTTCAAGGGCTCATAGCTCAAAAACCTAGCCGTGGAATTTCATCATTTTTGCATGAGAGCTAGACATGAATAAGGTCTACAAGAATCAAGAATAAAATAGATCGCGAACAGTCATTTACGGTTTTTACAGGGCTTCAAAAATTGAAATTTCGGATTTGGAAAATTTTAACATGGGGAAATTTTTCAAAATGAACTTAGAGACTTGAAATTTCACATGAAGATGCGCATTGACCAGAGGAAGAAAAAAGGCAATCATGACGACTTGGTAGGTCACGTGGTTTAGGCGCCATTTTGAATTTACTGTACGACCTTGCACATTTTGAGCGGAAATGGACTTCCAGAGACATGTAGATTCCACTTAGAGACTTGAAATTTCACATGAAGATGCGCTTTGACGTGCTGAAGAAAAAAGTCCATCAAAAAAAATATTTAGGTCACGTGACTTGGCCGCCATCTTGCTTTTAGTGCATTTTTTACCATTTCTGACCCCTACCACCTTTGAAACTCTTCTTCTCTGAAGATACTTGAACCAGAGAACTGAACTTTGCACAATATGTAGCTGAAGCATAGTTCTTCAAATTTAGACAATTTTCAAAGTCCTAGCTTTAATACTTTTCAAACTGTGACCTCTCAAAGTTGACCAAAAACGAAAAATCGTAAACTTCAAGGGCTCATAGCTCAAAAACCTAGCCGTGGAATTTCATCATTTTTGCATGAGAGCTAGACATGAATAAGGTCTACAAGAATCAAGAATAACATCGATCGCGAACAGTCATTTCCGGTTTTTACAGGGCTTCAAATATTGAAATTTCGGATTTGGACAATTTTAACATGGGGAAAATGACGATATTTAGTGACGGTCCAGCATTATGATACATTTAAAAGAACCTTACGAATAAAACAGCGGTCTGAAGACCGTCAGAGTTGCCTGGGCAACCCTAGTTATTATTATTATTATTATTTACACAATTTTGTGGAAGCTGTAGCGCATTAACGACTAAAGCTACTTGCATGAAACTCACAGGACTGATAGCCTCTGTGCTGAACCCTGTACAATGGAAATCCGTTTCCGGATATCTACTTCCGTTTCCGGTCTACAGCCATTACAAATTTGAAAATTTAACATGGGAAATTTTTTCAAAATGCACTTACAGACTTGAAATTTCACATGAAGATGCGCATTGACCTGCTGAACAAAAAAGTCAATCATGAAAAATCTCTAAGTCACGTGACTTGGCGGCCATCTTGTTTTTAGTGCATTTTTGACCATTTCGGACCCCTACCACCTTTGAAAATCTTCTCCTCTGAAGATACTTGCACTAGAGAGCTGACATTTGCACAGTTTGTAGCTTAAGCATTGTTCTTTAAAAATTCCTACTTTCAGACTCCTGGCATTTTTAATTAGGTCACTGTGACCTTTCAAAGTTGACCGAAAACGAAAAATCGCAAACTTCAAGGGCTCATAGCTCAAAAACCTAGCCGTGGAATTTCATCATTTTTGCATGAGAGCTAGACATGAATAAGGTCTACAAGAATCAAGAATAAAATCGATCGCGAACAGTCATTTCCGGTTTTTACAGGGCTTCAAAAATTGAAATTTCGGATTTGGAATATTTTAACATGGGGAAATTTTTCAAAATGCACTTAGAGACTTGAAATTTCACATGAAGATGCGCATTGACCAGAGGAAGAAAAAAAGCAATCATGACGACTTCGTAGGTCACGTGGTTTAGGCGCCATTTTGAATTTACTGTACGACCTTGCACATTTTGACCGGAAATGGACTGCCAAAATGCTTCTAGAGCCTTGCAAATTGCTTCAGACGATGTTTAATGATGGTCCAGCATTATGATGCATTTAAATGTATCTTACGAATAAAACAGCGGTCTGAAGACCGTCAGAGTTGCCTGGGCAACCCTAGTTTTTATTATTATTATTTACACAATTTTGTGGAAGCTGTAGCGCATTAACGACTGAAGCTTCTTGCATGAAACTTTCAGCACTGATAGCCTCTGTGCTGAACCCTGTACAATGGAAATCCGTTTCCGGACATCTACTTCCGTTTCCGGTCTACAGCCATTACAAATTTTAAAATTTAACATGGGAATTTTTTTCAAAATGCACTTACAGACTTGAAATTTCACAAGAAGATGCGCATTGACCTGCTGAACAAAAAAGTCAATCATTAAAAATCTCTAAGTCACGTGACTTGGCGGCCATCTTGTTTTTAGTGCATTTTTGACCATTTCGGACCCCTACCACCTTTGAAAATCTTCTCCTCTGAAGATACTTGCACTAGAGAGCTGACATTTGCACAGTTTGTAGCTTAAGCATTGTTCTTTAAAAATTCCTACTTTCAGACTCCTAGCATTTTTAATTAGGTCACTGTGACCTTACAAAGTTGACCGAAAACGAGAAATCGCAAACTTCAAGGGCTCATAGCTCAAAAACCTAGCCGTGGAATTTCATCATTTTTGCATGAGAGCTAGACATGAATAAGGTCTACAAGAATAAAGAATAAAATCGATCGCGAACAGTCATTTCCGGTTTTGACAGGGCTTCAAAAATTGAAATTTCGGATTTGGAAAATTTTAACATGGGGACATTTTTCAAAATGCACTCAGAGACTTGAAATTTCACATGAAGATGCGCATTGACCTGAGGAAGAAAAAAGGCAATCATGACGACTTCGTAGGTCACATGGTTTAGGCGCCATTTTGAATTTACTGTACGACTTTGCACATTTTTACCGGAAATGGACTGCCAAAATGCTTCTAGAGCCTTGCACATTGCTTCAGACGATGTATAATGACGGTCCAGCATTGTGATACATTGAAATGCACCTTACGAATTGCACAGCGGTCTGAAGACCGTCAGAGTTGCCTGGGCAACCCTAGTTAGGTCTTCAGACGAAAGTCAAAGACCTATTGTTATTATCCTGTTTATTATTTTTATTATTAGGTCTTCAGACGAAAGTCAAAGACCTATTGTTATTATCCTGTTTATTATTTTTATTCTTATTATTATTATTTACACAATTTTGTGGAAGCTGTAGCGCAATAACGACTGAAGCTACTTGCATGAAACTCACAGGACTGATAGCATCTGTGCTGAACCCTGTACAATGGAAGTCCGTTTCCGGATATCTACTTCCGTTTCCGGTATACAGCCATTACAAATTTGAAAATTTAACATGGGAAATTTTTTAAAAATGCACTTACAGACTTGAAATTTCACATGTAGATGCGCATTGAACTGCTGAACAAAAAAGTCAATCATGACAAATCTCTCAGTCACGTGACTTGGCGGCCATCTTGTTTTTAGTGCATTTTTGACCATTTCTGACCCCTACAACCTTTGAAACTCTTCTTCTCTGAAGATACTTGCACCAGAGAACTGAACTTTGCACAATATGTAGCTGAAGCATAGTTCTTCAAATTTAGACAATTTTCAAAGTCCTAGCTTTAATACTTTTCAAACTGTGACCTCTCAAAGTTGACCAAAAACGAAAAATCGCAAACTTCAAGGGCTCATAGCTCAAAAACCTAGCCGTGCAATTTCATGATTTTTGCATGAGAGCTAGACATGAATAAGGTCTACAAGAATCAAGAATAAAATCGATCGCGAACAGTCATTTCCGGTTTTGACAGGGCTTCAAAAATGGAAATTTCAGATTCGGAAAATTTTAACATGGGCAAAATTTTCAAAATGCACTTAGAGACTTGAAATTTCACATGAAGATGCGCATTGACCAGAGGAAGAAAAAAGGCAATCATGACGACTTCGTAGGTCATGTGGTTTAGGCGCCATTTTGAATTTACTGTACGACCTTGCTCATTTTGAACGGAAATGGGCTTCCAGAGACATGTAGATTGCACTTAGAGACTTGAAATTTCACATGAAGATGCGCTTTGACGTGCTGAAGAAAAAATTCCATCAAGAAAAATATTAAGGTCACGTGACTTGGCCGCCATCTTGCTTTTAGTGCATTTTTTACCATTTCTGACCCCTACCGCCTTTGAAAATCTTCTCCTCTGATGATACTTGCACTAGAGAGCTGAAATTTACACATTATGTAGCAGAAGGATAGTTCTCTACAGGATACTCAAAACAATGTCCTAACCCTAATACTTAGGTCACTGTGACCTTTCAAATTTGACTAAAACGAAAAAGAATTTACTGTACGATTTTGCACATTTTGACTGGAAATGGACTTCCAGAGACATGCAGATTGCTCCAGACGATGCATAATGACATTCCAGCATTGTGATACATTGAAATGCACCTTACGAATTGAACAGCGGTCTGAAGACCGTCAGAGTTGCCTGGGCAACCCTAGTTATTATTATTATTATTATTATTTACACAATTTTGTGGAAGCTGTAGCGCATTAACGACTGCAGCTACTTGCATGAAATTTTCGGCACTGATAGCCTCTGTGCTGAACCCTGTACAATGGAAATCCGTTTTCGGATATCTACTTCCGTTTCCGGTCTACAGCCATTACATATTTGAAAATTTAACATGGTAAAAAATTTCAAAATGCACTTACAGACTTGAAATTTCACATGAAGATGCGCATTGACCTGCTGAACAAAAAAGTCAATCATGAAAAATCTCTCAGTCACGTGACTTGGCGGCCATCTTGTTTTTAGTGCATTTTTGACCATTTCTGACCCCTACCACCTTTGAAACTCTTCTTCTCTGAAGATACTTGCACCAGAGAACTGAACTTTGCACAATATGTAGCTGAAGCATAGTTCTTCAAATTTAGACAATTTTCAAAGTCCTAGCTTTAATACTTTTCAAACTGTGACCTCTCAAAGTTTACCAAAAACGAAAAATCGCAAACTTCAAGGGCTCATAGCTCAAAAACCTGGCCATAGAATTTCATGATTTTTGCATGAGAGCTAGACATGAATAAGGTCTACAAGAATCAAGAATAAAATCGATCGCGAACAGTCATTTCCGGTTTTTACAGGGCTTCAAAAATTGAAATTTCGGATTTGGAATATTTTAACATGGGGAAATTTTTCAAAATGCACTTAGAGACTTGAAATTTCACATGAAGATGCGCATTGACCAGAGGAAGAAAAAAAGCAATCATGACGACTTCGTAGGTCACGTGGTTTAGGCGCCATTTTGAATTTACTGTACGACCTTGCACATTTTGACCGGAAATGGACTGCCAAAATGCTTCTAGAGCCTTGCAAATTGCTTCAGACGATGTTTAATGATGGTCCAGCATTATGATACATTTAAATGTATCTTACGAATAAAACAGCGGTCTGAAGACCGTCAGAGTTGCCTGGGCAACCCTAGTTTTTATTATTATTATTATTATTTACACAATTTTGTGGAAGCTGTAGCGCATTAACGACTGAAGCTACTTGCATGAAACTTACAGCACTGATAGCATCTGCGCTGAACCCTGTACAATCGAAATCCGTTTCCGGATATCTACTTCCGTTTTCGGTCTACAGCCATTACAAATTTGAAATTTTAACATGGTAAAAAATTTCAAAATGCACTTACAGACTTGAAATTTCACATGAAGATGCGTATTGACCTGCTGAACAAAAAAGTCAATCATGAAAAATCTCTCAGTCACGTGACTTGGCGGCCATCTTGTTTTTAGTGCATTTTTGACCATTTCGGACCCCTACCACCTTTGAAAATCTTCTCCTCTGAAGATACTTGCACTAAAAAGCTGACATTTGCACAGTTTGTAGCTTAAGCATTGTTCTTTAAAAATTCCTACTTTCAGACTCCTAGCATTATTAGTTAGGTCACTGTGACCTTTCAAAGTTGACCGAAAACGAAAAATTGCAAACTTCAAGGGCTCATAGCTCAAAAACCTAGCCGTGGAATTTCATCATTTTTGCATGAGATCTAGACATGAATAAGGTCTACAAGAATCAAGAATAAAATCGATCGCGAACAGTCATTTCCGGTTTTTACAGTGCTTCAAAAATTGAAATTTTGGATTCGGAAAATTTTAACATGGGCAAAATTTTCAAAATGCACTTAGAGACTTGAAATTTCACAGGAAGATGCGCATTGACCAGAGGAAGAAAAAAGGCAATCATGACGACTTCGTAGGTCATGTGGTTTAGGCGCCATTTTGATTTTACTGTACGACCTTGCACATTTTGAACGGAAATGGACTTCCAGAGACATGTAGATTGCACTTAGAGACTTGAAATTTCACATGAAGATGCGCTTTGACGTGCTGAAGAAAAAAGTCCATCAAGAAAAATATTTAGGTCACGTGACTTGGCCGCCATCTTGCTTTTAGTGCAATTTTTACCATTTCTGACCCCTACCGCCTTTGAAAATCTTCTCCTCTGATGATACTTGCACTAGAGAGCTGAAATTTACACATTATGTAACAGAAGGATAGTTCTTTACAGGATACTCAAAACAAAGTCCTAACCCTAATACTTTGGTCACTGTGACCATTCAAATTTGACCAAAAACAAAAAAGAATTTACTGTACAATCTTGCACATTATGACCTGAAATGGACTCCCAGAGACATGCAGATTGCTCCAGACGATGCATAATGACATTCCAGCATTGTGATACATTGAAATGCACCTTACGAATTGAACAGCGGTCTGAAGACCGTCAGAGTTGCCTGGGCAACCCTAGTTAGGTCTTCAGACGAAAGTCAAAGACCTATTGTTATTATCCTGTTTATTATTAGGTCTTCAGACTTTAGTCTGAAAGACCTATTGTTATTATCCTGTTTATTATTCTTATTATTATTGTTGTGTCCACGATTGCTCGAAAACTACTGAAGCAAATGGTATGAAACTTACAGCAATGATAGCCTTCGGCTTGAAATTGATACAATTGAAATCCGTTTCCGGCTATCTACTTCCGTTTCCGGTTTACAGCCATCGCAATTTAACATGGCAAAATCTTTCAAAATGCACTTAAAGACTTGAAATTTTCACTGAAGATGCGCATTGACGTGCTGAAGAAAAAAGTCAATCATGAACATTTTCTAGGTCACGTGACTTGGCCGCCATCTTGCTTTTTCTGCAATTTTTAGCGTTTTTGACCATTTTGGACCCCTACCACCTTTGAAAATCTTCTCCTCTGAAGATACTTGCACCAGAGAGCTGAAATTTGCACAGTTTGTAGCTGAAGCATTGTTTTCTATATCTATCTCATTTCAGAGTCCTAGATGTAATACTTTTGAAACTGTGACCTTTCAAAGTTGACCGAAAACGAAAAATCGCAAATTTCAAGGGTTCATAGCTCAAAAACCTAGCCATGGAATTTCATGATTGTTGCATGAGAGCTAGATATGCATAAGATCTACAAGAATCAAGAATAAAATCGATCGCGAACAGTCATTTCCGGTTTTGACAGAGCTTCAAAAATTGAAATTTCGGGTTTTGAAAAATTTAACATGGGCGAATTTTTCAAAATGTAGCTAGAGACTTGTAAGTAGTCTCAAAAGATGCGCAATGACCTAAAGGTAAAAAAAGGCAATCATGACGACTTCGTAGGTCACGTGGTTGAGCCGCCATTTTGAATTTACAGGACGACCTTGCACACTTTGACCGGAAGTGGACTGCCAAAATGCTTCCAGAGACATGCAGATTGCTCAAGACGATGCATAATGACATTGAAGCATTGTGATACATTGAATTGAACCTTACGAATTGCACAGCGGTCTGAAGACCGTCAGAGTTGCCTTGGCAACCCTAGTTATTATTATTATTATTTACACAATTTTGTGGAAGCTGTAGCGCATTAACGACTGAAGCTACTTGCATGAAACTTTCAGCACTGATAGCATCTGTGCTGAACCCTGTACAATGGAAATCCGTTTCCGGATATCTACTTCCGTTTCCGGTCTACAGCCATTACAAATTTGAAAATTTAACATGGGAAATTTTTTCAAAATGCACTTACAGACTTGAAATTTCACAGGAAGATGCGCATTGACCTGCTGAACAAAAAAGTCAATCATGAAAAATCTCTCAGTTACGTGACTTGGCGGCCATCTTGTTTTTAGTGCATTTTTGACCATTTCTGACCCCTACCACCTTTGAAACTCTTCTTCTCTGAAGATACTTGCACCAGAGAACTGAACTTTGCACAATATGTAGATGAAGCATAGTTCTTCAAATTTAGACAATTTTCAAAGTCCTAGCTTTAATACTTTTCAAACTGTGACCTCTCAAAGTTGACCAAAAACGAAAAATCGCAAACTTCAAGGGCTCATAGCTCAAAAACCTAGCCGTGGAATTTCATCATTTTTGCATGAGAGCTAGACATGAATAAGGTCTACAAGAATCAAGAATAAAATCGATCGCGAACAGTCATTTCCGGTTTTTACAGGGCTTCAAAAATTGAAATTTCGGATTTGGAAAATTTTAACATGGGGAAATTTTTCAAAATGCACTTAGAGACTTGAAATTTCACATGAAGATGCGCATTGACCAGAGGAAGAAAAAAGGCAATCATGACGACTTCGTAGGTCACGTGGTTTAGGCGCTATTATGAATTTACTGTACGACCTTGCACATTTTGACTGGAAATGGACTGCCAAAATGCTTCTAGAGCCTTGCACATTGCTTCAGACGATGTTTAATGACGGTCCAGCATTATGATACATTGAAATGCACCTTACGAATTGAACAGCGGTCTAGGCGCTATTTTGAATTTACTGTACGACCTTGCACATTTTGACTGGAAATGGACTGCCAAAATGCTTCTAGAGCCTTGCACATTGCTTCAGACGATGTTTAATGACGGTCCAGCATTATGATACATTGAAATGCACCTTACGAATTGAACAGCGGTCTGAAAACCGTCAGAGTTGCCTGGGCAACCCTAGTTTTTATTAGGTCTTCAGACGAAAGTCAAAGACCTATTGTTATTATCCTGTTTATTATTAGGTCTTCAGACGAAAGTCAAAGACCTATTGTTATTATCCTGTTTATTATTAGGTCTTCAGACGAAAGTCAAAGACCTATTGTTATTATCCTGTTTATTATTTTTATTATTATTATTATTTACACAATTTTGTGGAAGCTGTAGCGCATTAACGACTGAAGCTACTTGCATGAAACTTTCAGCACTGATAGCCTCTGTGCTGAACCCTGTACAATGGAAATCCGTTTCCGGATATCTACTTCCGTTTCCGGTCTACAGCCATTACAAATTTGAAAATTTAACATGGGAAATTTTTTCAAAATGCACTTACAGACTTGAAATTTCACATGAAGATGCGCATTGACCTGCTGAACAAAAAAGTTAATCATGAAAAATCTCTAAGTCACGTGACTTGGCGGCCATCTTGTTTTTAGTGCATTTTTGACCATTTCTGACCCCTACCACCTTTGAAACTCTTCTTCTCTGAAGATACTTGCACCAGAGAACTGAACTTTGCACAATATGTAGCTGAAGCATAGTTCTTCAAATTTAGATAATTTTCAAAGTCCTAGCTTAAATACTTTTCAAACTGTGACCTCTCAAAGTTGACCAAAAACGAAAAATCGCAAACTTCAAGGGCTCATAGCTCAAAAACCTGGCCATAGAATTTCATGATTTTTGCATGAGACCTAGACATGAATAAGGTCTACAAGAATCAAGAATAAAATCGATCGCGAACAGTCATTTCCGGTTTTGACAGGGCTTCAAAAATTGAAATTTCGGATTTGGAAAATTTTAACATGGGGAAATTTTTCAAAATGCACTTAGAGACTTGAAATTTCACATGAAGATGCGCATTGACCAGAGGAAGAAAAAAGGCAATCATGACGACTTCGTAGATCACGTGGTTAAGGCGCCATTTTGAATTTACTGTACGACCTTCCACATTTTGAACGGAAATGGACTTCCAGAGACATGTAGATTGCATTTAGAGACTTGAAATTTCACATGAAGATGCGCTTTGACGTGCTGAAGAAAAAGGTCCATCAAGAAAAATATTTAGGTCACGTGACTTGGCCGCCATCTTGCTTTTAGTGCATTTTTTACCATTTCTGACCCCTACCGCCTTTGAAAATCTTCTTCTCTGATGATACTTGCACTAGGGAGCTGAAATTTACACATTATGTAGCAGAACGCTAGTTCTTTACAGGATACTCAAAACGAAGTCCTAACCCTTATACTTAGGTCACTGTGACCATTCAAATTTGACCCCAAAAAAAGAAGAATTTACTGTACGACCTTGCACATTTGGACCGGAAATAGACTCCCAGAGACATGCAGATTGCTCCAGACGATGCATAATGACATTCCAGAATTGTGATACATTGAAATGCACCTTACGAATTGAACAGCGGTCTGAAGACCGTCAGAGTTGCCTGGGCAACCCTAGTTTTTATTATTAGGTCTTCAGACGAAAGTCAAAGACCTATTGTTATTATCCTGTTTATTATTTTTATTATTATTATTATTTACACAATTTTGTGGAAGCTCTAGCGCATTAACGACTGAAGCTACTTGCATGAAACTTACAGCACTGTTAGCATCTGCGCTGAACCCTATACAATGGAAATCCGTTTCCGGATATCTACTTCCGTTTCCGGTCTACAGCCATTACTAATTTGAAAATTTAACATGGGAAATTTTTTCAAAATGCACTTACAGACTTGAAATTTCACTCGAAGATGCGCATTGACCTGAGGAAGAAAAAAGTCAATCATGAAAAATCTCTAAGTCACGTGACTTGGCCGCCATCTTGCTTTTAGTGCATTTTTGACCATTTCTGACCCCTACCACCTTTGAAACTCTTCTTCTCTGAAGATACTTGCACCAGAGAACTGAACTTTGCACAATATGTAGCTGAAGCATAGTTCTTCAAATTTAGACAATTTTCAAAGTCCTAGCTTTAATACTTTTCAAACTGTGACCTCTCAAAGTTGACCAAAAACGAAAAATCGCAAAATTCAAGGGCTCATAGCTCAAAAACCTAGCCGTGGAATTTCATCATTTTTGCATGAGAGCTAGACATGAATAAGGTCGACAAGAATCAAGAATAAAATAGATCGCGAACAGTCATTTCCGGTTTTTACAGGGATTCAAAAATGGAAATTTCGGATTCGGAAAATTTTAACATGGGCAAATTTTTCAAAATGCACTTAGAGACTTGAAATTTCACATGAACATGCGCATTGACCAGAGGAAGAAAAAAGGCAATCATGACGACTTCGTAGGTCACGTGATTTATGCGCCATTTTGAATTTACTGTACAACCTTGCACATTTGAACCGGAAATGGACTTCCAGAGACATGTAGATTGCCCTTAGAGATTTGAAATTTCACATGAAGATGCGCATTGACGTGCTGAAGAAAAAAGTCATTCAAAAAAAATCTCTAGGTCACGTGACTTGGCCGCCATCTTGCTTTTAGTGCATTTTTGACCATTTCTGACCCCTACCACCTTTGAAAATCTTCTTCTTTGAAGATACTTGCACTAGAGAGCTGAAATTTACACATTATGTAGCAGAAGGATAGTTCTCTACAGGATACTCATTTCAAAGTCCTAACCCTAATCCTTAGGTCACTGTGACCTTTCAAATTTGACTAAAAACGAAAAAGAATTTACTGTACAAACTTGCCCATTTTGACCGGAAATGGACTTCAAGAGACATGTAAATTGTTTAAGACGATGCATAATGACATTCCAGCATTGTGATACATTGAAATGAACCTTACAAATTAAACAGCGGTCTGAAGACCGTCAGAGTTGCCTGGGCAACCCTAGTTCTTATTATTATTATTATTTACACAATTTTGTGGAAGCTGTAGCGCATTAACGACTGAAGCTACTTGCATGAAACTTTCAGCACTGATAGCCTCTGTGCTGAACCCTGTACAATGGAAATCCGTTTTCGGATATCTACTTCCGTTTCCGGTCTACAGCCATTACAAATTTGAAATTTTAACATGGGAAATTTTTTCAAAATGCACTTACAGACTTGAAATTTCACTCGAAGATGCGCATTGACCTGCTGAACAAAAAAGTCAATCATGAAAAATCTCTAAGTCACGTGACTTGGCCGCCATCTTGCTTTTAGTGCATTTTTGACCATTTCTGACCCCTACCACCTTTGAAACTCTTCTTCTCTGAAGATACTTGCACCAGAGAACTGAACTTTGCACAATATGTAGCTGAAGCATAGTTCTTCAAATTTAGACAATTTTCAAAGTCCTAGCTCTAATACTTTTCAAACTGTGACCTCTCAAAGTTGACCAAAAACGAAAAATCGCAAACTTCAAGGGCTCATAGCACAAAAACCTGGCCATAGAATTTCATGATTTTTGCATGAGAGCTAGACATGAATAAGGTCTACAAGAATCAAGAATAAAATCGATCGCGAACAGTCATTTCCGGTTTTGACAGGGCTTCAAAAATTGAAATTTCGGATTTGGAAAATTTTAACATGGGGAAATTTTTCAAAATGCACTTAGAGACTTGAAATTTCACATGAAGATGCGCATTGACCAGAGGAAGAAAAAAGGCAAACATGACGACTTCGTAGGTCACGTGGTTTAGGCGCCATTTTGAATTTACTGTACGACCTTGCACATTTTAACCTGAAATGGACTGCCAAAATGCTTCTAGAGCCTTGCACATTGCTTCAGACGATGTTTAGTGACGGTCCAGCATTATGATACATTTAAATGAACCTTACGAATAAAACAGCGGTCTGAAGACCGTCAGAGTTGCCTGGGCAACCCTAGTTATTAGGTCTTCAGACGAAAGTCAAAGACCTATTGTTATTATCCTGTTTATTATTTTTATTATTAGGTCTTCAGACGAAAGTCAAAGACCTATTGTTATTATCCTGTTTATTATTTTTATTAGGTCTTCAGACTACAAAGTCTGAAAGACCTATTGTTATTATCCTGTTTATTATTCTTATTATTATTGTTGTGTCCACGATTGCTCGAAAACTACTGAAGCAAATGGTATGAAACTTACAGCAATGATAGCCTTCGGCTTGAAATTGATACAATTGAAATCCGTTTCCGGCTATCTACTTCCGTTTCCGGTTTACAGCCATCGCAATTTAACATGGCAAAATCTTTTAAAATGCTTTTAGAGACTTGAAATTTTCACTGAAGATGCGCATTGACGTGCTGAAGAAAAAAGTCAATCATTAACATTTTCTAGGTCACGTGACTTGGCCGCCATCTTGCTTTTAGTGCAATTTTTAGCGTTTTTGACCATTTTGGACCCCTACCACCTTTGAAAATCTTCTTCTCTGAAGATACTTGCACCAGAGAGCTGAAATTTGCACAGTTTGTAGCTGAAGCATTGTTTTCTATATCTATCTCATTTCAGAGTCCTAGCTTTAATACTTTTGAAACTGTGACCTTACAAAGTTGACCGAAAACGAGAAATCGCAAACTTCAAGGGCTCATAGCACAAAAACCTAGCCATAGAATTTCATCATTTTTGCATGAGAGCTAGACATGTATAACGTCTACAAGAATCAACAATAAAATCGATCGCGAACAGTCATTTCCGGTTTTGACAGAGCTTCAAAAATTGAAATTTCGGGTTTTTAAAAATTTAACATGGGCGAATTTCTCAAAATGCAGCTAGAGACTTGTAAGTAGGCTCAAACGATGCGCAATGACCTAAAGGTGAAAAAAGTCAATCATGACGACTTTGTAGGTCACGTGGTTTAGCCACCATTTTGAATTTACCGGACGACCTTGCACATTTTGACCGGAAGTGGACTGCCAAAATGCTTCCAGAGACATGCAGATTGCTCAAGACGACGCATAATGACATTGAAGCATTGTGATACATTGAAATGAACCATACGAATTGCACAGCGGTCTGAAGACCGTCAGAGTTGCCTTGGCAACCCTAGTTAGGTCTTCAGACGAAAGTCAAAGACCTATTGTTATTATCCTGTTTATTATTAGGTCTTCAGACGAAAGTCAAAGACCTATTGTTATTATCCTGTTTATTATTTTTATTATTAGGTCTTCAGACGAAAGTCAAAGACCTATTGTTATTATCCTGTTTATTATTAGGTCTTCAGACGAAAGTCAAAGACCTATTGTTATTATCCTGTTTATTATTAGGTCTTCAGACGAAAGTCAAAGACCTATTGTTATTACCCTGATTATTAGGTCTTCAGACTTTAAAGTCTGAAAGACCTATTGTTATTATCCTGATTATTATTCTTATTATTATTTTCCACGAATTTGTGTCAGCCATAGCTCTAAAACTACTGTAGATAATTGCATGAAACTTTCAGCATGGATAGCTTCTGTGCTGAACCCTATACAATGGAAATCCGTTTCCGGATATCTACTTCCGTTTCCGGTTTACAGCCATTACAAATTTGAAATTTTAACATAAGAATTTTTTTCAAAATGCACTTAGAGACTTGAAATTTTCACTGAAGATGCGCATTGACGTGCTGAAGAAAAAAGTCAATCATGAAAAATCTCTAGGTCACGTGACTTGGCCGCCATCTTGCTTTTAGTGCATTTTTGGCCGTTTGGGACCCCTACCACCTTTGAAAATCTTCTCCTCTGAAGATGCTTGCACCAGAGAGCTGAAATTTGCACAGAATGTCGCTGAAGCCTAGTTTTCTATACCTATCTCATTTCAGAGTCCTAGATGTAATACTTTTGAAACTGTGACCTTTCAAAGTTGACCGAAAACGAAAAATCGCAAACTTCAAGGGCTCATAGCTCAAAAACCTAGCCATGGAATTTCATGATTTTTGCATGAGAGCTAGACATCTATAGGGTCTACAAGAATCAAGAATAAAATCGATCGCGAACAGTCATTTCCGGTTTTGACAGAGCTTCAAAAATTGAAATTTCGGGTTTTGAAAAATTTAACATGCGCGAATTTTTCAAAATGTAGCTAGAGACTTGTAAGAAGTCTCAAAAGATGCGCAATGACCTAAAGGTAAAAAAAGACAATCATGACGACTTCGTAGGTCACGTGGTTTAGCCGCCATTTTGAATTAACAGGACGATCTTGCACACTTTGACCGGAAGTGGACTGCCAAAATGCTTCCAGAGACATGCAGATTGCTCAAGACGATGCATATTGACATTGAAGCATTTAGATACATTGAATTGAACCTGACGAATTGCTAAACGGTCTGAAGACCGTCAGAGTTGCCTTGGCAACCCTAGTTAGGTCTTCAGACTACAAAGTCTGAAAGACCTATTGTTATTATCCTGTTTATTATTTTTATTATTATTATTATTTACACAATTTTGTGGAAGCTCTAGCGCATTAACGACTGAAGCTACTTGCATGAAACTTTCAGCACTGATAGCATCTGTGCTGAACCCTGTACAATGGAAATCCGTTTCCGGATATCTACTTCCGTTTCTGGTATACAGCCATTACAAATTTGAAAATTTAACATGGGAAATTTTTTCAAAATGCACTTACAGACTTGAAATTTCACATGAAGATCCGCATTGACCTGCTGAACAAAAAAGTCAATCATGAAAAATATCTTAGTCACGTGACTTGGCCGCCATCTTGCTTTTAGTGCATTTTTGACCATTTCTGACCCCTACCACCTTTGAAACTCTTCTTCTCTGAAGATACTTGCACCAGAGAACTGAACTTTGCACAATATGTAGCTGAAGCATAGTTCTTCAAATTTAGACAATTTTCAAAGTCCTAGCTTTAATACTTTTCAAACTGTGACCTCTCAAAGTTGACCAAAAACTAAAAATCGCAAACTTCAAGGGCTCATAGCTCAAAAACCTGGCCATAGAATTTCATGATTTTTGCATGAGAGCTAGACATGAATAAGGTCTACAAGAATCAAGAATAAAATCGATCGCGAACAGTCATTTCCGGTTTTTACAGGGCTTCAAAAATTGAAATTTCGGATTCGGAAAATTTTAACATGGGGAAATTTTTCAAAATGCACTTAGAGACTTGAAATTTCACATGAAGATGCGCATTGACCAGAGGAAGAAAAAAGGCAATCATGACGACTTCGTAGGTCACGTGGTTTAGGCGCCATTTTGAATTTACTGTACGACCTTGCACATTTTGAGCGGAAATGGACTTCCAGAGACATGTAGATTCCACTTAGAGACTTGAAATTTCACATGAAGATGCGCTTTGACGTGCTGAAGAAAAAAGTCCATCAAAAAAAATATTTAGGTCACGTGACTTGGCCGCCATCTTGCTTTTAGTGCATTTTTTACCATTTCTGACCCCTACCACCTTTGAAACTCTTCTTCTCTGAAGATACTTGAACCAGAGAACTGAACTTTGCACAATATGTAGCTGAAGCATAGTTCTTCAAATTTAGACAATTTTCAAAGTCCTAGCTTTAATACTTTTCAAACTGTGACCTCTCAAAGTTGACCAAAAACGAAAAATCGTAAACTTCAAGGGCTCATAGCTCAAAAACCTAGCCGTGGAATTTCATCATTTTTGCATGAGAGCTAGACATGAATAAGGTCTACAAGAATCAAGAATAACATCGATCGCGAACAGTCATTTCCGGTTTTTACAGGGCTTCAAATATTGAAATTTCGGATTTGGACAATTTTAACATGGGGAAAATGACGATATTTAGTGACGGTCCAGCATTATGATACATTTAAAAGAACCTTACGAATAAAACAGCGGTCTGAAGACCGTCAGAGTTGCCTGGGCAACCCTAGTTAGGTCTTCAGACGAAAGTCAAAGACCTATTGTTATTATCCTGTTTATTATTTTTATTAGGTCTTCAGACGAAAGTCAAAGACCTATTGTTATTACCGGGATTATTCTTATTATTATTTACAGAATTTTGTGGAAGCTCTAGCGCAAAAACTACTAAAGCCAGTTGCATGATACTTACAGCACTGATAGCCCCTGACGTGAAATTGATACAGATGAAAAAAAATCTGACCTATCTACTTCCGTTTCCGGTCTACAGCCATTACAAATTTGAAAATTTAACATGGGAAATTTTTTCAAAATGCACTTACAGACTTGAATTTTCACATGAAGATGCGCATTGACCTGCTGAACAAAAAAGTCAATCATGAAAAATCTCTCAGTCACGTGACTTGGCGGCCATCTTGTTTTTAGTGCATTTTTGACCATTTCGGACCCCTACCACCTTTGAAAATCTTCTCCTCTGAAGATACTTGCACTAGAGAGCTGACATTTGCACAGTTTGTAGGTGAAGCATTGTTCTTTAAAAATTCCTACTTTCAGACTCCTAGCATTTTCAGTTAGGTCACTGTGACCTTTCAAAGTTGACCGAAAACGAAAAATCGCAAACTTCAAGGGCTCATAGCTCACAAACCTAGCCGTGGAATGTCATCATTTTTGCATGAGAGCTAGACATGAATAAGTTCTACAAGAATCAAGAATAAAATTGATCGCGAACAGTCATTTACGGTTTTTACAGGGCTTCAAAAATTGAAATTTCGGATTTGGAAAATTTTAACATGGGCAAAATTTTCAAAATGCACTTAGAGACTTGAAATTTCACATGAAGATGCGCATTGACCAGAGGAAGAAAAAAGGCAATCATGACGACTTCGTAGGTCATGTGGTTTAGGCGCCATTTTGAATTTATTGTACGACCTTACACATTTTGAACGGAAATGGACTTGCAGAGACATGTAGATTGCACTTAGAGACTTGAAATTTCACATGAAGATGCGCTTTGACGTGCTGAAGAACAAAGTCCATCAAAAAAAATATTTAGGTCACGTGACTTGGCCGCCATCTTGCTTTTAGTGCATTTTTTAGCATTTCTGACCCCTACCACCTTTGAAACTCTTCTTCTCTGAAGATACTTGCACCAGAGAACTGAACTTTGCACAATATGTAGCTGAAGCATAGTTCTTCAAATTTAGACAATTTTCAAAGTCCTAGCTTTAATACTTTTCAAACTGTGACCTCTCAAAGTTGACCAAAAACGAAAAATCGCAAACTTCAAGGGCTCATAGCTCAAAAACCTAGCCGTGGAATTTCATCATTTTTGCATGAGACCTAGACATGAATAAGGTCTACAAGAATCAAGAATAAAATCGATCGCGAACAGTCATTTCCGTTTTTACAGGGCTTCAAAAATTGAAATTTCGGATTTGGAAAATTTTAACATGGGGAAAATGACGAAGTTTAGTGACGGTCCAGCATTATGATACATTTAAAAGAACCTTACGAATAAAACAGCGGTCTGAAGACCGTCAGAGTTGCCTGGGCAACCCTAGTTATTATTATTAGGTCTTCAGACGAAAGTCAAAGACCTATTGTTATTACCGGGATTATTCTTATTATTATTTACAGAATTTTGTGGAAGCTCTAGCGCAAAAACTACTAAAGCCAGTTGCATGAAACTTACAGCACTGATAGCCCTTGACGTGAAATTGATACAGATGAAAAAAAATCTGACCTATCTACTTCCGTTTCCGGTCTACAGCCATTACAAATTCGAAAATTTAACATGGGAATTTTTTTTTAAATGCACTTAGAGACTTGAAATTTCACATGAAGATGCGCATCGACCTGCAGAACAAAAAAGTCCATCATGAAGAATCTCTAAGTCACGTGACTTGGCGGCCATCTTGCTTTTAGTGCATTTTTTACCATTTCGGACCCCTACCACCTTTGAAAATCTTCTCCTCTGAAGATACGTGCACTAGAGAGCTGAAATTTACACATTATGTAGATGAAGCATTGTTCTTTAAAAATTCCTCATTTCAGACTCCTAGCATTATTAGTTAGGTCACTGTGACCTTTCAAAGTTGAGCGAAAACGAAAAATCGCAAACTTCAAGGGCTCATAGCTCAAAAACCTAGCCGTGGAATTTTATCATTTTTGCATGAGAGCTAGACATGAATAAGGTCTACAAGAATCAAGAATAAAATAGATCGCGAACAGTCATTTACGGTTTTTACAGGGCTTCAAAAATTGAAATTTCGGATTCGGAAAATTTTAACATGGGCAAAATTTTCAAAATGCACTTAGAGACTTGAAATTTCACATGAAGATGCACATTGACCAGAGGAAGAAAAAAGGCAATCATGACGACTTCGTAGGTCATGTGGTTTAGGCGCCATTTTGAATTTACTGTACGACCTTGCTCATTTTGAACGGAAATGGACTTCCAGAGACATGTAGATTGCACTTAGAGACTTGAAATTTCACATGAAGATGCGCTTTGACGTGCTGAAGAAAAAAGTCCATCAAGAAAAATATTTAGGTCACGTGACTTGGCAGCCATCTTGCTTTTAGTGCATTTTTTACCATTTCTGACCCCTACCGCCTTTGAAAATCTTCTTCTCTGATGATACTTGCACTAGGGAGCTGAAATTTACACATTATGTAGCAGAACGCTAGTTCTTTACAGGATGCTCAAAACAAAGTCCTAACCCTAATACTTAGGTCACTGTGACCATTCAAATTTGACCAAAAAAAAAAAGAATTTACTGTACGACCTTGCACATTTTGACCGGAAATGGACTCCCAGAGACATGCAGATTGCTCCAGACGATGCATAATGACATTCCAGCATTGTGATACATTGAAATGCACCTTACGAATTGAACAGCGGTCTGAAGACCGTCAGAGTTGCCTGGGCAACCCTAGTTATTATTATTATTATTATTTACACAATTTTGTGGAAGCTGTAGCGCATTAACGACTGAAGCTACTTGCATGAAACTTTCAACACTGATAGCCTCTGTGCTGAACCCTGTACAATGGAAATCCGTTTCCGGATATCTACTTCCGTTTCCGGTCTACAGCCATTACAAATTTGAAAATTTAACATGGGAAATTTTTTCAAAATGCACTTACAGACCTGAAATTTCACATGAAGATGCGCATTGACCTGCTGAACAAAAAAGTCAATCATAACAAATCTCTAAGTCACGTGACTTGGCGGCCATCTTGTTTTTAGTGCATTTTTGACCATTTCGGACCCCTACCACCTTTGAAAATCTTCTCCTCTGAAGATACTTGCACTAGAGAGCTGACATTTGCACAGTTTGTAGCTGAAGCATTGTTCTTTAAAAATTCCTACTTTCAGACTCCTAGCATTATTAGTTAGGTCACTGTGACCTTTCAAAGTTGACCGAAAACGAAAAATCGCAAACTTCAAGGGCTCATAGCTCAAAAACCTAGCCGTGGAATTTCATCATTTTTGCATGAGAGCTAGACATGAATAAGGTCTACAAGAATCAAGAATAAAATAGATCGCGAACAGTCATTTCCGGTTTTTACAGGGCTTCAAAAATGGAAATTTCGGATTCGAAAAATTTTAACATGGGGAAATTTTTCAAAATGCACTTAGAGACTTGAAATTTCACATGAAGATGCGCATTGACCAGAGGAAGAAAAAAGGCAATCATGACGACTTCGTAGGTCACGTGGTTTAGGCGCCATTTTGAATTTACTGTACGACCTTGCACATTTTAACCGGAAATGGACTGCCAAAATGCTTCTAGAGCCTTGCAAATTGCTTCAGACGATGTTTAATGACGGTCCAGCATTATGATACATTTAAATGAACCTTACGAATAAAACAGCGGTCTGAAGACCGTCAGAGTTGCCTGGGCAACCCTAGTTAGGTCTTCAGACGAAAGTCAAAGACCTATTGTTATTATCCTGTTTATTATTTTTAGGTCTTCAGACGAAAGTCAAAGACCTATTGTTATTACCGGGATTATTTTTATTTTTTTTTTTTTTTTTATTATTATTATTATTTACAGAATTTTGTGGAAGCTCTAGCGCATTAACGACTGAAGCTACTTGCATGAAACTTACAGCACTGATAGCTCCTGACCTGAAATTGATACAGATGAAAATAAATCCGACCTATCTACTTCCGTTTCCGGTCTACAGCCATTACAAATTCGAAAATTTAACATGGGAAAATTTTTCAAAATGCACTTAGAGACTTGAAATTTCACACGAAGATGCGCATTGACCTACAGAACAAAAAAGTCAATCATGAAAAATCTCTAAGTCACGTGACTTGGCGGCCATTATGTTTTTAGTGCATTTTTGACCATTTCGGACCCCTACCACCTTTGAAAATCTTCTCCTCTGAAGATACTTGCACTAGAGAGCTGAAATTTACACATAATGTAGATGAAGCATTGTAGTTTTCAATTTGCTCATTTCAGACTCCTAGCATTATTAGTTCGGTCACTGTGACCTTTCAAAGTTGACCGAAAACGAAAAATCGCAAACTTCAAGGGCTCATAGCTCAAAAACCTAGCCGTGGAATTTCATCATTTTTGCATGAGAGCTAGACATGAATAAGGTCTACAAGAATCAAGAATAAAATAGATCGCGAACAGTCATTTCCGGTTTTTACAGGGCTTCAAAAATTGAAATTTCGGATTCGGAAAATTTTAACATGGGCAAAAATTTCAAAAAGCACTTAGAGACTTGAAATTTCACATGAAGATGCGCATTGACCAGAGGAAGAAAAAAGGCAATCAGGACGACTTCGTAGGTCATCTGGTTTAGGCGCCATTTTGAATTAAGTCCGGAAATGGACTTCCAGAGACATGTAGATTGCACTTAGAGACTTGAAATTTCACATGAAGATGCGCCTTGACGTGCTGAAGAAAAAAGTCCATCAAGAAAATTGCTTTTAGTGCATTTTTTACCATTTCTGACCCGTACTGCCTTTGAAAATCTTCTCCTCTGATGATACTTGCACTAGAGAGCTGAAATTTACACATTATGTAGCAGAAGGATAGTTCTCTACAGGATACTCAAAACAAAGTTCTAACCCTAATACTTAGGTCACTGTGACCATTCAAATTTGACCAAAAACAAAAAAGAATTTACTGTACGACCTTGCACATTTTGACCGGATATGGACTCCCAGAGACATGCAGATTGCTCCAGACGATGCATAATGACATTCCAGCATTGTGATACATTGAAATGCACCTTACGAATTGAACAGCGGTCTGAAGACCGTCAGAGTTGCCTGGGCAACCCTAGTTAGGTCTTCAGACGAAAGTCAAAGACCTATTGTTATTACCGGGATTATTTTTTTTTTTTTTTTTTTTTTTATTATTATTATTATTTACAGAATTTTGTGGAAGCTCTAGCGCATTAACGACTGAAGCTACTTGCATGAAACTTACAGCACTGATAGCTCCTGACCTGAAATTGATACAGATGAAAAAAAATCCGATCTATCTACTTCCGTTTCCGGTATACAGCCATTACAAATTTGAAAATTTAACATGGGAAATTTTTTCAAAATGCACTTAGAGACTTGAAATTTCACATGAAGATGCGCATTTACCTGCTGAACAAAAAAGTCAATCATGAAAAATCTCTCAGTCACGTGACTTGGCGGCCATCTTGTTTTTAGTGCATTTTTGACCATTTCGGACCCCTACCACCTTTGAAAATCTTCTCCTCTGAAGATACTTGCACAAGAGAGCTGACATTTGCACAGTTTATAGCTTAAGCATTGTTCTTTAAAAATTCCTACTTTC
Organism: Steromphala cineraria; assembly: GCA_916613615.1. Taxonomy (NCBI): domain Eukaryota; kingdom Metazoa; phylum Mollusca; class Gastropoda; order Trochida; family Trochidae; genus Steromphala; species Steromphala cineraria. Next base: position 9,828,802 of record OU744728.1, read on the forward strand.
AGACTCCTAGCATTTTTAATTAGCTCATAGCTCAAAAACCTAGCCGTGGAATTTCATCATTTTTGCATGAGAGCTAGACATGAATAAGGTCTACAAGAATCAAGAATAAAATCGATCGCGAACAGTCATTTCCGGTTTTTACAGGGCTTCAAAAATGGAATTTTCGGGTTCGAAAAATTTTAACATGGGGAAATTTTTCAAAATGCTCTTAGAGACTTGAAATTTCACAGGAAGATGCGCATTGACCAGAGGAAGAAAAAAGGCAATCATGACGACTTCGTAGGTCACGTGGTTTAGGCGCCATTTTGAATTTACTGTACGACCTTGCACATTTTAACCGGAAATGGACTGCCAAAATGCTGCTAGAGCCTTGCACATTGCTTCAGATGATGTTTAGTGACGGTCCAGCATTATGATACATTTAAATGAACCTTACGAATAAAACAGCGGTCTGAAGACCGTCAGAGTTGCCTGGGCAACCCTAGTTAGGTCTTCAGACGAAAGTCAAAGACCTATTGTTATTATCCTGTTTATTATTTTTATTCTTATTATTATTATTTACACAATTTTGTGGAAGCTGTAGCGCATTAACGACTGAAGCTACTTGCATGAAACTTACAGCACTGATAGCATCTGCGCTGAACCCTATACAATGGAAATCCGTTTCCGGATATCTACTTCCGTTTCCGGTCTACAGCCATTACAAATTTGAAATTTTAACATGAGAAATTTTTTCAAAATGCACTTACAGACTTGAAATTTCACAGGAAGATGCGCATTGACGTGCTGAACAAAAAAGTAAATCATGAAAAATCTCTCAGTCACGTGACTTGGCGGCCATCTTGTTTTTAGTGCATTTTTGACCATTTCGGACCCCTACCACCTTTGAAAATCTTCTCCTCTGAAGATACTTGCACCAGGGAGCTGAAATTTGCACAGTTTGTAGCTGAAGCATTGTTTTCTATATCTATCTCATTTCAGAGTCCTAGCTTTAATACTTTTGAAACTGTGACCTTTCAAAGTTGACCGAAAACGAAAAATCGCAAACTTCAAGGGCTCATAGCTCAAAAACCTAGCCGTGCAATTTCATCATTTTTGCATGAGAGCTAGACATGAATAAGGTCTACAAGAATCAAGAATAAAATAGATCGCGAACAGTCATTTCCGGTTTTAACAGGGCTTCAAAAATGGAAATTTCGGATTCGGAAAATTTTAACATGGGCAAAATTTTCAAATTGCACTAAGAGACTTGAAATTTCACATGAAGATGCGCATTGACCAGAGGAAGAAAAAAGGCAATCATGACGACTTGGTAGGTCACGTGGTTTAGGCGCCATTTTGAATTTACTGTACGACCTTGCACATTTTGAGCGGAAATGGACTTCCAGAGACATGTAGATTCCACTTAGAGACTTGAAATTTCACATGAAGATGCGCTTTGACGTGCTGAAGAAAAAAGTCCATCAAAAAAAATATTTAGGTCACGTGACTTGGCCGCCATCTTGCTTTTAGTGCATTTTTTACCATTTCTGACCCCTACCACCTTTGAAACTCTTCTTCTCTGAAGATACTTGAACCAGAGAACTGAACTTTGCACAATATGTAGCTGAAGCATAGTTCTTCAAATTTAGACAATTTTCAAAGTCCTAGCTTTAATACTTTTCAAACTGTGACCTCTCAAAGTTGACCAAAAACGAAAAATCGTAAACTTCAAGGGCTCATAGCTCAAAAACCTAGCCTTGGAATTTCATCATTTTTGCATGAGAGCTAGACATGAATAAGGTCTACAAGAATCAAGAATAACATCGATCGCGAACAGTCATTTCCGGTTTTTACAGGGCTTCAAATATTGAAATTTCGGATTTGGACAATTTTAACATGGGGAAAATGACGATATTTAGTGACGGTCCAGCATTATGATACATTTAAAAGAACCTTACGAATAGAACAGCGGTCTGAAGACCGTCAGAGTTGCCTGGGCAACCCTAGTTATTATTATTATTATTTACACAATTTTGTGGAAGCTGTAGCGCATTAACGACTGTAGCTACTTGCATGAAACTTTCAGCACTGATAGCCTCTGTGCTGAACCCTGTACAATGGAAATCCGTTTTCGGATATCTACTTCCGTTTCCGGTCTACAGCCATTACAAATTTGAAAATTTAACATGGGAATTTTTTTCAAAATGCACTAACAGACTTGAAATTTCACTCGAAGATGCGCATTGACCTGAGGAAGAAAAAAGTCAATCATGAAAAATCTCTAAGTCACGTGACTTGGCCGCCATCTTGCTTTTAGTGCATTTTTGACCATTTCTGACCCCTACCACCTTTGAAACTCTTCTTCTCTGAAGATACTTGCACCAGAGAACTGAACTTTGCACAATATGTAGCTGAAGCATAGTTCTTCAAATTTAGACACTTTTCAAAGTCCTAGTTTTAATACTTTTTAAACTGTGACCTCTCAAAGTTGACCAAAAACGAAAAATCGCAAACTTCAAGGGCTCAAAGCTCAAAAACCTGGCCATAGAATTTCATGATTTTTGCATGAGAGCTAGACATGAATAAGGTCTACAAGAATCAAGAATAAAATCGATCGCGAACAGTCATTTCCGCTTTTGACAGGACTTCAAAAATTGAAATTTCGGATTTGGAAAATTTTAACATGGGGAAATTTTTCAAAATGCACTTAGAGACTTGAAATTTCACATGAAGATGCGCATTGACCAGAGGAAGAAAAAAGGCAATCATGACGACTTCGTAGGTCATGTGGTTTAGGCGCCATTTTGAATTTACTGTACGACCTTGCACATTTTGAACAGAAATGGACTTCCAGAGACATGTAGATTGCACTTAGAGACTTGAAATTTCACATGAAGATGCGCTTTGACGTGCTGAAGAAAAAAGTCCACCAAGAAAAATATTTAGGTCACGTGACTTGGCCGCCATCTTGCTTTTAGTGCATTTGTTACCATTTCGGACCCCTACCGCCTTTGAAAATCTTCTCCTGTGATAATACTTGCACTAGAGAGCTGAAATTTACACATTATGTAGCAGAAGGATAGTTCTTTACAGGATACTCAAAACAAAGTCCTAACCCTAATACTTAGGTCACTGTGACCATTCAAATTTGACCAAAAACAAAAAAGAATTTACTCTACGACCTTGCACATTTTTACCGGAAATGGACTCCCAGAGACATGCAGATTGCTCCAGACGATGCATAATGACATTCCAGCATTGTGATACATTGAAATGCACCTTACGAATTGAACAGCGGTCTGAAGACCGTCAGAGTTGCCTGGGCAACCCTAGTTAGGTCTTCAGACGAAAGTCAAAGACCTATTGTTATTACCGGGATTATTCTTCTTATTATTATTATTTACAGAATTTTGTGGAAGCTCTAGCGCAAAAACTACTAAAGCCAGTTGCATGAAACTTACAGCACTGATAGCCCCTGACGTGAAATTGATACAGATGAAAAAAAATCTGACCTATCTACTTCCGTTTCCGGTCTACAGCCATTACAAATTCGAAAATTTAACATGGGAAATTTTTTCAAAACGCACTTACAGACTTGAAATTTCACATGAAGATGCGCATCGACCTGCAGAACAAAAAAGTCAATCATGAAGAATCTCTAAATCACGTGACTTGGCGGCCATCTTGCTTTTAGTGCATTTTTTACCATTTCCGACCCCTACCACCTTTGAAAATCTTCTCCTCTGAAGATACGTGCACTAGAGAGCTGAAATTTACACATTATGTAGATGAAGCATTGTTCTTTAAAAATTCCTCATTTCAGACTCCTAGCATTATTAGTTAGGTCACTGTGACCTTTCAAAGTTGACCGAAAACGAAAAATCGCAAACTTCAAGGGCTCATAGCTCAAAAACCTAGCCGTGGAATTTCATGATTTTTGCATGAGAGCTAGACATGAATAAGGTCTACAAGAATCAAGAATAAAATAGATCGCGAACAGTCATTTACGGTTTTTACAGGGCTTCAAAAATTGAAATTTCGGATTCGGAAAATTTTAACATGGGCAAAATTTTCAAAATGCACTTAGAGACTTGAAATTTCACATGAACATGCGCATTGACCAGAGGGAGAAAAAAGGCAATCATGACGACTTCGTAGATCATGTGGTTTAGGCGCCATTTTGAATTTACTGTACGACCTTGCTAATTTTGAACGGAAATGGACTTCCAGAGACATGTAGATTGCACTTAGAGACTTGAAATTTCACATGAAGATGCGCTTTGACGTGCTGAAGAAAAAAGTCCGTCACGAAAAATATTTAGGTCACGTGACTTGGCCGCCATCTTGCTTTTAGTGCATTTTTTACCATTTCTGACCCCTACCGCCTTTGAAAATCTTCTCCTCTGATGATACTTGCACTAGGGAGCTGAAATTTACACATTATGTAGCAGAACGCTAGTTCTTTACAGGATACTCAAAACAAAGTCCTAACCCAAATACTTAGGTCACTGTGACCATTCAAATACGAATTGAACAGCGGTCTGAAGACCGTCAGAGTTGCCTGGGCAACCCTAGTTCTTATTATTATTATTATTTACACAATTTTGTGGAAGCTGTAGCGCATTAACGACTGTAGCTACTTGCATGAAATTTTCAGCACTGATAGCCTCTGTGCTGAACCCTGTACAATGGAAATCCGTTTCCGGATATCTACTACCGTTTCCGGCCTACAGCCATTACTAATTTGAAAATTTAACATGGGAATTTTTTTCAAAATGCACTTACAGACTTGAAATTTCACTCGAAGATGCGCATTGACCTGAGGAAGAAAAAAGTCAATCATGAAAAATCTCTAAGTCACGTGACTTGGCCGCCATCTTGCTTTTAGTGCATTTTTGACCATTTCTGACCCCTACCACCTTTGAAACTCTTCTTCTCTGAAGATACTTGCACCAGAGAACTGAACTTTACACAATATGTAGCTGAAGCATAGTTCTTCAAATTTAGACAATTTTCAAAGTCTTAGCTTTAATACTTTTCAAACTGTGACCTCTCAAAGTTGACCAAAAACGAAAAATCGCAAACTTCAAGGGCTCATAGCTCAAAAACCTGGACATAGAATTTCATGATTTTTGCATGAGAGCTAGACATGAATAAGGTCTACAAGAATCAAGAATAAAATCGATCGCGAACAGTCATTTCCGGTTTTTACAGGGCTTCAAAAATTGAAATTTCGGATTTGGAAAATTTTAACATGGGGAAATTTTTCAAAATGCACTTAGAGACTTGAAATTTCACATGAAGATGCGCATTGACCAGAGGAAGAAAAAAGGCAATCATGACGACTTCGTAGGTCACGTGATTTAGGCGCCATTTTGAATTTACTGTACGACCTTGCACATTTTGAACGGAAATTGACTGCCAAAATGCTTCTAGAGCCTTGCACATTGCTTCAGACGATGTTTAATGACGGTCCAGCATTATGATACATTTAAATGAACCTTACGAATAAAACAGCGGTCTGAAGACCGTCAGAGTTGCCTGGGCAACCCTAGTTTATTATTATTATTATTTATCATTATTAAGGTCAGATTGTATTTCTTACACTCAAGTAGTCAGTAATTGTTTAATTTAAGTAGGTCAATATTTAAGCAATTAGGGGCATTATACTCATTAGAGTCCAATTTGCTAACAAAATTTGTTAATTCTCATTTGGGAACTAATTATGTTTGGTGTCCAGAATTTAGGATTAAATCTCCTTGGTACCTATAGTATAATCCTCACAAACAGCTCCTCTGGAACTGTGGTAAGAAGCTGATGATGAGTCAATTAGCAGCTAGTAAGTCTATTCCATCCCTCCAGTAACTATGTGTGCCAGAATTTGGTCCAGAGACGATAAGATTTCCTTGAAAGGTTTTCATAAATCTGATTCCATGTTGTTCGTTACTTCTTTGTTATCCTGTCTTGTCCATTGATTCCGAGTGATGGTAATGAAAGAAGCTTGATAGGTTTCTTGATGGTAATAAAGAAGTTTGATAAGGTTTAGTGAGGGAAATGAAGAGAACCTAATAATGTTTTGTGCTTCTTTTGTAACATGTCTTGTTCAGCTGAGAAAATGGAATATATCTCGGGGTTCATATTCACTTTGTGGAGGAGATGGATGTATAATTGATTTCTTTGAAGCTGCCTGTCCAATCTAAATCCTTCTCATGTATATATCAGCTGTAAGAGTATACACGTAATCCGATTTGTCTGACGGGACCAGTGGAGAGTGTGAAACTGGGTGAAACTGTGTTAATGTGTGAAAGTGTGTGAAAGTGTGTGAAAGTGTGTGAAAATGAGTGAAACTTTGTTAAACTGTCTGAATGACACTGTTTGATGCTGTGTTTGATATATGTCTTATGGTGTGTGGTATGTTGTGAAACTGTAATAATGTTTGATATTGTATGTAATGTAGGTGAACTGGGCAATACTTTGAGATAATGTGTGATACTTTGTGTGATACTTTGTGATACTTTGAGATAACTTTGTGATACTTTGTGATACTCTGTGAGTTAATATGTGATATCCTGTGAAACTGTTTAATGTATGCTTGGGAAGTGTAAGCGTGTGCTTGTGATGTGTAACTTTGTGATATTGATTGATTCTGTGCTTTTGTGTGATACTGTTAGAAACTTTGTGGTATTGTACAAAACAGTGATACTGTATGAATCTTGTAAAGCATTGTTTTTGTGGTTGGGCAAGATAGGACCATAATGTGAAGTGATAGTACTTGATGGGTGTTTATTTAGTATTTGGACCATACTTCATAGGAACTTAATGTTATGTGCTTTATGTCTTCAAGATGAGTGAAATAGGTGCTTAAAGTACTGTTCCGGGTTGTTTGGTGTTTGATGTGTGATTGTTTCATTGTGGAATGCTTGATTCGTGCCCAATTTTTGATTGCTGAATAGATGGACACTTCTAGAGTGATATAGTCTCATCAAGCGTTTGATCTGGTGGTTTGTAATGTTAATGTGACTCAAGAGATTCGTTAACGTTCGTTAGCTCGTCCACAATCCTCTAATTAACCACCTGGGAACCATAGACGTTCAGCAGCTGAGACTCTTGATTCTTCATCTACGCTACATTACGTTTTCATTGCAAAAGAAATCTTATTCATTTGTGTTTCCATTAGTGAATTCAGTGTGTTCTTTCATGTTACAGTTTTAAGTAGCTGTAGCTCATATACTTTTTTCTGTTATTTGATCATAGATTTAATCTTGTGGTGATCTTTGTTGCTTTATGACTGTGCATTTTGTATTAATATCACGAAATCATTTGATAGACATTTCTATATGTTTCATGAGATATCTTTTTGGTAATTATTTTTGGCTTTTATGGATCTATGTTCTGCACTTGGTTATTGATTCTTTTTTTGATAATATTTCTTTATAGGATGTATGAAAGACTGAAAGACAACCTCTCTGCTTGTAGCTTCTTCTCTATTTGTTGGTTCATGTTTCCTTCTTCTTCTCATATCTCCTTCTTTGCACTTGAAATAATGTCACACTTTTTGTTCTCATTGATTTAGGAAAATGTTTTTGTGAATTTTAACAAACAGCCTTGTACAAACTAAATCTTGATAATCATTGAAATGGAAGTTTGATTTCTTTCTTTTATCATTTTCACTGAAGGCTGTAATTTTTTAAATGGTTTACCGGTACTGCTGTGTCGTTGGTTTACCTTTTTTGAACATTATGAAAGTGTCTGCAGTTACTTGGTTCAATTGTTATTAATTGATTAAAACATATTGAAGATTCTCATGTCTTTTGTTGCTTTGTCTCTTTCAAGTTTATTTCTGTATTTGAAAAGATTGCTGAAAATTTAATGTCTTTTTCTGAAATGTATGCTTCGTTACGTACACAGTTGTCACTTCTGTTCAAATTATAATATAATAATATAATACAACAATATATATGCTTTGGTAACTTTTTTTCATTTGTTATGAATTGTGACAATACTTGATATTTTGAAAAAATAAGTATACTACTGTGTTATATGGAGACTTTTATGATTTTTATCCTTAAATAAAAAGCTGCCACTATTAAGAAAAGAATAAAAGGGAAATAAAAGCAAGAAACAAGACACAGTTCTTTCTATTGCCAACTGAAGTCAATAGTCCTGACTATCTGTTAGAATTAACACATCCCGTCTTTTGTAGATTAAGCCCTCAAGTGAGTAATTAGTCCTTCAAGTAAGAGAATGTCTTCACCTAAGTAAAATTGCCTTTTGTACAACTACATAAGTTACAAATGTTTTTTGCTGGATGTTAATGTATTTCTTGTTGTAAGTGGAGTTGTTAACATTTGCATGACCTTTAAAGAGTTGTATTTGAACAAGTGCAAGAATGTTCCAACTAAAATGAAATGGGCTGTTACAGATTCCAATTGATGAGAAATTGTCACTGGTCTTAACCCTTTTAATCCTTTCAAAAAAACGGAAGCAAATGTTTTTGAGCCTGGTATTTCACTTGTAGGAAGGAAAGGGTTAGAAATGAGAAAGCAAGTCACAACTCAACTGAAATCACTTTTGAACTTTGTGAAGAGAAATTTTCTTTACTTCTAACTGAAGAGAAATGGACAAACAAGTCTCAGTTGAAAAAGGATGAATAAACTAGTCTCTACTGTGAGAAATCAGATAGCTAGTCTAAATTAAACATGAATTTGCTAACTAGTCTACACTGAACTAAAATATGCAAACAAGTTTCGCCTGAAGAAATGTTAAAAGTTATTTCTTTCAACATGAGAATGGACTTCATCATGACATTTCAGGGCAAATGGGCTGAAAATTAATTGGCCTATAGTCTAGAAAAGAGTCGAATGTCACAACTGATCGAAATGAGCTAACTATTTATAAGTTGAATTCTTAACTGGAAGAAATTGGTCAACTAGTCCTAGCTGTAGAGAATAGAGAATTGCTAACATGTATTGATAAAGAGAAATAGGTTAACAAATCTCAACTGTAGAGAAATAGCTAACCACTTTAATGAAAGAGAAGTTGGCCCACTCAACTGCAGAGAAATTGCTAACAAGTATTAATAAAGAGAAAGAGGCTAACAAATGTCAACTGTAGAGAAATAGCTAACTAGTTTAAATAAACAGATTAGTTGGCCAACTAGTCTCAACTGGAGAGAAATAGTTAACAAGTATTAATTTGGCTAACTGTTCTAAAGTTGAATTGTCAACTTGGCATACTAGTCTTATGATAGAAGAAATATATTAACTGTTGTCAACTAAGAAAAAATAGTTGACTTGTTTCAGTAAGGAGAAATTTGCCTACAAGTCTCATAATAAGATAAGTAGGTTAACTATTGTAAACTTTGAAAAAATCGTTTACTTGTCTCAATAAGGAGAAATTGGCCAACGAACCTTATTTTAAGACAAGTAGGTTAACTATTGTAAACTTAGAAAAAATAGTTTACTTGTTTCAATAATAAGAAATAGGCCGCTAGTCTCATAATATGAAAAGTAGGTTAACTATTGTAAACTTTAAAAAAATAGTTTACTTGTTTCAATAAGGAGAATTGGCTGACAAGTATCAACTGTAGAGAAATGGCAGTGTCAGGCTAACTCGAATCCTGCTTCCCATGTTACTACACAAGAGTAAGATTATTGGAACTGAGGCAGGGATGTCTTACTAGGTTGACCCCGGGGCTGATATTACTGAGGATCAATGAGTGTAGTTTCCCTCCGTACACTGCCTGCCTGCTGCTGTTCTGCCGACATTCCTTCACAACTCGTCACAGCTCTGTCGCTCCTGTCATCAACACAGCAGGTAAATCAGGTGTCTGCAGCTCCGTACAGTGAAGTCTAAGGTTTATCTATCTGCAGATGTTAGACGGGCTTGCAGGAAAGAATATCAGTTCCAGGATATGAGGCTTCACTGATGCTGTTCCTTGCTTGGTGTGATCGAGAGCTTTATTGAACATGCACAGATCTGACATCTGGCAGTTATGATGGGAAGTAATAATTAATTGGATTAATTCTCGAGGAATTCACATTACTGCAGTTTACCTGCAGAGGAGATCATTGATTATAAGAAAAATCACTTAGACTTACATATTTGTGTCTTTTGGGTTTATTGTGTCCTTGGATTTATCGTATCTAGAATTTATTGTGTGACAACCTCACTTCATAGCTACCATAACAACAGTACATCAAACTTTCCAATCACCTCTTAAGCACTGCATTAGATGTGCTTTCATGCTATCGATTAACTGATCGGGAACGGGCAGGATTTACCGGGGGCAAGTTCTGTGTACCAGGAAAGTGCCTTTCTAACATGGCTCTAGGGTCTTGGTGACAGGAAAAAGCAGTGTTTGAGTAACAATAGAGAGTGTGAGATGGCGGGTAATGAAGCGAATATGAGGTGTTGTCACCTGAGGCTTGAGCAGAACACACAGACTCCAGCCCTGCTCTACTCATCGCATCGCTCCAGCCTCAGCTACTGCTACAGCGTGGAGACAGCAGCATGGGGAGAACACTCTGTCTCTCACTGGGTAGACGAGACCACTGCACTCTGAGCACCTGGCAGCAGGTCTGTGTAGGGTAGATAGAGGACTAGGTATACAGTGAGTCACTGAGAGAGATACAGAGAGTGTATTCTTTAAATAGGAGCTTTTTTATTTGTATATTTGGAGCTTGTGAGAGAATTAGTGAAATATTTGAAGCACTTGGCAGCTGATTTGTGTAAAGGATAGATGAAAGACTACATATAAGAAGACACAGAGGAAAAGAGACAGAGCCACTCATTTTTGTTTGTAAAATATGGAGTCTTGGACAGAGAAATGATTGAAGAATTTGAAAACTTTTAAAGAGAGAGGAGATTTATGTGCTCTTAACTTGGTGCCGGGTAGACAAGACTAGATGAAGTGATAGTGTGGAAGAGGGAGTATCTGAGAGAGATTAGTGACAGAAATATCACTTTAACTTTGGAGCTCACTGTGTGTTTGAAGCCAGAAAGAGACAAGGATAGAGAAGGATACTCAGAGAGACATCAGTTAGAAGGAGTGACACACATGAGACAGACAGGAAGAAGACACATACAAGAAATAGAAAGAGACACATACATGATCTAGCAGAAGACACAATTTCATACAGGAAAGGTGCACACAAGATATTGAGAGACATGTGTAAGAGATAGAAAGAGGACACATTCTCACTATAAGGAGACACAAGATATAGAGACACACATAGAATAGCAAGAGAGACTTACAAGATTGAGAGACACTCGTCAGGAGAGATAGATAAAGTGACCATCTATATGTGGTGGAGAGATATTCAACTGGATGTGTAGAGAGGAAACCAATTTTCCACTGAAGATGTCGCAGGACAAACTGCAGGTCATAATTGAAGGTAGGCTACCCACCGAGTTTGAAATGTCTTATTTAGAAGAAAACCCATCTTCAAATTTAGATGTTGCAGGTCATACTTGAAGGTAGGCTGCCCACAGAGTTTAAAATGTCTTTATACCCCCCGTCGAGCGTTTAGCGCGAAACGGGGCATATAGTATTGGGCTGTGTCAGTCCGTACGTATGTACGTACGTACAAAATCGAAAAACTCAAAAACTATTGACTGGATTCTTTGTATTTTTCATCACCATGAGAGTAAGGTCCCCATATAGGTTCATGACCTTGACCTTCATTTCAAGGTCACAACAAGACTTTTAAATTTTGTTGTTCAAATTTTTTCCTTGTCAGCAGGGTATCTCAAGAACCATTCACTAGATTCTCTTCATTACTTACACACACCTTCTTATTGGGAAGGCTCCAGGCCCAGTGTATTTTAGTAAGCTTCACATTACTTTCAAGGTCACAGCAATTTAAAAAAAATTCAAAGTCCAAATTGTGAAAAGAACATTTGGTAATTTCCGTCAAATACTGGATAAACAAAAGCATAAAATATCATAATTACACTCGTGGCGTAACAATCACATTAAATATAAATCTCTTCTCTGCTCATGTGATAAAGATAGCATTCAATGCAAAATGTCAGATATCTACTGGTTGTTGATGTATGTCAAATCTATGTTTACAATAAATCAACAGGCTATACTAGTATACACAGACAGGCAGATGTCAGCTATATCAATATCCTCCTGGCATCATATTGTCAATGTTGCAACATATATCCCAAATCAGTTTCAATCCTAAAGGCCACAAGCCTATTAGTACTGAAACAGATAGTTATCGGCTTTATCAGATGCTGGCTTTGTATTTTAATGTCATTCTTGCTAGATATATCTCAAATAACCGTAAATGTCAAATGAAACATAGATGAGTAAATAGAAACTGATATAAGTAAGCTATTTTTGATGTTCTTTGGACTCACAAAGGTCAAATCAAGAAAAGGTATAATATAAAATCATCTTATATTTTTCAAATTTTGAAAACAATTTGCCTCAATTAAACGCCCTAATATGATAAAAGCAAGAATTTTATTTCATTTTACCTTATCATTGAAAAACATCAAAATCGCATATGTCATGTCAGTTCTACCTACCATTCGTTCATTTGTATTGCCCATTGTATTCTTTAAAGGAACAGTATCACATTTTTAGGAAAATGAAAATGAATGGTTTATTTAAAAGACAATGTACTCAAACTAAATGAAGCAGTTATATATAATCAAATATATAATGTAAAGTTCAGCCATGCGATTCCTTTTGTCTTGAACAAAATGTGTTCACACAATAATGGCCGCCAATAGACTTTATGTGAATCTTTATAATTTGTTCTCTGACTATGGATGATTTGTTTGTGTAATGAGATTTTTTACACTATCAAAATAAGTTGAAAATATAAATTTAAAAAAAATACATGTGCTACTGCCTCTTTAAAACGTAACAGACAACATTGGAGGAGTCAAATTGGGGTGCAAGGATGCCCTCCAACCAAGAGAGGTTAAAAAAGAAAATATTGAGATTGACAGTTCTCATACCTCAATATACTGAAGATAGTTTTACTTTTTTACCATCTCAATCTAGTCATTAAGCTAATTTTCGTGTGCATACAATTTCTTTATTTCAAAGTAATCATTTCAGTAATTGTTTTGTGACACCCTTAGGGTGCGCCCATCCCAAACAAAAGGATTATCTGCCCCTGGCCAAGCCTGAGTGTATTAAGTAAAGTCATGACTTAAAGTCTGCATCTAAAATATAAAGCATATATCATTTTTGACCCTCATGTTATCAGTGTGTGGTGTCTAATCACCACATTCAAAATCACTTGCTCCCATTCTCAAAAAATCCATTCATCAAAAGAAAAAAACATGAAAATTTGCTTTGCAAGAGAATTGTAATTGTTGTGTGAAAATATCAGCAGATTTAGTGCAGAGTTGTATTGCAAAAAGAAATCGCTAACCCCAACAGCCTGTTCAGATTACATTCCAGTAATTTCAACTAGTTCAATATATATGTTTGATCTCCGAGAACAAACAAGTTTACCAAAAGGTCTTTCTAATCTACTGTGTCTTATGAGTTTATTTCATGAGTAATTACAATAATTGACATTATTTCTACAATGTAAAAACTGGTAAATGACAGTTCCAATTTCTTTAGCTGTCATTTTATGACAAGTTTACTTACTTACAACAATAGTGGTTGATTGCTGAGAACAATACACTCATCAAAGTGTCGTTGTATCTTAGGTGTAAATTTGATGCATTGATACAATAACTGTATAAGAGCAAGAGCCAGTTAAATCATAATTTGGTAATTCAGAAATCTCTAGCGGATGTTAGACGGTATTTGATTGGATTGAAATAATGATATAATCATCCCCCAATCAAAAGTTCTGTAAGCTTAATTTAGAGAAGACGATTACCATTTTGCCTGGTACATGCTTTTAGTAGAACAAACTATGTTCCTCAATACTATTATTTACATCCAAATTGGTTTAAATTGTCTATAAGTTCAGTGATGTACTGACAAAAGTGTTCTTATTTGCAAGTTTGCAAGGTATGTTACTTAGAAAGAACGATGTTTGAACAGTTATATTATATTTGTATATTCTAACATGACACGAAAACTAGTTTGAAAATACTGCGTTCTGATTGGTTACTCATTAACATTTTGGAGTAATTATTTCGCCGATAATCACCTCTAAATATTTACGACCGCTTCCTCCGTGCACGAGAAAACAAACTGCACTCAGCGACTTTCTGTTTACACATGACATGTTGGCGACGACACTTTAAATTTCAATATCAGAAACTTGTCGACATTTTGAAACACCTACAAATTTTAATCGAATAACCAGGTTTTTTGTTCCTGTTTGAAGTGTTTCTTACTGCTTCGCGATGTAAATTAATCATAGTCCACAGATCTAAAAACAAAATCAACGATCGCAACACCTCTCATACAGCGATTCGTCAAATGAACGGAAGCGACTTTATTCTTTAATTTCACTGAATGCTGTCACTGCCCCTACCTCTAATGTACAAGTGACCACTTTTCCTGTCACAGTCTCCCCAACCATGACACAAAATATAAATTTCTTGACAGCTTCCACTAAGTTTGAAACAGTTCACCGACACGTAGTGAACAACTATTTTCAGAGTAACGTCCCTTGATTTGGTCAGTCCTTGTCGCTCTTGTAGGGGTGATGGGTCGACCCATGGATTTAGATAAAAATTCGTAACTTTGACGACATTGAAAACTGTTTTCTATTGATAATATGCTCAATAGATTACAGATGAGTCTATTTAAAAACGTGTTTTCTGTATGTAATGACATTTTAATTGTTATGTGTTCTTTATGAAAGTGGACGGTACCGTTGTTTTGCAAGTGAGTGGAACCGGTCTGCAACGGTTTGACCTAATCACATTGCTTTTGCGCAAGTCAAAATAGTTCCACCTTTTTTGACTAATTAGTCATGTTAGAATGGTGATAAATCCATTCTGTTTTTTATTTTGGGGTTGTATGTCGTGCATTCTTTACCCCTAAATAAACATTTCAAACCTCGCAAGCTCGGTTTGAAATTATATTTAGGGGTAAAGAATGCACAACATACAACCCCAAAATAACAAACAGAATGGATTTATCCCCTAATTTTATTGTCGTAATTTTTTAATGTTTTTCTGTGATGATATGATGTCTCTTTTGAGAAATTGTGTATTTATTGAGTTATTTCACAAAGTAGATGTTTGAAGTGATAATTATTATGAAGATAAGATCCCTGTGAAATGGTAACATGTAAAGACGATTTCTTGATTTGTTTTGTGTAGAAATTGAAGTGAAATTAACATAACCCAGGCATTTTGTACATCAAGCAAATTTGTTACATAAAATGTTCTAATGAATCCTGTTATACTATGAAAAAAAAACCCAACCAAAATCAACATTTGGCAGACAAATTTGTGACCATTTTGAAATCTTCCCAATGGATGCACTATTCCATTGAAGAAGGACTGAGAAATAAAACCAACTTGTTACAGAGGATTGTGGGAAGAAATGACTTTGACAGAGCATTGTAGGAAGAAATGACTTAAAATAGAGAACATTGTTTCACAGTTTAACAAAAATAACAAAATATTCCTATGGATGATTTTCATTTCTATTATTGGATTTTGAGAACTTCACAACTTTGCAGACAGATTAATGCAGGGAATAAATTGTCTACACTAGTACATTATTACTTTCCAGTGAAAATTAGTTCGGAGAGCTCTAACCATTAGCCTCTTAATTAGGTTCTCTAGCTAATTCCCGGCTACTTACTGCCATTATAAGGTGTATATTTAGAAGTCATTCTGAAGCCTTTAACAGATGCCACCGTCAGACAGTGGTTGTAAGAAATGAACAATGATAATTGTCAACCAACATTGACTCGTGTAGCAATTTGCAAATTCTAGACTTTCACTTGTTAGAAATCAGGTACTTTTATTGTAATCATTGTTGAATGAAAATATTTTATTTTATACAAAGTTGACAATTTTGATAAGACATGAGGATCAACATCTCTGAAACAAAATGATTCTAAAACAAATTTAATGAACTTTGTAATAGTTCTAAGTTCTTGGGAATTTATCCACAAAAAAATCAATAGCTTTATCATGCCATGAATTAAAGAACATGTTATAGAAGAAATATCCAGTGAGTTTGCCATTATTTCAAAACAATGAATTAAGCATAGGTGAAAATAATATTTCATATAAATACAGAAGTTATGTAACCTTAAGAAAACATAGAATGTTAAAATTATGATTATTCATTCATTTATACTTTGCTATACAATATATACTATATTCTTTTAGATTTTTTCAGAACTTCACCTTATCATATCAAAGAGTTCATTTGGATACAAAAATTAATCATGTTTTGCTGGTTAATTAAACTTTCTCATCAATTTGCCATTTCAGTAAGATTCAAAACGAGAAAAGAAAGAAACATTCTTGGCCTTGAGCACAATTATATTTGTTATGTCAATCACATTATTCATAATCAACAAAGACTTTTTTCCAAAATCTCTGTACAGTTTTGGCAAAACTCATTACTGTCACATCTTTCTATGGGAATTGTTTTCTAACTAATTTTGAACTTTTAATTATTCAATTACCACTGAAAACAAACTGTAATTACCAAGGAATGAAGTTAACAGAAATGTGAGTTTTATTTCAAACTTAAGTTCTAGAGTAATAAGATTCCTTAATATGAACCAAATCATGAAGTTACATGTAGCAAACTTATCAAATGCAGTTGCTAGTTGAACACCATGTTTGTAAATGTTTCCTATATATATATATATATATATATATGACATAGCCTAAGATGCATCCTTTGGTTTCTGAAATGCTATGACACAGCCTTCATAGTGTTTTCATTGTCAAATAATTACAAAATGGTTTTGTTACACTTTTTTCGGCAATTCTGATTGGTTGAGAGCTATTTAAAACATGCAACCATTTCTCGATGAATGCAGAAAAATCTGCAACCATATCATGTGCATTCATTCCTTGTGACGTTTTTAATTCTCTATTGTCATACATTATTCAGCCTTAGATGTAACCTTTGGTTTCTGAAATGGTTTAGCCTTCATAGTGTTTTCATTGCCAAAATGGGGTTTTAGTTCAAAACATACATTTATTGGTGTTAAATTACTATACATCCAATTCCTATAACTGATCGCACAAAGGCATTATGTTATGTGGCCATGTAAAAAATAGTTGTACATAATAATTCAGGTAATACTTGGACAGTTTTACTTACCTTATTCAAACTGTGAATATTTTAATTAATTGGATACTATTTTTAAACCTTACCAACCCTAGATTTTTGACAAGATAACCTTTAACATTGAAAGAAAAGGATTTACAAGGATTGAAAGTTGAAATTGAGTCAAACATTAACAATATCCAGGTTTCTAACTTTTAAACATTCCAATTTAGTGACAGTTTCAGGTCTTAGCTGTTGCAAATTTACTGAAAAAATTTGGATCCAGAGAACAAAAGGATGACAACCCGGTACAGTTAAATCAAATCTAAAAGACGCCAGTGTTGAAGACACATTTCCATGCAACTAGCCAATTTGCTAGCCACTGGTAGTTTTCTTAAAAAGGCTACATTGTTCAACTTTCAGTTTCGTCTCAATTCACTAGGTCATTCAAGAAAACGATTAATCAGCCATTCTTCTCAACATTTCAGGAACTTGACAAGCACAGCAGTTCTGTTGATAAATCATTTCAATTGTCACTCAAACCTTGTCCGTGACATGTCTTTAAATTGACCTTGGCCAGGACATTTCAGGGTTGGACTAATCTTTCATCTATCACAGGAATTGGAAATACATGGTCCAGCAAATTCAGCCATTTTGACATTAAAGTGTCACAAAAACAATGTTTATGATTTCACGGTTATGCTTTTACCATTCTTTGATTTATGAAAATTATTTTTGTGGTTCAAGTTTGTGGTTTTATCGCTTCAAATGTCGTTGCAATAATGTTTGTGATATTTTATCTCCAGTCCATTTGGGCTTGCACCATACGGAATTTCAGTTTTTCAGCAGATATCAGACAGTTTGGTTCGGTCCTTAAAACAATTTCTTCCATAGATCACTTTTATTATTAGTTTATGCCTTGTTGTAGAATATAATGTTTCAAAATGAAGTTAGTCCGACCTTCAGTGTCTCCTATTATGGGCATTAATCCTTTACACTTAAACAGTAGAAGTTCATTTCATACGCTTCATGCTCACGTGAGTGTCCGGATACACAATATACACTTACACAAACCAAATATAGTCATCACTTTACACAGTATGCGCAAAGTGTTAGATGCTCATTTCACATTGAATGTCAGGTTAGATTCTCAAGTTACACATTATATGTATATATGGAATCGGACATAACACGTCACGCAACGCATTACGCAACAAGCAGCATGAATCACAAACAAACACAAACGCATTGAATCTGAGCCTTAAACCTTACCTGTTTTCATTTAGAAATTACCAGTTTTGTTCTTTTTTTCAGAATGCACATAAAATTTTACTTTACTAGAGTCAATTTGGATTAATTTTTTGCAATTAGCATGAAGTAATAACTTTATATAATTATACATTTTTTAGATTTTTAGTCTGTTGAATTTAATAACTGTGTGCAAATTTGCTTTTTCACCTCATCATTTGTCTGAATTACTCTGAATATCAACAATGGAGGAAAGAGATTTCATTAGATTGCGCAACATCTGATATAATATGTGTAATATTTTTCAATATTTGATACAAATTGAAATTTGTTTGGGGAATTGGATATTTTTTTTAAATTTGAAGATAAGTTTCACAATATATTTATCAGCGTAAAATGTCAAAATTCAATTACATTTTATAACTCTGTCATGCATTAATCCTATGAATCTTATTCATTCAAATCGTTCATGTCCTTTAAGTTCACTGCATCCATTTTCAACACATTTATCTAACGTCATAGCAACCAATGCAAGCAACTCAATTCGCTTGTCTTTCCTATATGTCAAGTTGAAAATGTCATCCCAGGAGTGTGATGGTGAAATTTGATGAGGAATCAGATTCAATTCAATATTATTGATTATATCCCTGCTCGGAAGTCTTTAAAGTTTGCTCCATTCATCAGCAAACATAAGCGGTTTATATTTGAGAGTTTTGCCTTGCTCTAGTTATTACACTTGATGTTATCCAACTTGTATGTTATACCATGTGATATAGTCATCGCCCTGTCCGTCTGTCTGTCCATCCGGCCATAATCATTTCGTTTCTGGAACATCACTTCAAAACTTTATAATGTAGCTCATTGAGCCTTTTGGGGTTTTCAACTTCTTCAGATTTTATTTTTGGCTGTTTCCTTGGGAATGTAACTTGTAATTTTGATTCAAGAGTATAATTCTAAAACTATTTTAACTAGATCATTGAGACTTGTTTTATGGATCAGTCAACATTTGTAGATGTGTCTTATGGAATTTCCAAATTCTTCAGATTTTTAATCTTGGCTGTTTCCATGGAAACACAACTTTGAATTATTTTTTAGCATAACTCTAATACTATGAGACATATCTCATTGAAGTTGGTAAATTGATATCAGAGCATGTGCAAAGGTACCGTTTAGAATATTCAACTTTCAATTGAACTGGTACTGATAATCAGGCTGATGACTTTGTCCTCTAAATTATTCTTACATAATTCTAAGATAGATAATTTGGGGACCTGTTGGATACTTCTGTGTTTTACTTTTGACTCCATTCTTGTATATATATGTATTTGCCATTTCATCTTTAGACACCAAATACTAATAAGTTATACAGTTTCAATGAAAATTTAAAAAGCCTTATAAATAAAGCTTTTAAAGCCAATAAATGTGCAGAAGATTAAGTGCAATTTATGTGAATGCTAGTCTCGTAAAATTAAACCTGATCTTTGTCTTCTGAAAGAAGGTGTCTGACTGACTTTAACCTCATCATTTAAGAATTGGGAATTATTGAACAGTGTTTCTGTCCCTAAAAAATTCAGAACCAGAATACTTATGTCAACAAATTCAAGGCTCAAGTTCAACGTATCTGTACATACCCTCAGAATAGTTGTAACAATTATTATTCAGTATAGTATTGAGTGATAAATTTACCCTCCGAGTCCTGCTTTAAATACTCTCAAAATTCTGAAATTTAAGCTGTGAGTCATGGGATGCTTTTTCTTCATGGCGCTATATCTTAAATATTTAAAGGCTCATTTAAATCTTCAAGAACACACAAGAGATTGTTCTATTAGTCTCTGAAATCAGCAGGTCATATTTGTAGATTGATCATTGGTATTTCAACATGTTAAAATTCCTGTTCACTTCGATATGAAGAAAGTCCCTAGAGACCAAGAAAGGATAAACTTATCTTATATGAGGTATTCTTGATATTCTTGTACAAGAGCTAGATACCTTCTTCTTGTCATTGAGTGCAGATGTCTGTGTTGCCAGTGGGTGTTCCTAGCAGAAGAACCAATTAGAACTAATTAGAACCAAGAATGCCCACTAATCTTAGGGCAATCTGTCCGTCTTTCCGTCGGTCTTTGAGAATGATACCATTGCAGAGAAGTTTGTTAACCCCTTTTCTACTGTTCTAATTCAAGCATCTTTTTGGCTTCAAAATGATTGTGAGTCCTTGAAAAGTCCTTGAATTTTATGGGGCCTTGGCTGTATGAACCCTGTGTTCTAATTTTTATTTTGTTCAAACCAATCATAAGGACCAAATCATTCTGATTCTTGTTAGCACGGTATCTCACAAACCCTTCTACCTAGAGCCTTCAAGCTTGGTACCAGACTTCAATGGCCGGACATCAGACACCAGTTGGTTATGAAAACCGTATCCCTCATTTTCAAGGTCACCACAGGACTTTGACCAGTAAGTAGAGCCTTGTTATTGTGATATCTCACAAACCATTTGACCTAGAGCCTTCAAACTGGGTAACATTCTTCATTGGGTGGATTCACAGACACCAGTCAGTTGTAGTGACCTTGATCTTATTTTCAATGTCATTATTGGACTTTGAAAATTAGATCAAGGTCACCAAAACTGACTGGTACGTTAAGCCTTGTTTGTGTGATATCTCATAAACCCTTGCACTTAGAGACTTCAAACTTGGTATCAGTCTTCATTGGGTGAAAAAGTAGACAACGTTTGGTTTTGGTGAACATGACCTAATTTTCAAGGTTACAGCAGGAGACATAATTTTCAAGGGCACAGCAGGGAAACATTATTAACCTCGCAAACCCTTGCACCTAGAGCCTTTATACTGGGTATTAGTATTCATTGGGTGGATATGCAGACACCAGTCGTTTTAGGGTTTTGGTGATGACCAGAGTTTGATCAGTACATTAAACTTTTTTAGCGTGATATCTCGCAAACCTTTGCTTTAAGTCTTCATTTTCATTGTTCATTGGGTTCGGACACCAGTCGGTTTGCCTACCTTGACATTGTTTTAAGGTCAACTATGAGACACCAAGCCTGAAGTGTGGCAATTCCTTTTAGCCAAATTCTCTCTTGCGACCGGGGACATGGTCACATTAGTGACGACTACTTGATTATCATCCCGTCTTTCTTTTTCAATCAATATTGACCTTTTTTGGCCTTGACGGTACGTGCCCTTATTCAAATAATTGAGCCATTCACAACTTTAAGCTTACAAAAACTGAGCTCATTCTTCTTGTATAGTCCACGAAGGTACGATGCTGTGCTGTCTGCTGCTAGCCGCATGCACCAAGGATTCCGGTGAGCAACTAATTAGCGCCGAGAGAGCCAACTAACCTCGGTGGTATCCGTGTGATTGACAGTGTTTCATCTGTCTGTCTCACTTGTGGGGCTTTCTCAAGCTTTGATGCTTTCTTGAAAGGCTACATTTTGTTTTATGTGAAAATTTGATATCCTTTAACTGCAAAGTTTTCTTAAATATAGGCGTATTATATGAAAAAGTGTGATGTTTTATGTTAGTTTCTTGATATTTGCTGCTAATATGTGGTATCACTGAATTTTTTCAAATCCATATACATCAATACTTATGTGCTGTTATCGCTAAATGTGATTCAATATTTGTAAGACTATCATTTTGTCCAATGCTGCTTTGATTTGCAGTTTGCAGATTGTTTGGCTTGTAGAAAAATTACAGCCATTTGAGTGTTATGACTGATTTCATTGTATTTAGATTAAAACGTTTTTGAAATGAATATTTATCAAATCTGGTAAGTCACTGTATTACATTGTATTGAATATGCTGTAGATATTCCTTAAAGACCCTGTCATAATAACTTCCAGGCACAATCTCGTTTATTTTGGAAATGTCACAATAAAACACTGTCATTAAAGTAAGTTTACTTTTCATTGGAAATAAACTATTTGTATTCATGGAATATGCAAACATTTACAAATGATTACCACAATGCCTTGTCATGTTGCATAAAGGCTTTTCACACCGAGGATTTGCTTTACTTCATACTGTTGTTGTTTTCTACTGTGCTTGCATTTTTTATAATGTTGTTAGATATGAATCAACAAAAATGTTACCCCAAATAACATGTCTCAACATGGTTGTGTTTCAACTCTTGAATTTCGTTTCCACACAAAATTCCCTGATATGACTGTCCCTTTAACTCAGAGACACATTTTAATGGCCCTCTTAGTTCAGAGATGCTTCTTAAACCAACTCTTGAATTCCGTTTCCACACAAAATTCCCTATAAGGACTGTCCCTTTAACTCAGAGACACATTTTAATGGCCCTCTTAGTTCTGAGATGCTTCTTAAACCGGCTGATCTTCCGTTGTACTGAGAAAGCTTTGGCAATCTGAACTGGCATTTTACACTAGTAACTTCCCTGTCTGAAATGTTTCCCAGAAGCTTTTTGTCCTGCTTATCTCTCAGCAAGGAAGATATATTAGAGGAGCTGCTGCATTAGCATAGAATACTGGTGACCGATATGTCTGAAGTGACATTTAAACTTTTTATGCCTTCGCAAAAAATATTCTCTTTCCCCATTGGGAGCATGTTTAACAGTCAGCAAAGCATATATTGTTTTTTATAAAGGTCAAATGTAATTGATTTATTGAATCTTGGAACTTGTTTTAATGGAATATCCTACCATTCATTTGCTAAACTTGTTAAAAATACTTTTCATAATCATGTCAAGTTAAAAAGTTGGGAAAATCGTAGATTAAAAGCCTTAATTGTCTAAGTTGAGTTTATTCTTTGATATTGTGCCTGTTGTGTTTACTAAATATGTCTACAATTGCTCATATCTGGAGCAACTATAGAATTGCCAAAAACGCTCTCTGGCTTGGCAAAGAAATAACCATTGTTACACACTACTTAATGAAAGATATGTGAAAGAAAAGTGAAATACAAAAGATGATTCAACAATGAAATATCAATCAAATAACAACAATGGTTTAATTGTCAGAAGAGAAACTCAATCTTTCATGATATTACTAAAACATTTCTTTTGTTACCATCGATACAAAGCTAACAGAAATTAATTAGCTCATTTCTCATCACACTGAGAAGAAAAGGCATAAATTTTCAAAGATGATACTCAAGGCAGGAGTTTTATGTTATTACATAACCTTAGTGGTGTCACTGTCAGGAGTGGAAACATTAAAAAAATTCAAAACATTGATTTCCTTTACATCCGAGATGAAGTTTGGGCTGGACCAACGATACATCTTGTAGAGCAGTTAACAAGCGATCAGGGTTCATAGACCACTCATTATGGTATCATAGTCCAGCTGTACATTGAGAACTCCTTGATCAATGGACCAAGTGCTTGTTATTTATTGTGTGGTCCTGCAAACCATGCAATTGGCTTCGAGTGGTAAATTACACGGCTTGTGTTGGCTTAGGGCCAAGGTCTGGTCTTTCTAACTCAATCGGCCTTGTCTTCCCATTGACAGCATGTCAGCCTTGTGTCAACATGAGCATCTACGTCTATGGAGACGATGAAGCTTTGTAGTTATTGATATTTAGCACTTTATGTAAACAAGCAATGTCTGTCTATGAAAACTGAGGGCAAGACCAACAATTGTGCTGTTGGTTTGGCTTATATTGATAAAAATTATGAAGGTGCAGTACTGATATATATGCTTAACTATATTTGAAAAAAGGAGTATGTTTATCGCACACCAATACATTATGACCCTGGAAATAGGACCACATTTACCGTTTTCTTTATCAAAACTTTAGGAGTATGCCACTAAACAAGTTATCAAGGGGTTATGTCTGCCAGTTTGCATATTACTTCATTTCCAAACCAAGAACCTTCTTGTACTGCTTTTTGAACAGAGCAAATCTAAAAAAATACTCTTGGTGTAGGTAGCATCCACAATAAAGATTTCATAATATTTACGCTATCTAGGTAGAAAATCCTCTACACTAAGTCTAACTTCAGCCCCATATATGGTTAGAGTTTTTAACAGTTTACTGTGAAACCAAGTCGTTAGTGGACCAATCAAGTCAAGTCAAGTCTTTTATTTGTTTATAGGGCACAGGCCCGTATACAAAAAGTATATACAATTTACATATGTACATCAAAGCTTACAGTGCATGAATACAATGGTAACCTGGTCATAATCTACCGAACGAAATCTTTAATTACTACTAAATTGACAAGCGTTTAAATTCTCTTTGTTCAAAGGCATTGTATAAATATTTACACAGGTTTCTCAAAAGCGTTTAATTATTGGTAGTTAACAATGATTTCATTTTAAAAATAATTAGGATTCGAACAATAAACGGATGGTAAATATTTCGATCTGATAGCATCATAAACAGGACAAACGAAAAGAAAGTGGTATTCATCTTCGACTCCTAAGTTACAAAATGGACAGATACGTTCTGTTACACATAAGCTTTTCCATCTACCTTCATTAAGCTTAAGTCTAGTTATTCCAATCAAACCATTTATAAGACCACTAGTGATGATCATGATGATCAAAGGCTTTTGCCAGACAACTTGTGATTGTTTTGGTGACCTTATGTCAGAATGTGCGACCTACGTGGCTGCGTTCTGACCAAATGTAGAAAAAACATGTTGACAGAACAAGTAAATATTTTGATTTTTTTTTATCTTCGAAACTAGGCCAATTATGTCTCCTCCCCTCGGTCCATGTTGGTGTTCCCATTCGTTTCCGGCGAAAAAATCTGAAACTATTTTACCAATCTTCACCAAATTTGGTATAATATGTCCTCTTCATAACATGTAGATGTGTCTTTTGGGGGTTTCAACTTCTTTTCAATTTCATACAGTTTCCATGACAACAGTTTGGACCATGTCATTTTGAAAGGAAGTGTTAGTTTCCATGACAATCTGTGGAAGGTTGATTATCAATTCCCATAAATATAACCAAAACTTATAGATCATCTTTTTTTATTGGAAGAAAACGTTTTTTATTTTAGTTTTAAAAAACTGAAATCAATTTTCAAAAAACAAAATTCAGCTTAAATAGTGTATGGGGGAGACATTTGTTTTTACAAGTAAAAACACTTTCTAGTTTTTTTATCAAACTTGATCTTGGCACTGATGGATATTCCTGGCAAGTTTCAGAAAAAATATGTATCTAAAGGTAGAAACAATTGATTAGTTTTTATCCACAGATCTACTTATCATTACTTTGTCAAATCAAACTTCATTGATTTTTTCCCAGACATTTGACATCTAGTTAAGAAATCTCAACTTTCAAATTATTCATTTCCTGACCTTAATTTCCAAAATCAATCAGCAAAAGTCTTTGAATGTGTGATTTTTTAGCCTTCATTTGACATTCAAATCAATGAAACTAATAATGTCAAACCCTAAACGGTAAAAGATTTTTTTATGTTAAAATTAGGATTGAGAATAATCATGATACCTAAACATTTGAGAAACCATAACCCAAAATGAATAAAAGTATTCCTATCATAAAAGAAAGTAATAAATCTGAAATTCTAAACCTCTACACATTTTCACATTTCTATTCACTAGAATCCTTTAGTATTAACTACACGATCCAGATATACAAATACCATCAAATAATACAATTGTACTTCCTTTCTGATGCCTTGGGCAAATCTTAAAGGTCATCAAGTTTTCAAATTGGTTATTATTAGATTATTATTTCTTATCAGGTAATATCAGGTAATATTAAAAATCTAATGTGCGCATTAGATAAATGTGTACGAAAAAAAACTTTTTCGTTTTTGACTTACGATATATTAGATACTTAGGATACAAACTTGCCATGTTTGCAAACCCAAAGAATAACAGGCCTATATATTACTTAATTTGAATTGCTATGAAATACTTTAAAGATATCAAAGGAATGTGTGACGTTTCTTAGTTTCAAATGAGTAAAATAATAGGATGGGTTTAGTATGTTGACTTTATATATTGATATTCAAACCGTGACAAAGTATTGTGTTTATTTATTGGCTCTTTTATGTGCTATATTTCTCATAAAATGGAAATGAAAAGTAGTCCATGCTGTGATATGTGACATGGGTCAAGTTTGCCACTAATTTTATGGAAAGTCACTTTAAGGTGATTTTAACTTCTCCTGATGAACTGTAATATTTTGCAACCAGAGTGATGCACCACTTATCTACTTGTGATTTTGGTTTGTACCTTATGCCATATTTAGTCAATGTGTTTTGTTTCTCTTTTTTTAAAAACATAACTGCAATGGTTTGAAATTCTTGAATTAAATTTCCAACAAGAAAAACATTGCTTAAATTTGTGATATGAAATATAAAGAAAGAAATCCACAGATATGTTAAGTGAAAATGTGTGACACAGACTCAATATCATCAGATCCGTTGACACTCCCTTTGAGTAACTCTCCTCCTCCCAATTTCGTCTCACCTTCCCTCCCTTCTCTGAGTGTCAAGTTGTATCCAGGTTTTAGTTATAAAAATTCTTGTTTCCGTAGTATCTTTTCATCGTAACATTTCATCTGATGTTCTAAACAAGATAAGACATATTTGTAGCCATTTTCACAATTTCTTGATTCTGTCTTCACTTTTAGAAATAGCCTCAACAACGTTTTTTTTTATATTTAGAATATTAACTGTTAAATTGTCTCTTTTAGCTTGTGCATTTATATTTCATCAACATTTGTTTTAAATGTGTACAAAGTGAAACGTGATAACAAATTCAGGTGTTTTAAACACTAAAATATAGGATATTCTGTTATTGAAGATGTGGTGTTGAAAAAGGAAATTTCTTTGTGCTCTTGTATTTTTGTCTTTTTTCAAGTACGTTTGACATTTCTGCTTTATCTATATTTCTTTTTCTCCATATCATTTATGACATATCTCACCTTTCAACTTAGTCCAACAATATAATGTCAATGTAAGGATATATATGGTATTTTATATCATTAGATTTTATTTAGTTCAAACCTTTAAAAGGACAACCTAACAGTAGTCTATGAGGAGTGGTAAATTATGCTTATTATGATGGGAAAATGTAGATTTGTTTATTACTTTACTAATTATAAGTGGTATACTTAGCAATTTGTTAATATTCACATCTATATTACAAACAAGTCATTTTGGCATTAGTTCTTTAATGGTAGTCCTTTCAAAGCTGTTTGATATCTAAGGATAAGTGACATGTCAAATGTGGCCCTTGTTTGAATGATAAGAGAAATCTAGGTCAAAATTCCAGTTCAACATTGGGCCCTTTATGTTTCTTTATCAGACGATTTATGATTGGGATATATCTGATAGCTTAAATAGTCTAGTCATAGTATTAAGTAAAATCTACTTCAATAGTTGAATCAAATTTCCTCATTTGCTGCAGATGAGATTATCTTTGTATTGTTATGAGGGTGAGATTAATATCTGATTTCGTCTAAACTTACATTTGAAGTGATTTACGTTTACCCCTACTTTAGTGTATAACCCCTGTTATCTTTGACCTACTGCAGAATTTCTGTGAGGGTAAGTAATATCAATTTGGATAAACGTAAGGGAGATGGCTTATAATGTTAATAATCGAGTCTTTTGTATTGGCCCAGTTACAGGTCAAAGGTCTGCTGTATTGGCAAAAAGTCAAAATACACTTTTCAAAAAGGGTAGAATAGAATGCTTTCATGTGTTGAAAAATCTACTAATTTTGTGGTGGTATTCATAATTTTCTAATGTCATAAGATGACTGATCATTTTCATAAGGATTATTGCTATTGATAAGGATGAATGGATATGAAGTATCATATTACAATGTCGAACAAATCATGGCCTCTCACATATTGATGAGAGTTTTGATAAACATAACTTTCTAATTCTGTTCAAGAAGATTACAACTGCTTATAGTGGAGGAATAGGTACTAGGAGGTATCAAATAACTATCAGCTAACAAAATTGCTGTGGTATTATGAACTGGTGTTGATATGAGTTTTGATATGCACTGCTTCTTACAGAAGAAAGAGATATATTGAATCACCGGTGCTTTTATGAGGATCAAGTTTTGATTAACATACCTTAGATGTTTCATCGTGTTCACAAGCGTTACAACTTTTGATAAAGGATAATAAACTACCAGTAGTGTTGAATAACTCGCAGACACTAACACGAATGGCTGTTGGAGTGTACAATAGATTACTGCTTGTAATGTTATGGGTGGCTGCACAGACAGAGAGACATACAGACGGACGGATAGACGGACACCCTTGAGTGAGCCCACTTCGAGTATTGTAGAGTATCTAGCTGTACATGTTTGGAGAGATAGCTTGTCGACAAGCGGGCGTCAGCTAGATAAATAGTGACCGGTGTTGGATTAGAAAGTGACCGGCAAGCTTAGACACTGTCGCTTCAGCTGGCTTGGAATACCTTGTGTAACTGTAAGTGTGTTCAACTTTGTATAATACTTGTGTATAGGTTTTTAATATAAAGTAGCGGGTGAGTTTTGAAACATCTGACTTGGGCAGTAGATGGGGATGGTTTATCTCTAAGTTTGTCTACATAAAGCTTGATTCCATTGTAGGACATTCACAGTTTTGGTAAGTAGGAAGTACTTGCTACCTGGCAGTGTTTAAAATATAGCCTGTCCACCAGTCCTCAAAACTGGCTACTTTTTGGTCAGGACTGGTTACTTTTTTGTCAGGACTGGTAACTTTTCAAAATTTTCTTTATTTTTCTCTAAGGATTTGACCAATTACTTTTCAGGACAGGCTAGGTTTCAAATCTATTTTATACTGTACCTGGTTAACTCATAAGTAGCGAATGTCCTTTACCTTGTAGCAGTCCTGCCGTTAATTTCATCTTAGTAATTCTCTAGTGTCAGCCCTTGTAAACAAACAATTAGCATCAGGATATTTTATATATAAATATTAGTAGGTTTTCAAGTGTACAATGAATTGCACTGTTCCTTTGGAAGGACAGATAGTTCCTTTAACATAGTTATGTCACTGAAAAATCAAGGGAGCAAGTTGTTGCTTGTGTGCTACATCATGAGATAGCAAAATCGAACCCTGATTAGTGATTTTAGCCCTCTATGATATCCAAAGTGTACAATAAAGTGCACCATTCCTTTGCATTGACAGGTAGTTCCTTTATATGGTTATAAATATGTCACTGAACATACCAGGGAGCAAGTTGTTGCTTGTGTGCTATATCATGAGATAGCAAAATCGAACCCTGAATAGTGATTTGAGCCCTCTATTTGTCCATTGAGTTTTAAGAGTGTCTGACTTTGAGACTAGTTTTGAACCAGAACATTGTTTTGTATGTCAAAGTAAAACTTAATTCAGTTAGTATTTTCAGTTTGTATAGTATCCAGTGAATTTGTGTCTTTGATGTAAGCTTTGAATACTTAGCTAATCTATAAGTAAATTGATTCTACTGTTTTGAGAGTTCAAAAATTTAACTTCTGAAAAACTTCATGTCAGACTTTCATCTCTTTCATGTGGAATATTTATGATACATACATTTTTATTTCATAAAGTTTAAACCTTTGATCTCTAAAGTTTTGAAGACGAAGTTGATTATAAATATATGTTATGTCATATGAAATATTCCATTCTGTGTTTGCAAAATGAGTGAGATATCTAATGTATTTACAATAGCGTAATCTTGTCTTTTAGGGGC
Organism: Steromphala cineraria; assembly: GCA_916613615.1. Lineage (NCBI taxonomy): Eukaryota > Metazoa > Mollusca > Gastropoda > Trochida > Trochidae > Steromphala > Steromphala cineraria. The sequence goes on from OU744728.1 coordinate 9,858,880, forward strand.
AGTTGTTAGCAAAGATGTTCTGAACAACAACCACATTATTGTGAAAATCATGATGCTTCAAGTATATGCTTCTTTCTTTGCTTAACTACCTAACTTTATTTTTCTGGAAAATTAAATTAAGTTTGTTGTGAATATGTCAACGGGGGATATAGCTAGCAACATCAACTCCTCTCACAGTTTTTGTGGTTATTTATGTTCTCAGTAAGTAATGTGTTTCATGTGAAGCAGGTATTCAGTATGTAATATGCAACAGTAAACAGGTATATCATATTCACAGGCTATGTTATATGTTGTATTGCCAACAACAAAACATCTGCATGGGGTAAGGTAGTATTTCACTACTTCTTTCTGTTTGCAAGTTTTCTCACAGTATCTGAATGCATGTTTTTGACCCTTTATATCTAGGGCTTAATGCATGTATATGTGCCTGCATGCTTGAATGAATGATTGCAAGTTAATATCTTTGAACATAAAAGTATTTAAATGAGTATAATCTAGCAAGCATTCCTAAAATTCTTTGTTTTGTGGGTCGAGCTTTTGATTTTTCTTCAGACAGGTTTGAAATTGGTGGTTAAGGAATGTTTTATATTCATCAATTTTTCTAAATATACGTAAAAGGAGTTATAGTGAACAAAACTAATTATGTAAATTTCAAAATCATAAATCATTATCTATTTATTCACTTAAAATCTAATATCACTGACAAAAATAAAAATATTCAAAACTTATTTCATAAAGAATTTCTGCAAGGAATGTTTATGTGTCTGTGAGCTTTTGAAATGTGTCAGAAGAATTACGTGGAGTAAATGTGGCAAGATTTCATCAATACTACGCAGTTAACTATTCCATGTGACTAGGCTGTTATTGATCTGAAGTTGGCATAGATTCAGGTTTTCACGCCTCACTGATTGCTTGTTCTTTGACAGGGTCGAAACTTACACTGGAATCATATTTCAGGACAGTCACATGATAAGATCCTCATAATTTATGTTTCCCTGTCCAACTTTAAGGCCGACCATATTTTTTTATGTCTTTCTCATCTCCTCAGTCCTTCTGCAAGTGAGAGGGCGATCAAGAAAAAAAAAAATAAATAAATAAAAGTGGAGTTATTTGTAAATATAATTTGTCATGTCATAACAAGGCCAATGTAAATTGTATAGCGAAATGGGAAATTGGAATTCCTGGTTGACATGATGTAAAGATTCAAATGGAAGTTTCATAAACCAGACATTCAAATTAAAATAAAATAAGAGAGATAAGATAAAACTTTATTATCCACAAGGGAAATTTGGTTTAGTAAGTATATCATAATTCAAATGATACTCAATATTGTGAGTCATAAGTTGTAAACATACGGTAGTCATGAAATGTGCCGATTTCCAGCCTTTCTGTAAAGACTGTGAACCAATAGCCACATGTACTTAATCGTTTCTACGCCTCACTGACTGCTTGATCTAACAGTGTGTTTGATCTTTCAATGGAATCATATTTCAGGAGAAAATCACGCATAAATGACTAACTAGCCAAATAATAACAGCAATTGAATGTTGTACTGAAAAGGATGTTTTGGAATCAAAGACATTTTCTCGCTAGATTTTATCATTGTGTCAATGAATAATTATCAATAATTTCAAAATGCACCTATATATATGTTTAAGGGTTGTGTCTAGTTTATTATGTATTCTAGTATTGTTCCAGTAAAGATCAAAGGCCCCACCCAACCTTTATTCCGCAATATAGTATAGTTTTTGAGTGACGTCACGAAACAATGGCCCATGACGTCAATAACAATTGGCTATGACGTCACTAGTTATGGCCCTGATCGAGGATTTTCAATTTGCGGCCTAACATGATTTACAAAATATTTTTATATTTGGCGTAGAAATAACTTAAACGCGTAGCCTTCGGCCTCATGCTTTAACTATAATAGTTCAGGGCAAAACTATACTTTATTGCAAAACACATGATGGTTAGGGCTACTTTATTTCTTAATTACATAAACAGCTCATGCTCATTGTTATCATTACAAAATCAGATATTGTCATGGATGCCATGATTTCTTGTTGTACAACTTCTACTAGAGATTATGCAACAACGTTCCCCTGAAATCACAAATCAAAAACAGAAATGACCATGAATCAATGTCATTCCTAATCAATGATCCCGACCAGAAGGCCAGTTTCTCACAGAAAGTGTAAACTTCCCAAATATTTTGTTTATCACTTTGCCAAAGAGCCATGGGAAGGTCTGTAAAATTGAGGATGTGATTCATGTTTCTGATATATTTTGAAGATTACGCAGTGGTGACATATATCATGTGTTAGTCTTATTGATTTAAGTGTCTGAGTCATTTAGAGACGGAACTGCCAATTTTCAAACATCCATATTTTAAATTAAGCTGTGACAGGAAATCAATAATCCTTTCAGGAACTGGCAGAAATGTGCCATGTGATGACGAAGATGAAGAAATGTCAACTTCTTATTTTTCTGACTCATTTTTGTGCTCAAATAGAAAAATTATTTGTTTGATTGAGATATAGGGTGCATAGAGGGTGCAATGTCACCTATGGCTCGCTAGTTCCTGTTTCACTGCAATGCATAGCCATTATAGTGTGCAGGCTCTCTCCCTGTAATATTAGCAGCTGTGATAAAAGTGAAATAAGTGAAATGCACTTGAAAGTTGCGTTAGATCCTATATCCCTCATATCAGTTGGGACTGCCGGCTGTAGAAAAATTAGCTAGATATGCCAAATTTGTTCCAAGAAAAATCAAATTGCACCTGAGAGGTAGCCATGATTCAGAATGGTTCTAGATATGTTCATTCGACAGTTAAGGTGAACCTTTCATTTCCTGAACCTTGATTAAATTCTGTATTTCTTGCCCTAAAATTGTTTCACTTGCAACTGAGGTTATTAGGGAAGAACTGAATGAAGATTTTCATCAAAATGTGACAGGTTCTGTTCTTGACATCAAAGTGGACACTTACGTCAAGGGAGGTGATTTATTCACATGAGTTTGTGGAACACCCTTGTTTTAAGATGACCTCTGTTTTCAAGGATAAAACATACCTTTGAAATATATTTTTAGTTTTACTGCCAGTTGAGACAGTTTAACATCTAACAAGACCCCTTATGTCAGATTGGTGATAAATGAAAGATTTTATATTTAGCCCTTGTCATAATATTTGTATTATAAGTGGTTTATGGATGTTTTTTTTACTACTTTATGTTTCGTCGCTGTAAATGATATCTCACTGAACTATGTGGTGGGAATGTTAAGATTCTGGTGTAGACAACAAAAACCCATGCAAAGCCAGATGTTAATTGGTCTTTGAATAATTAATTACCCATATAGTGAAACATAAAAAACATAATCTTTTGAGTAATATTATTCAAAGGATAGAGGCCATGTTACACATCATCTGTCAACCATGAAAAGTGATGTTTTAAGCTTTCTGTCTTTTGGGAATTTTGTCTTTTGAGACGATACCATTTCTTCTTGTGCCCTTTACCTTTATTCCGTCAAGTCATATCATGTGCTTAAATAATAAGTGTCTGTACCAAAACAACGCTATTGTGAAAAAGGAACTTGATAATCAATATATTTATCTCAATATTTCACTTTTTTAGTTGATTTGCACCATGCCATACAACATTTTACTCTTCTCCACTTCTTTTGATAATGACAGACAGACAGAATTTATTCAATTTTCAAGGCCTCTGGCCCAAACAACATACATTTAAAGGTTGATCATAGCATGCTAAAATTGTTTAAAAATTTTTTTGATAATGAAACAATATTTGACATTTATTAATTTTGTTTGTAGGAGCCAGTGGCTTCTGCTCATCTGTGGAACCCATCCAGATTTATCGGACACGGAACAGACGAGCGCCGAAGATCGGAGAGATAAGGTAAATAGCTTTGAGTAGCAGACTGTGTATGCCCCAGGGGCACAAGGATTATCTGAATAAATCTGGTAATTTATAGCTTGATCATTATGTGATTGGTTGCCTGGTTTATATTTCCTGTATACAATGATACCGTCAAGTTTCTATAAAGCTGGACGTGATACATGAAGACTAAACTGGTAAACACTTTGTCTGCTGAATTTATGTTTGCTAAATTCTTCTTGTATGACTAAAAGGCGATAGGTTTGGTTTGAAGAGGGGTTAAGCTTGCAAAGGAGGGAGTTATAGCAAGGTAAAATGTTAAATTTTGGAGGTTTTGGTTGAGATGTTTTGGGAGTTTTTCCCCAAAGATTCACTGGAGGAGACCACAGACTAGATCTCAGCAGAAAGTAAAGACAAAACAACTTGACAAAAATGTTGACTCATTATAAACTCGTTTTTTAACTACAATCAGATGAAGACAACCAATTAATCAAAACATGTAAGAAATGAAGGCACATTTTAAATCCATTTATTCCCCATTCAGGTGTTTTTCAAGAACATGTATTCTACTTCCCAAGCTGGTTGGGAAGCACCAGTAAAATACTTTCTGTTGGCTCTTCTAAATTCGATACCTTATACTTTTTTATTGACCTTTTCAGCAGTCAGTAATTTTAAGCTATTAACAAACTGTTCACAATAGGTCATGGCAATATTAAAAATATTATTGTATTCAACATATTGTTTTCAATTTCATTCAACTTTAAGATATAAACTGTCTTTGTGTAGATATTGAAATCAAGTAGAATTGAAACATGCTATCCAATGAAATCTGGTTTGATGTTGCACCCAAGTTTAATGACTGGTTAAATGTATTTATATAAATGAAATATAATTTTTAATTTTCAACCTCAAGAAATGACAAGACATTATGATATAATCTGGTCAAAATCAAATCATATCAAAGCTGATGTTGCCTATGGTATCCTGTATACCATAACATATGTATATTAACTGGCGCTGTACCGTGGCTGCCGGCTGCAAAATGCACAAAATTGATTTCCAATATACCTTGTATTGTGGACAATACAGACTTATAAAGGTATATTGTAACATGACTTTGGGAAATACTCGTTTCTGATTGGTTGATTTGTTACAATATCGATAAATAGTTGCGTTTGTAAAATTTCCGGGATTCATTGTTATTCAACACCCGCAAATTTAAGCGTTTAAAACCTCCGGCTAACGCCGTCGGTTTTAAACTAAATTTGCGGGTGTTGAATAACAATGAATCCCGGAAATTTTACAAACGCAACTATTTATCTTCTAAATACATGAGCTGTTTCTTCATACAGCGAGACCAAGTCCCAAAACGGTGTATATCGGAGGTAAGGAACAAACACCATTATACCCTCTGGTGGCCGGACTCTCTAACTTTCCCCGCTATTGCTTAAGGGGCATAAAACTTTAACTCACTTTATTCACTCTTTAACTAACATGGATATGTTTTCATATTTTTCTGTCTTTAATTATCAAAATTAAGTCAGTTTTATTGTCATTCTCTCCCAATATAGACAATTGATGAATTTTCCCCTCTGGTGACGGGACGCTTGAACTTGCTCTGCTATTGCTCAAGGGGCATTAAACTTTAACTCACATTACTCACTCTTTTACTAACATGGATTTGTTCTCATACTAATCTGCCTTTAATCATCAAAATTAAGTAAGTTTTATTGTCATTCTCTCCCAATATAGACAATGTATGCATTTTCTCATCCTGTCTCAGGGTACAAACGTTACGCTAGCTTCACTTATCTGTACCCTGATCTCAGAAGTTAGATTCGCTCGCGCAGTCCGACTTGCGATATAGCCAATCAAATCATTTTCTCGCTACCTTCTCGATAAAATTTCAACAAGAAAAATGGTTTGATTGGCTATAGTGCAAGTCGGACCGGGCGAGCGAATCTAGCTTCTGAGCCCAGGGTACAGATTAGTGGAGTTAGCGTAACGTTCGTACCTTGAGACAGGATGGCATTTTCTTTTTAATTCACTTCACGTCCTGAAATCAATTTCACTTTTTCTTGCGTTTATGCAAAAATAAATTTGACATAAGTTACAGAGAGTAATAACTTATGATAAGTCTTCTAATGTGACCTGCTTAGTTCATGGACTTGCTACCAAAAGCTCTTAGAAGTCAGAGCAAAGTTAACCCTCACGACGCTGAATACTTTATATGCTCTACAAGGCACCGTTGCTGGATTTTCTTGTACGGTGCCAGCGACTGTTATATGCTAATTAGCACTGCTGGCTGTATTATTTTCTGTAGCGAGGTGTGTCATTTTAACAACAATTAGTGTATCTATTCCTGCAGTAAGTAAGCAAACAGTACAATCAATAGACCTTTGTATTCCATGATATTACGAGAATTAAATGCATAACCTGTCGGGTAAACTTATCAATGGTTACCTCCGAAACTTGAGTATAAGAGAACTTTATAAGTTCATACATACTATTTTCGTATTCCATGATATTATGAGAATTAAATGCAGAACTCTGGGGGGTAAAGTTGTCAATGATTACCTCAGAAAGTATAAGAGAACTTTATGTGTTCATTTGAACTATTTTTATAAATGGAGTTGCCTAAGAAACATCAGTTTGTAACACCCTATAGATACTGATAATATGAATTTGTGTTGCCTTGGAAACTGAATTTATAACACCTGATAGAGTGTACATTGCCTGCAAGAGAAAATAACACTAGTTTTTTGCTTCAAATTGACAATGTCCAATAGTATGAGAGTTGAAGTGCCCAGAATAGTTATGACCGAGGAATTTGGGTGAGTAGAATACTTTAGGGGTTTGGTATATTTTACTACCGTACTTATTGAGTTTATTGAAGCTTAAAGTTTCCTTTGATATAACAAGTAAGTAATTATGTATCATTATCTTTATTCTGTAACTAAATGAAGTTTGATTGCTTGTTTAACCCTTTTGAAGGGATTAAAAAAGTCAACAATTTTGAAACTTTTTCCCAGTATGAAGGTGGACCCTATTATCGTGGGTCTTATTGTTTCACATGTATATTTCCCTCTAAATGAGTACAATCTAAATATTGTATCTTGTTTTTTAACTCTGCACATATATCCTTCCAAAATATGTTTATTAAACTTCTATCTATGGAAAATATATTTTTGGACATCTATATAAAAAATCTTATCAGTGTGATGTATTTTATCTGAAGTGTCCCTATTATCAAGGTAATTAGCAGCCCCGTCTAAGGACGGGGCTGCTATCAGTTTTTGTGAAGTTTCCATCGCCGCCGCCGCCGCCGCACTCGTACTACTAGCTATAACTTTTTTCCCCTAAGCTTTCCAGAACTCTTATTCATACCTTACTCCTCATACCTCGGGGGAACGATTTTGACACGTTCACTTTCAAGGTCAAAGGTCAAGGTCACGAGCTATGTATTCACACTAAGAATTCCTTGTAAACGCGATAACTTGAAAAGTTTTTGTGCTATGAAGCTCTAACTTGGTATATATCATCCTTGGAAAAGTAAAACATTTTGAAAAGATTTTGGCTACAATCCATCAAAGGTCAAGGTCACAGCAAGGTCATGACGTAAGCATGTTTTAGCGAAAATGCTTTATTTTAACTATGAACACTTTTAATCAATACATGATTGTTATACTCAAAAAAAAGTGTTCAATGATTGTGTGACCTTGAAGGTCAAAGGTCAAGGTCATGAGATATGAGTTATTACAAAATGCACTAAATTGGGGTATAACTTTATCCCATTTAGCTTTTCAGAACTCATGAACATGTCTAAATGTTAATACTTCCAGGGAATCATTATGACATGTTCACTTTCAAGTTCAAAGGTCAAGGTCACGAGTTATAAAATCACCACAAAATTCTTTGTAAACACGGTAACTTGAAAAGTTTTTGTGCTATGAAGCTCTAAGTTGGTATATATCATCCTTGGAAAAGTAAAAAATTTTGAAAAGGTTTCGGCTACAATCTGTCAAAGGTCAAGGTCACAGCAAGGTCATGACTTAAGCATGGTTTAGCGAAAATGCTTAATTTTAACTATGATCACTTTTAATCAATACATGATTGTTATACTCAATAAAAAGTGTTCAATTATTGTGTGACCTTGAAGGTCAAAGGTCAAGGTCATGAGATATGAGTTATTGCAATTCCTTGTAAACACAATAACTTGAAAAGTTTTTGTGCTATGAAGTTTAGATTTTGTATATATTATCTCTTGAGAAGTTCAACATTTTCAAAAAGTTTTGGGTACTAACTGTCGAAGGTCAAGGTCACAGCAAGGTCAACATATATGGAGAAAATGGATTAATTGTATTTTTAACACTTTATTTCATTACAATAATGTTATACTCAATGAAATGTGTTCATTGATTGTGTGACCTTGAGTGTCAAAGGTCAAGGTCACGAGAAAATTCCCAATTTGGTGAGGCCTGTAAAAGGCGGAACAGGGTAAGGCGAAACCCAAAGTTCCGGGGCTGCTCTGCTTTTGCGGTATCCCGCAAACGCTAATCTAGTTAGTATATGATAAATACATTATTCTCTGTAGATATAATCACCGATGTAAGATTATTATTTACAAATTGAATATAAATTGATTTGAAATAAGGATATTCAAAACAATATTTGCAAAGCTGTAACAAAAAATTCTAATAAAGAGACGCCTTGTCGCAGTTTTACCAAGCAGCCATTTTTGATGAGTGATTTGAACACTATCTTAACAAAATGCCATTTTTTACTATAAAAGTATACATATAATATTTAAGTTACATTGGTTCTGACAAGTGAGATCATTGTTTTCACATTTATTGTACCTATAAAATGAAAATAGAATGTTGCAATCTATTTTGAGCTCAATTATAACCTACTTTTATATGGCGAAAAGGTAATAATTTTAGGGTTTGTATCTTATTTTCGCCCTAAATGTAATTCTTCATTCAACATCTTTGAAACCATCAATACATTTTCCTTTCATACTTTTCTGTTTGTTATCTATCAAACTATTTACATACAAAATTAAAAAACTCTGGGACAATATTTCTTGAAGACAGGATCGTTTTTTAATGATTAGCACATGGAGTATATATTTCATGAACGCAAATGATACTCAATATTTCAGATCACTAAAACTGTGAGAAAATATTACTGAACATTTGAAAAAATGTTTTTTAAAATGCCTCAGTATTTAGTTTATTCATCTATGATGTGCTATGCAAATATAAATATTGCTTGTAGGCATTGGAGAATTAAATGAGTTTACCACGATAATAGGGTTACCACGATAATAGCGTCACTAGCCATACTATTGAATTTTTGTCTACTCATATTTATATATACTAATATTTTCCTGGCAAGGAGAATGGAACTTGACTCATTGTGCTGAGCAACATTTGACTGACATAAAAATTTTATAATCAAATATCTACTTAATATGTCAACAATATACGTTGTGATGCAGATAACTATGTCAATAGAAGTGAAGCAAATCAGCGATGCTAAGATAGTGAAAAGCCTTGATTCAATATAACTAGGCAATGTTGTTAGTTTCATTATAAATCATTTGTAAATGAGTGGATATCCTATCAAATCATAAAATAGATCAGAATAAAATGTTAAATTATGACATTTCCCAGCTAGTAAAATGAAACTTGATAGAACAAGCTCTTTACAGGCATTTCAAACTGTGATTTTGAATAATATAATATAATAAGAAACATTTTCAGATTTTTTTAATTTTTTATTTAATACTTTTGTTCCTATTCTTCATATGATTGATCCCCTGTGTGTGGATCAAAACCCTTAAACTTTTCCATGAATATACAAACATAATATAAATTTTAAAAAATAATAAGAAACATTGATAGGCAGTGTTCATGTGAAAACTAAGAACACTGCTTCAACAAATGTCCTTCACCACATCCATAAGAACTTCTTGCCTTGTATTTGCTGGTGTCAGGATACCAAATGGTAACTTGATCATATTGTTTTCTGCTCGTTAAAAGCTCATTTAGTCAATGATGGACGCTAAGAGTGACACACACTGGAGAAAACCTGCTAATGGGTAAACACAATCTGCAGGCTTTTTACGACTTTGTACATTGAGAGCAGCAAGTGGATATCCTGTTTAAACCTCCACCACACTAACCTGCTAACCTCATTTCCTTCTTTCTCTCCCACGCCTTCCTTCTTTCATCACTTTCTTTTCCTCTTTCCTGTCTTTACTCAAAATTGTCTTTCTATCTTTTCTGCCCGTGCGTCCTATGCGTCCTCTTGAGATTTCTCTCTCTTTCCATTTATTCTCCCACGTGTTGTTTTTCTTTTCTATTCCATCTAATTGTCTCTTCACTTTCTCGTTCTTTTCCAAATTTTACCTTTTCATTTTCCTATTCTGCCCTCACTCAACATCTGTCACACCAAAAACACCTTTGCCCAATAAATTGAGGATATTCTATGAGAGTCCATGACATACTATGATTACAACACGAGTGGCTAAATATAAGTTTTTCACGAGTGAAAGCGAGGGATATATTGATATATAGGCATGAGTGTCGTAAACACAGTATATCATTGGCCGATTATAATATTCTGTTTATTACCATAGTCCAAAAATTATAGAAAATATTCAAAACCTTTACTTCTCAGCATAGGGGGACTAGCCTTCAGCCCGTAAAGATTGGGACGTCAAAGGTGAACCATGTTGTCAAAGCATTGTTTATAATGTGACATCACAATTAAAAAGTAATATGTTGCCCATTGGTACTTATGAAATATGCGAAACTCGATATGACTGTCCTCGTAAGTAATAAACCTCCTTTCCTCCAAACACTGAACCCAACAACCCCAAACCTCCATAATGTGGGCTGTGTTTCGTTCCTTTCCTTTCCAACCATTCTAAACGTCAACCCCTTTCCAACTATAATCCCTCCCTCCCCCTTCTCCACCCAAACAAAGAGTCATCCTAACGTTGCCCCACTTCAATATAAAGGGTTCCAGAGAGGCTATCAGATGCTTCTATTTCAGTAAAGGCCAACATAATAACTCCCATCAGCAGATTTTCAGGCATGTTAGTAACTTCCGTAGTATCGCAGAGAAAGGTCGTCTCGTTGATCTGATGCTTTCGTGGGTGTTTCATTTAGATTTTTCCAACATCCAAGCATTATACTTTTCCATACCATAGCCCCCTATAGCTCATATCAGATTATTTTCTAACAACCTTATTGCCATGTTTGCAACATAATAACTCTTACATTAGTGAAGTTGGTGATTTGGCTCGTTGCAACACTCAGAATTTACTTTTTCTGTAGAATTAAAATAGGTCGATGTTTAAGACAACCTTATTGCCATGTTTTCAAAACACGTTCAAAACTTCCTTACCGGTATTTACATTTATCAATAATTTTTCCAAAGGGTAGGTTGAGGTGTTACATTGTTGGGTTTAGTAAGTCACTTTACGTACTGCTTAGTGATTTTTACTTTCTTTTCTTTGCATTACAAATGCCAAATGTTTCTCTATACTTACAATGATGTAATATTAACCTTCTGTACTGCCTACAAGATAGGGAAATTATGAGCTGTGTTTAGTATGAGGTATCCATTTCATTGAAACAACCAAGCAATTAAAGATAATAAAAATAAAATGTAGTGAACCTGATGTACTCGCTGTACTCCATATAAAGAAATGTGAACTGTATTTATGAGATGAGCTTTATTTAGCTAGTGACAATAAAGATAACAACTGTGAACCTTATGTACTCCCGTACTGATGAAGTACCTGTTGTTTCTTCACTTAGAGAGAATATACTTAATAGAGTGGAAAAGTAGTGAAAAAAACATTGGCGACATTAGCAAATACGTTTTTTGATAACTTTTGGCGCAAGACTCTCTTTTGAAGATGTTTTTTGATAATTTGAGTTGTAATCTATATAATTTGTCTCAAATGTCTAAATGTAATGTTATTTTTGGTTTGAATTACTGTACGCCAAGAAGATACTTTATTCAAGTTTAGTTCCTTATGGAATGCAGTTAGCTGTAGCTTTAGATTCTACCAATATCTACTTTGAGACAAGAAGGTACATGTACGTAATTACGATGATTCAGTTCTGATTCAGGTGAAAGTCCTACCTGTAGGTCTCCCGATAAGCATGTTTGTAGATAATTTGAGTTTAAATCTATATATATATAATCTGTCTCATTGTTAGTAGTAAATGTAATGTTATTTTTTGTTTGAATTACTGTACGCCAAGAAAATATATACTCAATTCAACCTCTAGTTTTGTTCCTAATGGAATGCTGTAAGGATGCGCAGTATTATCTATATATCGGTATATTGCAATACAGGAACAACAAAATCTACTCTTAGACAAGAAGGTACGTAATTACAATGATTAAGTTCTTTCCAGAAACTCAAAATACACATCCAAACTTGCTGTTCCTGGCAAACATGGTACACAACGTCCCAGACTAGCTGTAAAATCAGAACATTGTCTCATTCATCACATCACAATGAAAAAGTGATATTTTGCCTGAGGGCATCTATGAAAACTATGAACCCAGTTATGACTACCATAATAGATAATGAAAGTACAAAGTGTTGTGAAATCCTGCAAATCATCTGAGGAGATTTGGAATCATGTTGAACAAGCATCTCTCCAGCTATAAAAATATGAACCCTGATATGATTACCATAATGAAAGTACAAAGTGTTGTGAAATCCTGCAAACCATCTGAGGAGATTTGGAGTCATGTTGAACAAGCATCTCTTCAGCTATGAAAAATATGAACCCTGATATGACTACCATAATGAAAGTACAATCCTGCAAATAATCTGAGGAGATTTTGAATCATGTTGAACCAGCATCTCTCCAGCTGACGACTTAACTACTCCTCACGTAGGCTTACCTGCCCTGATCCATCAGGGTGTAATTGATACAGGCAATAGCAGTTTATCAAGTCTCCGCTCACAGTGCTGATTGACAGGCGATTGCACACTGAGTGATAAGCAGCAGGTTTTATCTCTCATGCCCGGTACTTAACGACCATCGTTAGTCGTGTTTTTGGACGCCGCTGTTTTCCTCGTCCTCCAATTGAACAGATGATGAGAAAAGGTTCTTAATCATGCTGTCTTAATGTCAGTCACATGTGGTTTCTCATGTTTTGTGGAAATTCTGTTATCCTCTTGAAAGTTTTTCATGTGAAGATGATGAAAACATTGTGTTTATTATTGAAACATGATGTCAGTCACGTAACGATTGCAAGGTCTTCTTCTCTAATGGTTGGATGAAGTGTGATGTGTGTTTTGTCATATTCTCTTAATTATTAAATTATTCACATGTCCGTTCTTGATGACATCATCTGCTTCTGATGCCTGTGTAACAAACACTGTGATAGCATGTCACGAATTGTGTCAGCTTTGGGAAATCTTCACCACATTGTTTTTGAGTAAATGTGCCTCAGATGATAAAAAATCCTCTTGAAATCAAAACCTTGATGTCAGTAACCTGACACACTTGATCAATGGATGAATGTGGATTATATACGTTCATATCCAGTTACAAAATCTACTGTCAGATGATAAAAACATTTTGTTGATTTTAGGATTATGGTGTCATTCACACCACCATCCTTGAAGTGCTATTTCTGATGGATGGATGAGTGTGGTGGCGACTACAGTGATATCTTGTTACCTCTCTGAGCCAAGTATTACAAAATCTTGCTCTTTGTGGAGGTAATTCTACTGTCAGGTGATGGAAAAAAAATTATGTAATTTGATGTAGGTTACATTACCATCCTTGCAGATTTCTTTCTGATTGATGGATAAATGTGATTGATTTAGCATTCTGTGCTAGAATTATGAAATCATACCCTTGTTGGCTAACTATGCCATCAGACGATAAAAACATCCTGTTGATTAGAAGAACTTGATTTCACCCAAACATTCTTGATGCCATAATAGTGATGATGTGATATCATGTTACCAATTTGTGCCAGCAATACAGTCTTTGCCTCTTTGTGAGGTTATCTACTCAGAGGAAGAAAACATTGTTGAGTATGAGATCTGGAGTTCTTCCCATGCTGGTGCTGAAGAATATGTCACAATACTGTCATATTATGTTCCCATTAACGTGAAGTCGTCGCCTCATTGTACGGGGTCTGGAGCCTGGGGGAGGTTCGTTGCTTTCTGATAAGGCCATCTAACTCGCTGATGAGAAGGTCATACATGTTTGCTCTCCAACGTTCCTCGGAGGAACTGATAGTGATACTGATTATTTTCCATTTGTCAATATGGCAGATCATCTGTTTGTCTGACTTTTATTTTCATGCCTGACTGTCAGTGTTTAGTGATGTCACACTGATGATCTGATCGTATTGCGTGTTGGGTTAACCTTACATAACTGATTTATCATCCATTAAGCCCCGCCAACGCTTCAACTTCCCACACCTACATATCACAGGAAAGGAACAAGTGGAACAAGTTGGTTCAGTCTTCTCAGAATGACAACGGCATGCTGGGATACCTCAGTAGATCCGAGATTCATTTGGAATATCTTGAACGTTCATGGCGCTAATGGCTGAAATATTGTCCAATGACACTTAACAATCACTCAATCGGATCTTTCAACTGACTTGCAGTAATTATGAATACAGAGGTCAAGTCTATCAGTGTTAGTTGTGAATATACCTTTCATAACAGCTAACATCCTGCATCAGCTTCCATTTTCTGGATCTGTTCATTAGTAGTGTGGTCATTGTGCCCAAATGTTTGGTAATTTTAGCCAGTTTGCCAATGTGATATGTATGAGACAGACATATCCCATGGACTGAGCTTTAATGAGCTAAACTTTATAAACACCAACTTTGCCACTCATCCATAACTTCAGTTCCACTCTTATACCTATCATATGGTCAGTTCCTCCGTCCATCTGTCTGTCTGACTGTCAGAGAGTCCATTGCATGGTCAGTTAGTCTTTACATTAGTCAGTTTGTCCCTCCATCAGCCAAATAGTCCGTCAGGTCACTGTGTCCATCATACTCCCAGCTCCTGAATGTGAGATGCTCACCTATCAACCGGAGTGCCATAACCTGTGAGTCCATCCTTCCGGGAGTGTATTGAGCCAGGACACTCATCTCCACTCATCACATTACACCGCAGGAGAGCATTCAGCACAAGTTTGTCCTAGGTCTTATCTTATTGATCAACTGGACGTTATGATAGATAACACGGCTTTTGTGTTGACAGTTCTGTCAGGGTCTGCTTTCACAATCTGTCTCTGCTGTAATGGGTTCCAGATTAACTGGGATTGGATTATGTGTGGATGTGGAGATGGAGAGTGGATCATCTAAGGTGGGGCACTGACGGTGATGATGTTCTGACTGGAAGCGGACTCAGTTAGGTAGACTGGACAGGGTACAATGTGTGGAGACAGGGGGACACTCTAAAACAGGATATAAGTGACGTGACAGGCTTCTGAAAAAGTTGTGAACCAAATATTGGATGTACACAGAGGGTTTAATGATTTACTGACTATAGATACAGATACACTGGACAGTGATGTGAAACAGGTTGATACATTAAATCAGGATATAAGTGACGTGACAGGCTTCTGAAAAAGTTTATGAACCAAATATTGGATGTACAACAAGGATTCACTGATCTACTGACTATAGATACAGATGCACTTGACAGTGATGTGAAACAGGTGGACACATTAAATAGGATGTGCTGATTGGAGATTTATTCTGGATGTGTAAATAGTTTAGAACTGAGTCAATTTTTATCTAAGCGGACACATTGAAGTAAACTCTCTCATGATAAAGGATCTGAACTGAATTAGTAAGTAAGGAGTAAAACACAAGTAAGAAAAACTACACTCTCTGAGGATGGATTTAAGATAAAGGATCTACAAGGAGTAATACATTGAGTAAGGAACTATTCACATAATATGCTAGGAAGATAAACTGATATATAATGTGTACAGGTTGTGCATTGTGCAATGAATTAAGGAACTGTATACACACAATGTGCGAGGAAATAGGCTTTGAATAATGAACTAAATACGGGATGAACCATAAGTAAGACATTGAGTAAGAAACTTACACAGAATGTGCAGTGTATTCCTCTCGAGACTCACCTGCCGGACTCACCTATGCTGCAGGTAGGTATGCTTGACGAGTCAGCTCCAGGTATTGATTAGTTCTACAGGTGTATCTTACCTGTTATGCAAATGGCCTTTATTCTGGTAATCCATGTACGATTGTTTTCTTTGTATCACACAACTGATAATAATGCTGGATTTAAACTCAAACTCAATTATCTTGGAATTATGTTTCACCGTGAGAAGAAAAACAGTTTTACCTTAACCCTCAAGTTGCTGAAAATATGGCTGGTCATCAATCCCAGGTTTATCTTATCTGTTATGGAAATATTTATTTGTCCATGTAGAAGTTTTTGTTTTGTGTCACACAACCTGATTCTGACATCATTTATGAGTCAAACCTACCTGGGTAAGACCTTCGTAACAAAATTATGACACATTAACCTTCAACTTGCTGAAATATTATTTGATCAGTTTTGCTTTAGGTATTAATTTGGCCTATCACCATTCTCTGGTTTAGCTGTTATGGAAATGGTTTGTCTTGTAGTTTTGTCATGTTTCTGTCACCAAACTTCACCGAACTGAGTCCGATTCTTGTGATTGATTACCAAAACTCGCAGAATCAAGGGACTCATTTATGATTTTACTCATAGAACTTTTTGACGTGTAATTTATGTATGTTTTATGACAGTATTGAGTAACATTGTTATTGAATTTTGCCAGAAATAAATAAATGATAACACTTTTTTGTCCTTATGAGGAACAAAATTCCAAATCTGGAATAACTGGTTTGACGTTATGTTATATATATCACTTATATTTGATAACAAGTGCTGTTCCATAGATATACCCATAGACTGACTCAAGTGCTATTTTGCTACCTTACTTCATGTACATTTTGGGAAGCTTATGGGTGATGATAATCCACAGAATATTTTATCAGAATATTTCCTCATCTCATCTCATGTATCATAGTAATGTGATGGTCAGCATTCCAGCCGCTCACGCCTAAGACGTTTGATTCATGGTGTTAGCTGGGTCTCATCCTGTCTTGTGCCCCTGGGCAAGGCACTTTGTCCACATTGCACTCAGTCAACCAAGCTGTTGATGTTAGTTCCTGAAAACAGGATATACTGACCTACGTACCTGGTTACAATAAGTGCTTAGTAGCAGTTGTGAAAGAACAACTCTTCAGGGTAATGATGTAGATAGTGTATAAGTATCTACAATATTGTGTTTATCTACAAATGAAATGTTTATGTAGCGTGAATTACTAAAGACGTTCAGATGCAGTCTAGAAAAGAATCTGAAAATGCACCCAAAATTGAATCAATAGCAAGTCAGCCACTTTTAATATAACAAAACAAAATTTTGATACAATTTCTAATAATGAATTGAAATATTTCAACATGATTAATAATTGAATGCATGAAAACAAGTTGAATGATAAGTGTTATCTGAATCATTACTAGAAGGGTTTGTTTTGCAATTATCAATTTAATAGTTTTGGCTAGACAATACAATATTTTCCTGTTTTGTAACCATAAGAATATGCTGACTGTTGCCTCCAGCGTGGGTAGTCAGAGCTTCCTAAGAATAATCCCGAACTGACAGTGCTGAAGAAATAATATCCTTGACTGTTATTATGCTAAATCCATCTTTAGGAGATAGATCATCTTTGGCTTACCAGCTTTGACTCACAAGGAGAATCTGCTATCCATCTCTACATATTTATTCTCTTTATCATATTGCATGTAGCTGGTATCATAGAATATTCTTAATCATGTGTTTATCTGATAGTGCGGGATATAGAAAAGATTATTTATGTTGCGTGTAGATTGGCACACAAGCTAACAAAGTGCTGTTACATCTCTCTTGTGTTTTGAATCATTTCTAACAATGGACTCAGACATGTTGCATTGTACTAATGTAAGTTGAACCAGCATTTCAAGTTTCGGTTTGCTAAAGTTTTTACATTTATTATTATTATTAATCATGATTAAGGGAGTTTGTATCATGTATGACAAAGAATCAATGTCAATGATCTCTTTGAAATTCTGTCACAAAGAAAGATGGTTGATTTTTAAACTGTCAGACTGGCAAATATACAGGCATCATAAAACTTAGAAATTTGGATAATCCTGGATTTGCTTTATTGAAAACAGGTTATCAAAGAATACACAGTTACAATCTTGAATCTTACAAGCGGTGAATGGTGATGGTTTACACATGATCAGTCGCAGACATTCTGTTTATTCAGTCGAAGAAACCAAGTGTCAACCGCTCTGATCTGCTCTTGCATGGGTTATCTGACAGGTGTCTATCATCTTCTGATGCTGCTTCATCTCTCTATAGCTTAATGGGGTCAGTCATCAGTGTATTCTGATGTCAACTGAAACATACACAGTCTCTCTGATCACTATCAATGTGACTTTTCATCTGAGCATTCAAGAACTTCTGGATTTTCTGGTCCCATCTGCCTTGTATCTCTATCAATCTCTGACATGACTTACAGATTCAAGAGTTGAATTTCACTTTGGTAAATTATTTATTCATCAATCCATTCATGTCTCCTCATGATTTTGTCTGAGAGCTGAGTTCACTCACTCTTCAAACACCTTTCAATCCTTTGTCCAATCTTTCCCACTACAAAACACCTTCCCATGTCAAATAGCTTCACTTCAGCTTTCTATCTTTTAACTCAGCATTCCATCAATTACTACTTTCCTTGAAAAACACATGGTGGGAAGATTTTAAGAGCTACAATTGAGTTTCTTTTTGTTGACCTTTCCATCTCTATCAATCTCTGACATGAGATGGCCTAGAAAGCTGAAACTTTGTGTATACATACTCCTTGACTAGTGAGGATTAAAATGTATAGCTTTGGTGACCCTGTGGCCCCTCATAAGGGCCACAGGGGCCAAGCCCTTAAAACTATTTTCATCTAATTCTCAAGAAGCATCAGGCGTAGAAAGCATCTACATTTGGTGACCCTGTGGCCCCTACTAAGTGGGAACCACATTGGCCACACCCTCAAATTTCATATGAAGCTCAATGAGCTACAGAGCCAATGGCTCTATTTTTCTAGATATATATCTTGTTTTTTGTTTATCATGATTAAAGGCATTTGTATCATGTATGATAAATAATTTGATCCATCCTTTTCCCATAAAACACCTTTTAACTTGCGCACTGTCCACCATCTCATCTATCAGTCCATAAATCCATCCATCTTTCCCTATTCCGAAGAACTCTGTTGACAGGTGGAAACACGGTAACTAGCATTCTCACAGCTCCGTGTTCCACAGTCAGGTGTAACTAGCACTATCACAGCAAGCAGTTCCACAAACAGTCAGGTGTCTCCGATCAATAATCACAGTTGCCAGTTGTTGCGATGGTTTGTAGGTCAACACATGGTGCTGGAAGTAGGCTGCATGTTGGCGACCAGACCACAGTTATTGTTTGTTTATGTTGACATGCTAGGAGTCCAACAGTCCAGTTCCCCGTTTCACAAAGGCCTCCTAAATTTAGGAGGTCGTAGCATATACGACCTTGTTTACGACCCTCTTACGACATGCCTTACGACCGTTTCACAACGGGGTCGTATCCATGTCGTACGACCGGGTCGTAAATCCATGTCGTATATCCAGTAAGAGGTACTTGGTTGCATAGCAACAGATGATTTAACCAGGACGGGCACCTGTTTCATTGAATAAATCACATATTTAAGAGTTGTAATTGTATTTAATACTATATTTGACATATATCTTTAAATATATTTGTATACGATCTGAAAACCATGCACACCACTTGCACAACGATAAACACACGTTTTAAAAACCAAAGCAACCTCATTTTTTTGTAACGAAAAGAACCGAAATTTGTTTCTCAGTTAAAACAAACATTCATCAATAATCACTTTCCTTTACTATACGGCTGTGAAGGATGAAACGATCGAAATCATGAATTTGAATTGAGTTCTCCCGTTATTTTGTTTCGCGTACCCATTCGTATTTATAAAACAGTATTTATAAAACAAATTGAAACCCTTCTTTCCGACGCAAGTAATTTTATGGATATATTTAGTGAAGCGTTAATAAAATATCTCAGAGTATTTTGCAGGCAACTCAAATGATATTCATATCTTTTCTATTTTCTTATGAAGACCTTTTATAAACAGAAACACAGATCTATAATTTAATATATACATAAATAAAGCCTATCACATTTTTATCATCGATACACACGGGTTTGTACTCGATGATGGACGTTTGAGAGCGACCGTTGTTGTGACGAGTTACGTCCCTTGATCGCAGACGACATTCTCAAAATGGAGAACAAAAGGAAATTAAAGAAACCTAACTTCACGTCAACAGAATTGGATGTGCTTGTTTCTGCCATAGAAGCAAGCCTCCATATTATTAATTCGACGCTGACCAATACCATCACAAACAACATTAAAAAGAAGACATGGTCGGAAATAACGGCAAAGTAAGTCAAGCTCGATCTTGATATTTTACAAAACTTCTTTTGGTTTATTTGGTTCAGAACAATAAATTGAAACGTCAATAAAATGTTTTAGGTAAGTATATGTAATAACCAACGTCACCAAAGATGATGTTTATAACTTTTATAAAATGGCTCATAACTTGTTGGTGACAGTGCATCAAATGAATAAACCTAAGATTATAAAGGTATTACATTTTTTTAAATCCGAAAACTATAAATATCTGCTATTTCCAAATGTATATAAGACTGGAAATATTGGTAATGCATAAATAGGCTATTATAGTAATCATGTAATACATATTTGCTAGAAATGTTGGCAAAGTGTGAATTTTATTGGGAATAACATTACAATTCATACCAGAATTGATTATAAAATGTATACCTAGATGGATGAAATCAAAATTAAATATTTAAGTTCATTGTTTTATATTTTATTCTTAGAGTAAATTCAGTGAGTACCACAACAAGGACTGAGGATGAAATAAGAAAGAAGTGGACCGATTTAAAGGGTCAGGCGAAGAAGGCAGAGGCGACGAGGAGGGGGAGAATAAGTTTGACAGGTGGAGGGCCACCACCTGAAGAGCTTTCCTCACTGGAGAGCAAGGTATACATGTGAAAATAATACATATAATTTAATACCTATCCATTTTCATAAAAAAAAAAATCACATTTTGTTGTCAAATTAAATATAAACAGTTCATTTTAACAACTTTTTAATAAATAAAATGGATTTAATAAAAATAGCATTGTACAATTTTGAATATCATTATAATGATAATATACATGCATCAAATATCAGTAAGTATTCCCAGTTACTGACTGAAACCCTTTTCACAAGGATATATATTATCAACAATTTGTTTTCAGATTCTCCAACTCATCCCACAGTGCCTTATTGAAGGTATTAAAGGTGGCAGAGAAACACCAGGCAAGTTAAAAATTCAGTACATCATAACTTCCCTAATTTTGTCCATGTTATTTGAAAACATGATCAGATTAATTTTTAATATTTTTATGAAATGACAAAAGTCTTCTTTGATTTTTGTGTAAATCAAATTTGTAATAAACATATCAAATTCTTCAATTCCCAGTTCAAAGAAATCCATTAAAGAATCAATTTATTATATCTATCATTTCAAAATCAATTTGCAGTGACAAACTTTGAAGTGAGTCAGATACAGTTGAGTGAACCTGCCCTAGCATGTGAGGCTGAGCCTACTCCTGGGTGTAGCAAAGACAGTGAAGGTTAGGAATTTCTCAAACATTTATTATCACAAATACACACCAGCATACATGTACCTCTACTAAATGTACAAATGGGTGATTTTTACACATTGATATCTGTGAATAATATTTACATTTATAACTTTCAGAGCAAGAAGTATTCTTCACCCCTCTATCACCCCCTACTCAGATTGAAGACAGAGGTGACCTACAGTCTACTACTCCAGGTACTTATTGCAACTCATGTTACATGAGAATGATAGAAGGAAAGGAGACTCAATGAAAGGCAATGTGAGAAATGTAATTAACACACCTGCATATAGTGCTAATTGATAATGCATTACATACACAGAATTCAAGGAGTTGAGTCTCATAAGGTTACATGAATGATATCACAATGTAAAATAAAACAAATCATTAACAAAGATAAAGCAAGTACATGTTATTTCAATTTATTCATTCTTCAGCCAACACTAAGGTTAGACCATCAAAGAAGAGGTCTGCATGTGAAAGTAAGTAAAAAATGTCTTATCTCAAGTTTTCATTTAAAAGTCTTTACAAACAAAATTCAAGTTTTGAAATCCTAGATATTAAATTAAAAATGAAGGCACTGCTGATAATGTACAACCAAGATGTTGATTCATACAATTTGAACCAATATGTATCAAATATGAAATATTCATTTCACTATATTATATTTCAGCCTCTACTGACAGCAAATTGAAGGAATTCAGTTTAGCCGAAGAAAAGAAATTGAGAGTGTTTGAGGACATCTTGAGCGAGCTGAGGGTCCTCAACTCTATTCAGAGGGAGCGCCTCAATCTAGAGAAAGAAAAATTTGAAAATGAAAAATCAAAAGATTACTCTCTATCACCAATTATTAGATTTTGACATAAAGTCAAACAAACAGATATGTTAAAAAATATTTAAAAGAAGATACATTTTAGTTATCTCATTATATTAGTGGATTTACTAAATGATATTGCACATGTAAAAATTGAAGTTGCTCTCATTTCTGACTAAGTTTAATTTGTATTGGAATATTTACTCAATCAATGAATAATTTTATGACCCAAATGACTTGTTTTTGCAGCTCACTTCAATGAAATTGTTAAATATATTTGTGACTGAGTTTGCAGCTAATATATGTAAAACTCAACAAAGAATTTAGGGTTTTTTTAAAATGTGTACACAATGTACAGAGAATTACAAATGTTAATTTTTTTATGAGATGGGTTATAGTCTGATTATGTTTCCAGGAATTTCTTAAATGATATTTGAAAATGAAATCATTATCAATGAAAGATTGGCTTGTTGTTACTATTTACATAACCGTATTCGACCTATTAACCGCCCTAGGCGATTAAATGATTGGAAAGGGGGAATGCTTATTAAACCGTCTTAATCATTCAGTCAAATGATGAAAATGTTTGTATATTCTCAATCTGCATATAGTTTTTAGCAAAAGTTACAAATCCAATTACTGCGATTAAAGAGGAGGACTAAAATCAAGTCTTCAAAACAATTTTTATGTAAAATTTCACAGGTTTGTCATGTAAAGTATGCCTGGAGAGGGTGCCCTTAATGTTTTTTTTTAGTTAGGGGGCGCTTATAGGGAGGGGGCGCTTATTACGTCGAATACGGTATGACTGAAGGAGTTTAATGCCACTGAGGAAAAAAAGGTGAAGGTCTTCGAAGACATCTTGGATGAATTGAGGATCCTGAACTCAATCCAGAGGGAGCGCTTCAATCTAGAAAAAGAACGTTTTGAAAATGAAAAGTGTTAGCTCTGTGAACAGAGAGCTAGGACTGGATGTGTTGATTATGTCAAATACTTTGTTACCTGGTATGTTTAAAGGAATGTTGTGAATGATACATGTGAATGAAGTCAGTATAATTAAACACTTTCTGTGTCATTATTCTTTACCTATTTGTTGAAACCACCCAGGGATCAAAGTTAACGTTTTGACTTGCTTTGATATTTGTGCAATAGTATCAAAATATCAATATATTGCAATACAGATATTGCAGTACAATAATTGCAATAATATGCATAGGCTCTTTTAAAAAAATTGAAGGAGGGAGGGGGGTCTATGATAATATATCCTGATCTCATGGATTTGAGGATTTTGAGGGGTTTTATACATATTCCAGTGTTACTCGAGGTTTTTGACGTTAAACTATTCACAAATTTATTTACCCCAAAAAACTGTAGCTTGTTCAAAACATTGGGGGGGGGGGAGTGGTTAAATCCCCCTCCCCCCACCATTTCCCTCTCCGGTGCAATATGTCGCGATCACTAATGTGGAGTTTATTCAATATATTGCAATATCATTGCATTACATCATCTTTATTTTGTAATAAAATTCAATATGAAATTTTGTGGAATACTCAGCCTTAATATTTTGTTATCATCATTGGTTTTTGTTTTCTCAAAGATAAATTAATATTTTAAACCCTATGCAACAAAATCTTTGGATAATTATCACATGTATTAACATCATAAGTTGAAGCAATATTGAAAAGAGGGCTTACTAGAGAATCTGGACTCAATGAGGTGTCTCCTAACAGCCTGGCCATCCTGGGAAGTACAGTAAGGTTGGTCTGGGGCTCTGTCCTCCCCCTCAGCTTCAGTCTCCTCTGTGGGCAGGGGCTCTCTGGGCTGGGGCAGCTTGAGGTTAATGGCCAGGTTGTGTAGCTGGAAGCATGCCCCAATAACATTGACACATCTCTCAGGCTGGAACAGCAAACAGCCACTGGACTTGTGGAGACACCTGAGAAACACACAAATTGTTATTTATATAAATGATATATTCAGTGTGAGGGACATTGGTTTGCTCCATTATTCAAAATTTGAGCACTATACCACAATGTTACTGTACTAAACTTGTCATGTCAGCAGCTTTTGTGCAATTTTAATGAAATAAATAAGATACTAGACTCAGACTTATTTTAAAAAATAACATTTATATGAAACTTGTGATTGACATCTTTTGGTAGTCTCAACTAGATATATAAAATGTTTGCAAACAAAATTTTTACAAGTCAATAATATAATATCAACCTAACCTGAACCTTGATTTGCACACACCAAAAGCCCTCTCTATGGTGTTGCGAGTACCACAGTGAGCCCTATTATATCTCTCATCACTTGGGGTGCTGGGATTGCTAACTGGTGTTAGCAGGTAGGATTTACAGCCATATCTGTAACACAATTTGGTTTATAAATATACATATATTTACACATTTTGACAAAATAAGATTTCTATTTCTCATTTTTATTTCTTTTAGGTCTCATCTTGATAATTAAAATAAAGTTTAAATGACAAATAGAGTGAAGGAATAACATATTTTTCAAAAAATTTAAATCTGCTGAACTAAAGTTCTCTGTTTGATTTGCTTTGGGTAACACACATTGTATCAAATCAATACTCACCCTGAGTCTCCTAGAAGCCATCCATTCTGGTTGGAGTTTTCCAAGAATCTCTTCACCTCAGACACATTGAAAATGTGAGAGTCATGTGTGGACCCAGGCCAGACTATCACAGTGTTGATGAAACTAGGGAAAAGTGGGATATTAATGAACCATTGAGAAATAAATATAATATTGAACTTTGTAATTAAAAAAAGGAAATTGTACTTGTAAATGAAATTCATTAATTGTGTGTAAGTGATGATTACATGCTTTTAAAATTGATATATCACTGTTATAAACAACTGTCTCAGTGAAACATCGACACTGCATTTTTTAACTTTATAACCTAAAATCACTTGTAGCAAGTCTATACTGTGTACGAAAATTGCTTTGGAAACAACACAGATAGAGAAATACCACTGCTTAATTACAACTTTGAAACATGTCATACGGCTTTTATTAACTGTTTTCGTGACAAAATGAGATCACATGTCCCATATTATGCATAAAACCGCCAGTCAATGGGGATTGAAAGTATGATGTTGAAATTGCGAAAATAGATAAATTACGAACTGAACATCCGGCAGTGACTAAGGTGAAGGCCGCAGATTGTAAACTTACCGGAGCTTTGCATCGCAAATGGCTTGCACATTGATGGCATGGAACCCTTTACGACTGACGTAGGCCACTTCATCAGTGTGGGGAGCCTGAATGGGAATGAGTGTCCCATCGACACAACCGATGACCCGGGGGAAACCACACAGGTCATGGAATTCCTCCATTACTTCAACTTGGCGCATATCGGTCGGAAAGTTTATCAAATGGAGACCTGTTATCAAGGCTACAGTTGTTGCATGTATTATCCGTGACACACTTGACCTGGAAATCCCGTGCAAGTCCCCAATCTCACTAAGAAAGCCACCCTTAGCCAGGTACCGTAATGTACACAATAATTGTACGTGTGGAGGTATGGCGTGAGAACGCCGCGTTGATTTTTCAATATGTGGTGTGACTGTTTTGACTAACTCGATGATTGTTTGTCGGGGAAAACGATACCTTGACATGATGTCTACATCATCCAACGTGTCTAGAACATTGGTCCTATCGCGAAACACCCTCTCCCGTCTCAATCCTCTTTCTGTCATTAAATTCAGTAAAAAAACCTTTGACGCCATCTTTGTTGTGTTTACGACGTCCTAAATGATTTACGACAGGTCAATCGGGGTCCTAAATTTTGGGCTGTTTAGGACGCAGTGTAAATTTAGGAGGTCTTTGTGAAACGGGTAAAAATGGTAAGAGGAAGGCTACGACCTCCTTTACGAGGTCGTAGCGGTAAGAGGTCTTTGTGAAACGGGCTACAGGAGTCCAAGTACAGTGAGACAGAATGACCCAGAACAGAGTCCGCGAGGAGTCCACTCTCTGCTACTCAATGGCAGGTGCAGATGAAGCCAAGGCCAAGAGATTTAAATGGCACAGGTAAGTAACACAGCTGCTTGAGGAGTCCGCTATATGAGTCTTGCTGGTAGACCACATTCTTGGCAGGGCTCAGACTGGTTGCATGTCTGTCCACTGCTGGAAGGCAGCACTCTTAGATGGTTGTCTACCATGGGATGTATTTCTTCACTTTCTACGAAGGGGCATTTGGTTTATGAATAAGATGTGTGGTTAGAATGATCTGCTTTGACTTTCTTACAGCACTCTCTTCAAGAGTTGAGATGAGCTTTGTGAGAGGGCTCACTCTACTCAAAGATTCATATTTTCCTTTCACTGGACAAGGACTCCCTGTAGAAGAGTTTGGTACTCACAGGTGGTCAGTTAGTTGAATTTGAGTTTTCTAGAGTTTCACTGTTTTTGAAGGCTCATGTCAAATTTTCACAGGACAAGGACTCTCATTTAAAGAGTTTGGATCCAAGTTTTCTAACATGAACTTCTTTTTGGATCATCTATCTGACTCACTTTGATATCTCAAGACGTAAAGTCTTCCAACTTTGATTATGATCTTCAGTGAGCATCTCTATCTTTACCCAAGGACTCCTGTGCTTCATCAACATGGAAGGAACTATTGGTATAGAAGATGGAGTCCTTAGTTCTCTCACTGGAGCGAATCTTAAGTCAACAAGTATTGAGGATAAAATGATGTTCTCTATCCTAACTGAATGGACTCCAACTTCACTTACTGACCAGGGACTGATGGGGTGTGTATCTTTGAAGTATTGAAGATAGAGTGAAGAAGACTCCAATATTTACTGGGAAGTGAATTTTGCACATTTAAGTAGAATGGGGTTGTCTTAACTCCAGTACTTCTTCTGTTCTCATGAGAGAATAATCTCTATCTACAAATGTTCTTTAGTGTTGTACCCTAGGCTAAGCAGCATTCCTGCTTTAGCCTCATTAATATAAAAGGGACCTTTTGTCTTCAAAGTGATCCTCATTACTGTTGTCTATACATACACCACTGGACCAACAGACCCCTCACTAAGGCAGTTAAGTTCAATCTCCCAGCGTTCTTCAGTCTACAGTGTCTATCTACACAAGTAGATCTCTAACCCTTTCTCACCAGACAGATCTTCAGTCTACCAATGTATAGTGATCTCCATTCTACATTGTCTGTCTTCAGCATTCTACTGCCTACTGTCAAGGAAACATTTGGTCTACTAAGTAGGAAATGATCTTCAGTTTATTTTGTCTATCTTCACCAGTAGACTCATGTCTCGTTCACTGAGTAAGGACTTCCAGTCTACCAATGCATGAAAGATCTTCAGTCTTTGATATCTATCTACACAACTGAACTTTAATACCTCACTCATTTGGCGGGGGACTACAGTCTACCAGTGTATAAATGATCTTCAGTCTACATGATACAGCTCACCTAACTACTCTTATTCTCTGTCCATTCTATATAGGACTTTGTAATTCAATGTCATACTTCTAGTTTATCAGTTCTAATTTTGAAGATCTCCAGTGATATGCTTGTGAATATTCCTCAATCCAACTGACTCGATAGATAATGGATTTCCTGTGTGTTCTAAGGGATATTTGGTAAGTATTTTGTCATCAAAATATTCAAAAAGGTTTAGAAATTTCACAGTTGTGTATTAAACGTGATACTAGCTGAATTTCATTTAACTCTCCTAAAAGGCTAATTATGCAAGTGATCAACCATTTTCTTTGCTAAAAGACGCCCTGATTATGTGAGTTTGTGAAAGTCTTTGAAATATTAATTTCATAACTGACGTGTTATGGTTAAACAACATAAAAGTTGTTAGCAACTGTGTTTTTTTACGCTTTGAATATGTATTATCAGTTTTGTATATTCACCTGTCCTTCATGACTTTCATTAGATATTAATAGGATTTTTGAATGCTTCATGAAGGTAGTCTCGTAAAATTCTGAGGATGGTGATAATGAGAAAAAGGTTCCAGCTTTTGTCTTTTACAATAGACCGATCCAGTCGAGAGCAGTTAGGCCCCGCCCCCTGCGACGTGATTGGTTGAAATATTTGAGGGGACAAGTTTCAAGCTCAGGCGAGCCGGGCAGCATATCTCAACAATGTCACTAGCCGAAGCTTTTGGCTATCGTTCATGCTAATGTCGTTCATAACGCACATTACCTAACAAATACATTCAATATATTACCTATAGCTTAGATAAATCTCATTTGATCAACAAATGAAGCGTAATTTTGACACTTTATCAATGCCCAGAGCGAGAGAAGTCGTCGACCACTTTGTAAACAAACGCATTTCAACTCGGAATATTTCCTTCACTTTTGTAAAAAAAAAATTATACTCGTACAATCCAGGTAATTAATAGCTCACACGTTTTACCACCAGATGTTTGATTTCATAAATCATCCACAAGTTAATTTTTTTCATATTTTGTCGAGAAACCTTTTTTACTGAAATATGTTGAGTAGTCATTGTCATCAGCTGGTCATGGTCGCATATGCTCAGTTCACCAGTTGTTGACAGTGTGTAAATTACACATCTAGATCAGTGTACTTAACTTTTAAAAAAAACATCGAGAATTTTAATCCTTGAAACCAAATTTAAAACTAGTTGCCATATTTTTTTTTTGACATACAATATTTATAATGCTAATTATTGATATATCTTTTTATATTGACACAGATATCATATGATAATCATGAAAAGTCAATATTCTCAAAATATTATTCCAGTATATGTAATTTATAATATCCTTACAATGATAATCATATTCACGTTTCCTTCAAATGCTACCTTCCTTTTGAATAAATTTAACTACCAAAATTTTAATGAGTCTACCTTCAAAAATCAATTGACTGTATCTATAAATCATTAAAGATGAATTTTGAATCACAAACACCATTAGAAAATATCATTACACTACATACAATCAAAAGTTTTCATTTATGTTTTGCTTTTTAAAAGTCATATTTCATTCAGGATCTGGAAAATATCAATCTGGGGTAATCTAGATCAACAGATCTTATATTTTGTCTTTATAGCCAAATATGAATGTTCTATGAGATAGATTTGAAGAAACAGTAAAATGGGATGAGAAACAATTATCAGTGAACATATGAGTCAACAGCAGTAGAAAATGTCTTTATAGCCAAATATGAATGTTTTATGGCATAGATTAGAACAACTAACATCTACTGTAATTGGAATGTAACAGGGATGATTTTTATTTGACATTAAAAAATATATATTTGACAGGCTTCATTCAGGATCTGGAAGACATCAATCTAAGTAAATTTATATCAACAGATCTTATATTTTTTCATTCAAGTTGATAAACAGTAGGACCTTATCCTGCTTCTAAAAAAACTTGGTGATCCAAATTTATTTAGATTGGGAAAATATGGTTATGATAAAATAATTCAATTAGAAAGGCTTACAACAATACATACATATCACTATACATAATTATTTTAGAGAATTCAAAACTGAATATAATTGTTAAAACAATATTTTTGTGTGAAAATAACAGGGATCCTGGAATTAATCAATCTTGGAAATAAAAAAATAATCTTTGCTTAACATAAATATTGCATTTCATGTTTCCAAAGTAAAAACATGCATTAGGATTAGATTTAAAACAATTGTCAGGGAACATATGAGTCAACAGCAATAAAAAATGTCTTTTCAAGATTTCACATGTATGTGAAATATTATTTTTTGATTTATTATTTTGGTTTGTCCTATTGTATTCCCTGGTACACCTAAAAATCATGGACATATATGCACCAAGTTTTATTTGATTGATAAAGAATAGAAATCAGATGTACTTTTGTTAACTGATCTTTGGTCACTTAATTTACCCCATCTAAAAATGATAGTTTTGAACAGTTTGGGTTATTGACTCATTCAAAATTTTATTGTTATAGCTTTGACAGAAAAGTTAATTGTTGTATAGCTGATATACCTAGACTTCAGGGATTACTTTGGACAGGGATTTTGGGATATTTACCAATTTATGTATCAATATATCCCATTATCAATACTAATGAGGGGAGAAAGTCTCATTGCAAAAATCAAAACTTTTAATTTTCTTCTCAAACATCCCATTGCATTCTCTAAAAATCCCATTATATCAGGCTAAGGGAATTTTTTTATCCCTTTCATACTTTGAACCAGGGTGTTCCCTGAGACTTGCAGCAATTAATCAATGAGGCAATCAAGCAATTTTTTTTTATAGCTAGGTTTTCATTGATCAAATATTTGGAAATAAATCTAACCATTGAAGTGAAAAATTTAAATATTTGAAATGAACATTATTGATATTCCATGTTTTATCTTACAGGCAAGTTTATTTTCAAGTTGTGTTAGTCTATTAAATACCTGAAAGGTTATGGGACATAGCCTACTGTTTGAAAGCTATGTATACATAAATTAATCTTATGGGTTGGGGCATAATACATAATTATGGAACATAATGAGTATAACAAAGGAAATGCAGAAAAAGCTTATATTTATTAAATATTCAATGTCTGCCAGTTTCTTTGATATTTAATTATATTTGAGTGGGATATTTCACCGTATTTGGCACAACATAGTTTGTTTACAATATGGCGAAAGTTCGATAATTGCCGAAATGTCAACGTGTAGAATTGTTATAAATGATCTCGATCAACTTCAATGAACTGTTGATTCAGAAACATAAAGTACCAAAGATAAATTATCAAAGGGTACTTAGAGCTGTCACCTTGTGGAAAGTTTATGGGAGTGACTTGAAAAGTGCGTAGTTCGTGCAAATTCTCACCTTCGAACACTTGTCCGACCCGCGATTGTTTTTTTATCATGTAGTGAGCCTTTTCCACAATTTTAGCGATGGAAAACGGTAACCTTGTTACCCTACACAATGAGGAATACTTCTGTCATGACATCGATGCATAAATATCGTAAAGAACGCCATTTTAAATATTATTTGCAACAACGAATCGAGCCGCCATTATCGCGTTGTTTGTCCCCGGAAGTAAAGTTGACAAATTCGCGTAGCGAAATCGCCGCTCTGATTGGCTGATATAACGCATGCGCGAGATTTGATTGACAGACTGGATCGGTCTATTGTCATGTTTTTTAAAAAATTCATTCCGCCTTCAAATATCTGATTATAATACAATAAGAAGCATTCAGATTTCAAGTAGAAACAGTCATCTATTGAAGTCTGCTTGATTTTTCCCGACGCAATTTTATGTTTGCCCCGTTTTTTTTATCTGCTGAGTGGTTTTGTAACATATTCTATAAAGAGGGCTTGAGAGAGCCTGCATCTCTAGTTTGAATGCCTGCTATTGTGCTTCTGTAGGCTTTGAGTAACTTAATTAGATTTTACTAGTAGCTACTGTCACTCTCTGCAATATAATTAGATTACTTGAACTAGAATTTACCAATTTATAGATTTCTTTGTCATTCTTATGTTTTCGTGTAAAATTTGGAATGACTTACATTTTCAAAGAGAGTTTGTTTTCATTTTATCAATTTTGTTCTTAAATTTTTTTAAATTGATGTAATAGAATAATGGATGACAACTTCTTTATTTATGGCATGCATGGTATGATTAAAGAGATACTCAAACGGGTTTTAATAGTTATTTAAGGAAGAGTGGCTTGACATAAAGAATGCTACAATCTCCTAGTCTTGATATATAGGGAAAATTAGCAAACAAAAAGAAAACAAAGTAACATGTATAAACTGGATTGGGAATAATCATGAAGTAAATGTATGTATAAATCAACAAGAATGTACCTTGAATTGAGTTTCCACAAATATACCCTGATAGGACTCTCCCTTTATGCTTTGACTGTGAGCAGACAGTAGAAGTAGCAACACTGATGAAGACTAAGTAGTGTTCTGTAATCTCTTAATCTTGATATATGGAGACAAATTGTAAGTTAGTCTGAAGAACTACAGCTGCTCCATGCCCTCTGATTAATCAAGACTAATTTACCGAGGATTACAAAGTTCCAGGGCACAGAAGTAAAGAGGTGTATATATACGGTTATTACCAGTGTTTAAAATATTGCCCGTCAGCCAGTCCTTGAACTGGCTACTTTTTGTCAGGACTGGTAACTTTTTGGTCAGGACTGGTAACTTTTCAATTTTTTTCTTAAATTTCCCAAAGGAATTGACCAATGAATTTTCAGGACAGGCTAGATTTCCAATCTATTTTATTTTATACAAACTTCAAGAGTACCTCCCTATTTATACCTATGTATGATTATTACATGATGATTTCACACTTATTTTCACATATGTAATATTAAAAGATTAGAATTGGGGAGCAAACCTGTTCATATCACAAAAGTAGAATTGATGGGCAAAAATGTTCAAATCACAAGCATAGAATTAAAGGGCCAAAAAACAATTAGAAGAATAAGCAAGACAGGATTGGTCTTAAAGGTTGTGGGCTGAAACTTCCCACCAAGTTTTTATTTTTATAATATAAAGAGTTGAATTGATTGGTAATATTGTTCATATCACAAGAGTTGAATTGAAGGGCAAAAATATTCATACTAGAAGAATGGCATTGATTGGAATCAAACTACAAAAGAAAAAATTATGAGAAATCATTTTTGCTTGAGACATTCATAGACATCTTCAGGAAATATAAATATAAAGGCACTCCTGTTGGTAAACAAGAAACGTCAATGCCAGTCAAAAAACATCCTCTATAAAGGAGGCCTGATCTAAGTCTAAAGATTACTAGGACATATTACACATTAGATTCATCATAAGACATCATATAAGGTCATGATAGCTTAAAATAGGAGCTGAGAGGAAACTCAAATCATTGGCTTAAAAGGAGGAGGATGGTACGCAAGGGCAAAATTGATGACACATTACACATTAGGAGATTTCATAAGACATCAGGCAGTGCAGATAGGTATCATTAGTTGTGATGACATCGCTGTATGAGCAACAGATTTGATTATAGCTCTGTAAGAGGAGCAGAGATCTGGGGAAGAGAAAAGATCTGAAAGGTCTGGGGAAGAGAAAAGGTCTGAGAGGTCTGGGGAGGAGAAAAGGTCTGAGAGGTCTGGGGAGGAGAAAAGGTCTGAGAGGGTCTGATGAAAAGGGTCTATTCCTTGAAATATGTAACACAAACATTCTGGCACTTCAAAGATAACTATGTGTTGTTGACAGGTTTATTCTTATTTAACATGAAATGATATCTTGAGATAAAAATCATACTTATAATGATGAAGGTATTTATTCAATATCCACATTCCACAAGTCATTGCAATAATAAACAAGCCTTAATCATACAAATTGCGTTGATGCTTGCTAGCTTAAAGAACAACATGTTTCCAGGTCACATGTCATGAACCAAAGACCATTAAATTGTATCACATAAGTTAAAAGATAACATTTTCTTATATTATTATCACAACTTCTGACATCATCAATGAAAATTATCTATATTAGTTATAGCTTAATATTATTCTCGTAAAAGGGCGTAATGTTTACTTACATATTCTCCAAGCATGCTATCAGGCAGGATAGTTTGGACATGTTACAGACACAACAACCTCTTCATTTATCTTATTTGAACATTTCTCGTCTAATTATCGGCTTCTCCGAATTCTAATCAAGATGAGAAATAAAGCAGAGAATAGATGGTGTCCTTCAGGAGATCAGAGCATCTGTCTTCATACATCAGGATTACAAGACTACAAATCTATCTAGTGGAACATCAGGGTCCATACCAAAAGCTCTGTTAGCAGGAAGATACCTCTATACCTGTGTTGTCAGTAACAGCGTACTTAAAGGGACAGTCCTATCAGGGTATTTGTTGTGGAAAGGAAATTTAAGGACGCAGTGATGCATTCTATTCTTTATCAAACTGTTAAATCTAGAACAACTTTAATGCCACCCTGACTTAACATTTTTGCCCTTGTAATATATTTATTCTTTAATTTTTTCTCTCAACCTATATGTTCTTGAACTTTACTCTTAGAAAATAGAGGATATTACACAAGTACCTAAATATGAGAATCTTCTGAGCAAGATACAGACACTCCTTACAATAAAGTCTCATGAGTAGATTTAAGTTAGTCCCACAATTTCTAGGAAGTAATTCTATAGAAAAATGAAAAAACTTTGTATCATGGGAGCCACAGCTTATATTTCTATGTATCCTTTCCAACTTTTATGAGAATTTGATGCAGGCATAAAATGTACCACTGAATCAACATCTGTGAAACAGATAAACTGAGAGACTTGAGCCGTCACATCTTAGTCATTGAGTCTTTTCTACTTTAGTTCTATATGATATGAATTGCAGGTTTCTATTCTACATTCT
The DNA here is from genome assembly GCA_916613615.1 of Steromphala cineraria. Classification (NCBI taxonomy): domain Eukaryota; kingdom Metazoa; phylum Mollusca; class Gastropoda; order Trochida; family Trochidae; genus Steromphala; species Steromphala cineraria. Next base: position 9,893,843 of record OU744728.1, read on the forward strand.
TATTGGGGACATATGGGCAAAGACATCAATTAAGAGGTTATCTTGAGAATAGGAAAAATCAGAAACTGGAGTAGGTTATTGATCCACTTCTCTAATATTGCAGCTCTTCAGAGACAAAAATGAAATCAGCAATTTGGCTGCTTAGTTCATAGTTAATTCATCAGGAAGGTCCAATAAGGAAGTCATGTAGGATTTATAATTACCATATTACCATACACCTTCAGTCTTCTGTGTAGAGGACTATAGCTTGATTCTACATGCGGTTAAAGTTTGTGTTTATTGTATTACAAATGCACTCTAGTTTCAGCAAATTGGGCAGGTTTTAAGACAATTTTTGATTTCTTACTTCAAGAAATTAGGATCATTCATTGAAACAGAAACATTTTGTGCGTTCAATAAAACCAAAGTTTGATTATAATCTGCCAAGTTCCGATGAATAAAAGTTAAATAAAATGTTAACTCAATCGAGGATCTAACTTGTTCCTTTAGGTTTCCTCTCTACTGACCACAGCCAAGTAGGTCGCATGTTCTAGTGTAAACTCAGCTAACCAATCACAAGTTGCCAACAAAGGTCTTAGATATCAAAAGCTAGGGGCAGGTAACTCCTGAGAACCATGCTTTCAACATGATCACCACTAGCGGTCTTTTAAAGCTTGATGATTTGACGGGTCTGCTTACAAGGTTTCACCTGCACTAGATTGGTGAAATCATGCGTCCTATGGAGCTGTTATCAGACCTTATGTAGAGGATTTCATAACTGAAAGTTTTATTCCTTGACACTAAGTTGATTTTGAACAGACTGAATAAAACCAATGATTTACAGAAGAGTTCCAAATTATCACTGTCAAATCTTCTGTCTAGTGACATAAGTCAAACTTTAAAAAAAATATCCTCAATTTGTAGAATTGGTGAAAATGAATTATTTAAAATAAACTCAAAAGTTAGTTTCAACTACCAATGATTATGCTGTGGCGCAAACTCTTGCTTCACAGCAGATTTAAAACATTTATTAGATCATTGTTAATTCATGAAAAGACACTAACACATATTCCGTGACTTTTGAGGCGTCTTGACTGTAAATTTTCTAAAAATACATTATTTGAACTTAAATACCAATGACATTACCCTGGTAAAGAATTTCTCCGTAAAGTAGATTGAAGACATACCATTGTTTGATTTTTAATTCATGAATTAAACACTTACGACATGCCTTATAAATCATCAGAATTGGGTAATATTTTAGAAAAACATTATTTGATTACACCAATGACAATACCCTGGTAAAGACTCGCTCCTGAAAGCAGATTGAAGGCCTACCATAATTGATTGTTAATTCAAGAATAGACTCTACCCACACTAATACATTGCCTGAGAAGAGAAACATGTTCATCCTTTGAGTGCTATGTAGATCTAAACACATTAGACCTCATTGTTAATTCACTCACCCAACACTTTCTTGTTCAGCTTAAATGTAAAGTTGTGGATGGATGAGGTAAAGTTGCAGATCTTTTGAAACAAGAATTCATTACAATATTCTATTGAAAAAAACAACCAGCTTTGATAAATGTTTTTGTGATATGCAGAAATTAAAAGAAAGCTGTAAGTTTGAATATGTAAGCAGAATTAGGAATATGTAAGTGACAGTGTTTTCAAGAAATTAAAGCTAACCTGATTCAATTCTGTGGAGAAATGTGGATATAAAAAGAAAGATGTGATTTTGTTGGGATTTGATAGGCAGGGGCCTATTACCGCCATGAATGATTTTTTACATTGGAGGAAAAATGAACCATTAAGGTTAACTAATTTACTAATTGAATTTATCATTGATTGATTTAAAGGCAACGGCCAATTTAAAATAAGCCAATTACTAATGACCCATCAATGTCAAAGATGTTTTTTCTAATCCTTTTAATTTGTGTAAAAATGGTGAATAGTTGTTAGTTTATGAAATTTGACAGAAGACTAAAGAATTAAGGCGCAGTGGTTAGAGTGGTCCACCTTGTATCATTATGTGCGAGTTTGAGCCAGGTTAACTTTGTCTGCTGTAGAAAACTGTTCTTAAGTAATATGTGTGGTGTGAAATTTTCCTTCACAACCTATCCAATAGATTCAGCATAATGCATATCTGAAATGGTATTGAGTAACACTCACTGCAGTAATATGATCCAACATACTACGTGTATCAAATATTTATCGAGTCGAGTCGAAAGCATACAAGGATAAAGTTGACGCTTACTCAGAAATGTTTCAGTACCAAATGTTGGAGAGCAAATTGTTTCTGTATAAAGCTGTTTGATTATTGCAGTTCCTAGGTGATGACATTAGGGTTTTATTTTGCCATTTTGGATAGACATATCTTTTAATTTGTGAAGGTATCTTACTTCTAATTTTGAGGAAAAAATTTCCTTAAAAAAATCCTCAAAGAACAACAAGGCAAATTTCATGTCATTTTATAGAAGTTGCCAAATGAAAATGAATTCAGCTTAAAATCATTACAAAGCAAAGATTTTACTTATCAAACATCAATTCTGTTACATGAACAATAAGGCAAGTTGTATGTCATGAGTTGACTTACAATCATGAGTTCAGCTTCGAGTCATTTCCATTCAACATCAGTTTTGTTCAAATAGTAACGAACCTATGTTATATTTCTTACCATACCATACTCTTAAATCCCAGTTCTGAAATGATGTATCCCAATATTTCTCAACCAAGCTATCTAGTTTTATGAACATTGTACAGTCTAAGTAAACCTAGCCTCACTATTATCCGTTACACTGCTATACTGAGTCTAGAAAGGCTTGGTTGAGAGTCGCGTCAGCCCACGTGACCAAGTTGACCAATCAAAACTGATCTTACCAAGCCACAATAGTGTGCCTTCGCACGTATAACGTTGGAGGGTCATAGGTCGCAGAAAGGTCGGCTGACGCGACCCTCAACCAGACCTTTCTAGACTCAGTATAGGAGTGTAACGGATAATAGTGAGGCTAGGTTTACTTAGACTGGAACATTGTAGTAATTGACGTGAGTACATGAATAGAAGTGGCAAGTCATGATTCTGAAACTATGTAAGTTTTAACCCAATATCACAGAACCAAGCTATCAAGTTTTATGAACGTTATAGAAGTTGACATAAGTACATGTACCGTATCCTCGCGGGTATATGACCACCCTCGAACTAAAGCCCACCCCCCATTTTTCAGGGTTGAGCAGGTTGGGGTCATTCTCGGTTTATAGCCCACCCCCCAATTCTCGAGAGTGTGACACAATCGATGTCAGACGATCGAGTTAGCGATGTTAAAATTTACACCGGAAGCAAAATGCACAAGTTTACATCGATGTCATTTCTTGAAAAATAAAAATATATTGTCCTGTTGTTGTCTTTAATGACTATATACATTGTCAATAAATAAAAATAAAACAATATATTGTTTTTGAATAGTCATGCATCATTAACGTACTGTTAAATTCCAGCAGAAATCACGATGTATGTGGCTTCACTTGCATCAGCGATCGGGAATTAAAATATTTGATTCCCAAAATATAGTCAGGAACTATCGCTTTATAAGGCTTGTTTTCCATTCTAAATGTTTAAAATGGCATATTTCCAAACTTATAAATTTATCATATTTAATCAAAGTTCAAAGATATCTTTGTCAAATATATATACCTTCGCGAAAGCACGTTGATTTACTGTACTTGGAATCTCAATCGTAATTTCTTGACGACAAATAACATTATTAATATTCTTTCGTGCTCATTATCATAATAGTTGCAAGTTTTCTTCGAATTTTATATACGTAAATATTTCAATTAACTGCATGTTGTTTTGGAAAATGTAATATATATTATGTTAAACAAATATTTGAATATTTAGACATTTAATATTGTATCGACAATATGTTGTCATGAATTTATTACAACCACGTTTCAGTTTCATACATCGTTTTCAAATCGACTTGCTGATTGGTTGACCTACATTTCTGGGCCAATGAAAAGGCTTGTAACAAATATCTCTCTACCCGTAAACACATGCAGCAAAAGCTGTCGACTGATTATTCACGTTCGTTTTTCATGAGAATAATATTATGTAATCTGATTAAAACAAACAACAAACAATGTAAGTTAGCATTTACAATTTCTTTTATCATTCTTTTTAATAATATACGTCTGGAAAAAGTGTCATTTGATATTTAAGAAGACCTGAACAACAGTCAAAAGTATCGATGTCAATTTTCAATGCAAATCGCATGAAGGATTTTCTTGGTTGGGGTCACTCGCGGTTTAAAGCCCATCCCCCAATTTTCAAGATATTTGTTTGCCGGGCCCCCTGATCTTATACCCGCGAGGATACGGTATAGAAGTTGTCAAATCATGATTCTGAAATGATGTAAATTTTAACCCAATATTTCTCAACCAAGCTATCTAGTTTTATGAACATTGTAGGAGTTGGCATAAGTACATGTATAGATATTGTCAAATCATGATTCTGAAATGATATGTTTTAACCCAATATTTCAGAAACAAGCTATCAAGTTTTATCACTATTGTAGTAGTTGGCATAAGTACATGTATAGAAGTGGTCACATCATGATTCTATAATGATATAACCCATTATTCAGAAACAATTAAGCCATCAAGCTGTATGACTATGTACGTAAGTTGACAGGAGTACAGCTGAAGTTATCCAGCACAATTCTATTGATCTTTTGCCCAGCTGTTCCCAAGGGTGGGGAAAAACTCCTGATTCACGCAGCGCTCCCACGGGAGTGATATCGCCATGCCAGTCAGCACAAGTGTAACATTGTTACGTTTCCTAATCTGCTTAGCCAATAGTCTAGGGACTTCAACTCAGCTCAGTTACAAGAAAATAATATGTGTAATTCTCAACATCCAATCGGTTGAATCATTTTCCTTTTATTATCTTGTCATGGGTTTGCTGATGGTTGTCAAGTGTTTGTGTAATCTAGTTTGGTGATTCTCGCGGACATGTCCTGCATGATTGGTTAACCCTCCAACATTGGCACCAGTGGTTTAAAGTTCAGAAGGATGATTCCAGTTTCTGCATAGACACATGTACGTATACCCGGCATTGTGGCTGTTACCTCAACTGATATTTATCTGTTCTTTGGACTCTTATTAACATGACATGTCAGATATGTAACCCTTAACATTGGGAGTGGTTTAAGCTTGGTGTGTTTTTGCAGTTTTTGCAGAGAGACATGTGTGAATCCCTGTTTTAGCATTGACTCATTTGATGTACTTTATTCATTGGACTCTGATAACCATGACGTGTTGGATCATATAAGGCCTTAAACGTTGGCACTAGCGGTAAAGTTTTCTTGACGTACCCAGTTTTTGCCTTCACACATCTGCTTATCCCTGTTTTGGCATTGACTATCAAGTCTTTAATATTGACACATTTGAGTATCCTGTTTTGACTCAAGGCTCATGTTGTTTTGTGAAAATGCCATGAAAAGATAGATATGCTTACCCGTGAACATTGGTTCTGGAAGAAGTTGGAAAGGGTTCAGTTTTACTAGTGTTCAAGAGTAATTTTACACACATATACCGAACTCACGATTTGGCTATATTGCCTGATCCTTACACTGACATTTAGGACATTTGTGGACCCTGGATTACGTGTGCTTGTGATTTAAGAGTTCAGGAAGACGTTGTACCAAGCTGGAAGTGTTAGGGACTCATGTAAGTATTCCTTTAAGGCTGTAGGCCAATATGATGTTTTCTGATTATCTGAACAGTGAAACTATTTCTTTTGTTTTACCAGTTTTCTTGGGTTTTTTTTATTTATCACTTTTAATATTAATATTTTTTTTTATGATTTTTTAGAAATTTAAGGTTTTTAGTAATAAGGTACTGATTGGTAGAATCTGAAGGAAGTTGTACATAGTTTGCAAGTTTTAGTATCTGCAGGATTTGTGTGGCAATCCTGTCAATTTAAGGCTTATGTGAAAACTTTTTATTCTTCACAACTTTAACTCTAGGTGGTTGGTTACTTATGGCTTAAAAGGTCTCATGGCTTGTGATTCAGATATGATGTTCCCTATTTCATTGAGTTCTCTTAAGGAGACATGTGTAACATTACTCTTGAACATTATTATTATACCCCCGACCAACGGTCCGGGGTATCTAGTAATACCAACGATTCCGTGTGTGCGTCTGTCTGTCTGTCCGAGGACATTTTTTGTCCGACCTATTACGGGAAAACTATTTATCCGATTAATTTCAAATTTTGCACATGTTTTCTACCCTACTAGGAGGGGTGCAGTGCGAAATGCGAATTTTTTTCAAATTTCCATGTTTTGAACTTAGTCATTTTCCAATATAAGTTTGTCCGACCTATTACGGGAAAACTATTCATGCGATTGATTTCAAATTTTGCACATGTCTTCTTCCCTACTAGGAGGGGTGCGGTGCGAAATTGCAACAAATTCAATTGATATTTCAATTTTTTACAAATTTCCATATTTTGAACATATACCGGTAGTCATTTTCCAATATCAGATTTGTCCAACCTATTACGGGAAATTCTTTTCACATTTTGCATGTGTCTTCTTCCCTACCAGGAGCGGTGCAGTGCAAAATCAAAACTAAAATTGATACAGGTTTTTTGTGTGTTTTTTTTTTACAAAGTTCCATTTTTTTGATTAGTCATTTTTTCTCAATTCCTCTTTGGGGGTCAAATGCTGTGCAAGAGATGACTACATTGAAAGTAAAAAATAATTCAGTTAGTCAGGGATGCACGGTCGGGGGTATTAGTGAGCCACGCTCACTTTTTTACTTGTTTTCTTTGTAGAACATCTAATTTGTACAAAGTAATTCAAGTTTGCTGGATTAAGTTTATCTGCCTTTGCAAGGGTTCTCAAAGGCTAATGTTATTCTTTGGACTCCATCGATCACCATGATGTTTATTATAGGATAATCAACAATACTTTGCAAGAGATACTGTATTATATTTATATGACTTTGTTCGCGCTTTGAGCATACTTCAGTATGGAAGTTAGCGCTATATAAGCATTCTTTATTATTCTTTATTATTATATATTGTACATATGATGCCTTCTGGACAGTTATACCAAGTTGGAAGTGTTTTGAATATCTGTCTGGACACGTAGGTTTGGACGAGTGGATGAACTCAAATCATTCTTTGACCTTCAGACTGTTGTCATCTGGAAGCTTATGATCTTTGAACCCTCAATGATTGCAAGTGATGCGGTATATGTAATCTGGAGAAAGTTATACCAAGTTTGATGTGTTAAGCATCCGAGTGTCAGGACACGTTGGTCCACATGAGTGGATTTGAGTCCCTTTGCAACTATCAGATCAAAATTGTTCTTTAACTTTCCCAACTTAAAGCTTGTGAAGCCAGTGATGTGGGATATGTAATCTCGCCAAAGTAATACAAAGTTATGTTAAGTATTGGAATGTCAAGACACGTAAGTCTACATCGTTGGACACAAACCCCTTTGCCAGTGTCAGCTAAAAAGATTCTCTCTGATGCCTCTGAGGGGAGGGTTGCATGGTTTCACTTGGAAGAAGTTGTTAGATATAAAATCAGGTGAAGATTTGTAATATCTGCATCACATGTGGGTCTGTCATTGTTGTGAACCACAAACCTTCATGACTGGACAAGAACTCTCACCAGCTTTCTGTGATAAAGGATTTGTACAAGAAAGTTACTATCCTTCCCGGGAGCATGTGAGTTATATGGTTATCAGGATCATTTAGAGCTTCATTTGAGCCAAGGGTTAAAGTTCAACAATAGCTTAATGCAGTGAAGGAAATAAGCATTTAAAACATTTATCAACAGGAACCCACAATCAACATTTTGCAAAAATGGTTGCTTTGAGCATGTGAGTTTTCTGGTAATTGGGATCACAGTTATATCTCTGTCGGGAATGGATATCTCATCAGCTTTTGACCTTCATGTGATCTATGAGTGAAAGTAAAACCATGATTTCATGCCCATATGAGTTTCTAAATTCCCACAACCACACATACCTCCCAGTTCATCTGTAGAGTTAATGTCCTGTTGTAAGGGTTGTCAGTGAAAGCACTAAGACCCATTTCTCAACTTTGTATTGAAACGCTTTTTAGATAATTGCAATTTGTTCTCATGATGTGTTTTCATAGTTTGGGGACCATCCCATCACATTTGTGCAATTACTGTTAGTTTATCCCATACAGATAATGCTTTTGACACTGTGGTTTCCTGCAGTTAACAATTGCTAGGCAAACTTTTTAGAAAGAGGAGACTTTGATGGATTGGGGGACATCTGGGTAGGAGATTACATGAGTTTAAACAATTCCAGTTCATTTCAATTATGTGTTTTTATTGTTCGAAGACAATCAAAATAAATGTGTGCAGTTAATTTCTGTTTATCCCTTACAGCATATTATCTGTGGTCTCCTGGGTTTAACTTTGATAAAGAACATACTTTGATGAATTAGAGGGCATCTGGATATTCAATCACAATGCCTAAACTAGGAAATATTAACGGATAAGAGTATTAGTGTTATCCTTATTTAAAGTTAGTTCTTTTCCTATAATCTCACAAAAGAAGATAGTTTGATGAATCGGTGGACATCTGGTTATTTGATGTCTTGAACTAAGAAATCTTTACAGAAAAGAGGATAAATGTTATCTTTTAACAGTTGATACTATGTTGCTGTGATTGTCAGGATCAATTGCTTTCTAGGAATTAACAATTATCAGGAAAACTTTCACAGGAGAGACTTGATGGCTTGGTTGACATTGTCTGGATACGTAATTGTACCTCTAAGAAAACTGGATGGATTTGAGTCAAAATGTATTTTTTCCGTAATCCAGAAAGTGTTTCCTAGGATAAAACAACTGCCAGGCATTCTTTAACAATACAAAGATTAATGATGGATTTTAACAATTATCAGGCAAACTTTCATTAGGAAGACTGACAGTTCAAGGGCACTGTCTGGATACATCATCATATACTAAGAAAACTAGATTGGTGAGGATTTGAGGATTGGTGTATTCTGAAAGATATTGTTGAGTCCATAGTTCAGCAATTGTTTCCTAAGATTTGACAGACAAACTTTAACAGAAAAAGATTGATGATTTGATGGATATTGGCTTGTCTACATCTGAGAAAACTGGGTAGATTAGAGGATTGGTGTGTTCTGTAAGGATGAAACTGTTGGTATGTCTGTAGTCTAGTGATTGTTCTCTTGAATTTAACAATTGCCTGGAAAACTTTAACAGGAAAAATATTGATGGATTGGTGGACATTGTCTGGATACTTATCTCCTGTACTCTGTATAAACAGTTGATAGTGTTGCTGTGTCTGTAGTGGACTCAATCTCTTGGTTTATACATTCATCAGGAAAAGTTTCAAGGAAAAAAAGCTTGATGGGTTGGAGGGCACATTCTGGATAGTTCATCGTAAACTAAGAAAACTGGATAGATTAGAGGATTTGTGTATTCTGAAAGATGTTGTTGATTCTGTAGTCCAGCAATTGTTTCCTTATATTTGACAGAAAAACTTTAACAGAAAAAGATTGATGATTTGGTGGATATTGTCTTGTCAACATCTAAGAAAACTGGATAGATTGGAGGATTGGTGTATTCTGGAAGATGTTGTTGAGTCTGTAGTCCAGCAATTGTTTCCTAAGATTTGACAGACAAACTTTCACTTAAAAAGATTGATGGTTTGGTGGATATTATAAGTTATACCATTCAGGCGGGGGATATGGGGATAATATCAGCCTCTAGCTTGGTGTAATGTGACGAGCCGATGTGTTGATAAGTGTTATCTGTATACACAGCTGATACTGGTCCCAGGTCAATAGTCACAACAGTACTTGATATTTCAACCAACATATACAAGTTTTGGCTTTCATCATACAGGGATGATATGAACATCTGAATTAAATCTGGTCTACTGATATGTAAGTTACCTCTTATAGGTGTTGTATTTATATATTTAAGAAAATGTAGAAGTATAAAGATTTATCTGCAAATGTGTAATCAAAGAATAATTATACAAATTTACTAACAGACTATTTCCTCAAATTTTATTTTAACAATGTAATTTTGTTTTTAATAACGTAGTATTGTTATGTCTTATTATAGGATCCTTTTATCAATTAGTTGAATTTATTTAAATTGCCTTTTAAATTGGAAAGGACAAGTTAATTTGGCTTTTTAGTACTAATTTAGAAACCTTCCAGCTTCTCTGAAAGAGAAAGTTTACTTCTGTAGGTTAAAGTCTCAATAATGCTCATGGTCAAAACATAGGCAAAATGTTCCAAATGATTTGTAGAATAAGTCAACTATCATTGACACATGATGAACTCATTGAACTCATGATGTTTGTCACAGTAATATAATCAAAGCTGAAGATTTGTCTCGAGCTAAAACCAATAACCTTTTTATACTCTAGATTGACACCTTTAGGATGATGATAGCTTAATGTATTTGCATAGCGTCAAGTATTCTGTTCATCTTCTGTTCATTGGAGCTTGCAAATTTCAGAATATCATACATAAAAGCCTAGTAGCACTATCTCAATCCATGATGTCCCTAATGGGGAATCTCAACTAGATTTCTGTGCTGCTTTTAGAAATGAATCTTAACTCCTTAGGGAACATACAACCAATTTTACGACCAGATATGAGTTATTTTGAATAAACAAGAGACAGGAATTCAGCTTTAGCTTCAGCATGTTTTAAAATTGAAATTGAAAATTAGTTACTTGAAACTTTCATCAAGTTATGAAAAAATCGGTTCCTGTAAGATTACTTTGTAGGTTTAATCAAATAAGTGGCTTTGGGGATTGTACAAATCAAGATGTGTTTGATGTCTAGTTACGTGTCGCTGAACACATGAAGATTAAATGTCTAGTTACATGAACCTTCACAGATTGATTTCATCTCTGTTGGGATTTGACGTTGCTGAAACATTCTAGACTATCTGCCATGCTCTATGGTAAAATCTGTGGTATCATTCTACTCATGAATAATTGTAGACTGTCAACACATCTAATTGTGATTGTCTAGTTACAAAAACCTATCAGATTGATTTAAGCTCTGTTGTTGCGAAAAGTTGCTAAAATATACTCCGTGAGCAGTGAGCTTGTGTCCCGGGAAACACTTGCAGTGGTCAACATTCTAGACTATCTCCCAGGCTTTAAAATTTTTTTGCAAATGGTAATTTTTTTAATTGTTTTTGTGAGATTCCTTTGTAAACTTTAAAAACCTACTACTGCCCTTTTATACTGAATATTCTAAGACAGGTCAGAGGTTATGAAATGTATTTCAAAGGCAGTTTATTAGGTGGTTTGGCAAAGTAGCAAGATCAAGGTGAGTTTTGTTTTGTCATGTTGAAGTCAAAAAGCTTGATAGGATTCCAAAACAGACATTATACTCTTGATATTTCCTTGTCCATGATATGTAAGGACCAGTTGCTACGATAAATTGTAAGCGGTAAAGACACTTCACAGTTCCAGGGTTAAGACATAGGGTAAATATTTTGGAAACAAGATATCAGTATTCAATACATATACAGAACGTCATAAGTGTGCATTTGGGTCGTTTGTATTGAACGAGTAGATGTCATGCACTCGGAGGAACAACGAGTTCGAAGAACGAGTTGTTTCTCCGCGTCCATGACATCTTCGAGTTCTGTATTTATTATATACTCTCTTTTTAACCTTTTTAAAAGTAATTTTGAATTGCTTAAATGATCCAAGACGTCGCACTGCGCATTGATACATAATTCAAAGAAGGTGATTACTTAGACACGCTCGACTTATGATTTGATACCTCAATTATCTGTTTATTTTCTCATTACTTTGCGTAGTTAAACGTAAGAGGCAATTTTCGCAAGTGTGAAAACTAAATACAGTGATAAAAGTTTATCCTTAGTAATTATTTATAAAGTTCTGAATTTGATAAACGTAAGTTCAGGATTCCGAGCGACGGGATCCTTTCAAACGACGTCACCATGGAAATGACGTCATAATCGTTGTAGGCTATGACGTCATAAGGGCCAAGTGTCGCTGGCGATGTTCTCGGAGTTTTGTTTAGGATTCCTTTTTTATGGTGTTTTGCAGTTTCTTTACTAACGATAACACTAGTTTCTCACTAAATTATTCTTCAACATCATATAAAAAAGTAGGTTTGTTACCAATGCATTGAGATACGTCAAATCCGGTGTTCTAATTAGGAAAATGATTGTTACGTACGGAAAGTTGCGAGAATTGCCGAAGCTTGAAAAAAGTAGAACCGGCAATCGTGCAATACGGAATTTGCCGTGCAATACGGAATTTGAAGACGTATTCCGTATTGCACCCTTGTATTACTATCCTAAGATTAAATGAGTATATATATATAATAAAATCTGTTTCTGAAACAATTGTTTTGTACAATAGATTTAAATCCTTGATCAGCTGTAACTTTTTTATTGAAAAGAACCCCCTGAGTTTTAGTTAGATCAGTAGGGAAATATGACCAGCCTAAGGTCTGTGAGAAAAGTTTTTTTTTCGATAAGAAAATCTTTTTGTTGAGTCAGATGGGAAATGTATAGCAGTCATCTTTATAACGTAAATTACATAATGTGGTTGTCCAAAGCATGATCAAATATCAACCATCAGTAATCACAAGCCCATTACAGAGAATAATTGCTGATACTGGACGCAATGTAACCATAATGATTGCATGATCCTCTCACATTGTAACCAAACATTCATCCTCCAGCACCAAATCTCTTCTCACTGTGAGACAATTCATTTGCTATGTGTAAGTCTTTGTTAATTCATGACAGTTGTATATGGAAGGAGAGGGATTCAATTGTATCCCCCAAAGAGAGTTTCCACTTATTCAATCAAGTGATATCACGCTAGCCATGCTGACTCAATAGGGGATTGGTTAATATTCCGATATTCCACTCTCTCTTTATGGGTTATTTATGATACATCTCCTCTCGGGGCGGGAGTATTGCTGACTGTATTTACATGGGTTCGATATCTGCAGTAAATGAATGGCTCTCCGATACTCTAGTCACAGAGAAAGATGAATGGACAACAAGTGGCCTGCTGCTTGCTATTGGGATAATTGCAAGGTCTTGAAGTCACTTTGGTAGGCTTGAAGGATTTCCTTTTCTGGTATGGTATAATGTTTTGGGATTCACTTATCAAACTGTTTGTTATTCTGCATGATGCTTGCTCGCGGGATAATCTTCAAATCTTGAAGTTTCTTGGATAGGTTTAAGGATTTCTTCTCTGGTATGGTATAATGTTTTGGCATTCACTTATCAAATCTGTTTGTAATTCTGCATGATGCCTGCTTGCAGGATAATCTTTAAATCTTGAAGTTTCTTGGATAGGTTTAAAGGATTTCTTCTTTGGTATGGTATATTATTATGGCAATCGCCTATCAAATATGTTTGTTATTCTGCATGATTCCTGCTTGCGGGATAATCTTTAAATCTTGAAAAGGATTTCTTCTTTGGTATTGTTTTATATTTTCTTTCATTTGTTCTTTTATGAAATCTTGTGGTGTCCTGCATGTACATGGTGCAATGTTCTGGTACATGTTTTAAGTTTACATCTTCAAGTCAGAGAGAAAGTTTAAAGGACCACAAGTAGCCACTTGATTTTGGGATTATCTTGAAGTCTGTTTGAATAGTATTGAGGTTGGCACTCATTTATCAAAATCCTTGTGTTATTCTTCATGATACTTGAAGTCTCCTTCTGCCTTGGCCTGGAAAACATTTTGCTTGGTATTCTGTTGTGGTTTTTACAGTTGTTCATTAATCTTTGTACGTAATGTGTTGTTCTGGTATGTTCAATAACTGCTGTTTGTATGATCTTGAAGTTTTAAATTATTTCTTCTTTGGTATTATGGTTAAGCAGTTATTGTCAAATTTATGTCTTATTCTGCATCTTGCTTGCTCTCTGCATAATCATGATGGTATCTTCTTTGATGTAGTATAGTGGTTTTGCATGTCATATATATATATATCAAATCTCTGTATCTTCTGCATGTATGCTTATGATGCCATGTGTAAGAACTACTTAAATGGTTTGATCTATCGGGTTATGATATAAAGCATAACAGCCATTGACTCCCTCTCCTTTCTTGAACAAATTCTTCATTGGTATAATGCATAAGCAGTCATTCATTTAGTTATCAAATCTTATGTCTTTTGTACTGATATGTTTACAATGCTGTATGCTGCTTTCTTGAGTTTGAGTTGAATTTATCAGTTTGTTATTGAATATGCTTTATGGACAATCTTGAAGACTTTCTGCTTCGACAATTTTCATGTCTTCAAGTATTCATGTCTTGTTTATACTCTAGTATTGTTTGAAATTTATTATGATTGGTATAACAAATTTTTAAGTCATCATCTTGGTATGTTTTATTATCGCTAATGAGTGATTTATCAAATATGTTATCCTTTCTGAATGTCTTTGATATGAATATATGGTAATTTTTTGTGTGCTTGAGTTCAAGTTTTATTCATCTATGAATGAACTAGGGTACAACAAAATACATGTTTCTTTAATATGCTACAGTGGTTAAGCAGTCATTATAAAATCTTCCATCATAGTGCAATGTTCCGGTATGATTTGAGTTTATGATGGATGGCAGGACAAATATTGAAATTTCTTGCTGGGCGACGGCTAACCAGTCATCTATCAAATCTTGTTATCTTCTGCATGTAAATTATTCTAAACCCTGCTTTCCTTGAGTTCAAGTTTGAATGAAATGCACAAACATTATTTAAATTGCTCTCTAGGCGATCTTGAAGAATTTTGTCTTTGGTATTGTAGTGCAGATTAGCATCCATTTATCAAATCTTTGTTTTAACTTGCATGTTTATGATTCTAAGTGGTATTGTTTTATTAAATCTTTGTTTTGTCTCTGAGTTTATGATTCCTTGTGGTATTGTTTTAGTTTAAGTTTAATTTATCAGATTTTAAAGGAAGAGCAACACAGTTATTAAAGTTTTCTCTATGGACAATCTTAGAAGATTTCTTCTTGGGATTATAATACGGATAAGCAGTCATTTATGAGATCTCTGTTGTTTTATCATTATGATTTATTATTTCATCAGTTTGTAGGTGGAGTTATTTACATATTTTCTACTATGGTAAGGTATTAACAATTGTGGTTTTCTTGTGATTAATCTTGTCTCCTGAGTGTACATGATACCAAGTGGTAATTGTTTTGGATTGAATTTTTCAGGTTTTCATGGCATGCATAACCAATAATGAAGCTTTCTCAGAGTTTTCTCAAAGTATTTCTTCTTTGTCTTTGAATAATGACTAGTCATCTATCATTATTCCAGTATGTATATGAATTTCCTTGTATTCCTTTGTGTTTCTTGAATTCAAAATTCAAATTGGGAAGTTTATTGTCAGAAAGCAATAATGAAGATGTCTATCAGTTTTTTATCACTATGGTCCCAAGACACTCCAGGGCAATTTTCCAAAGAAGTGTTGTAAATTATCCAAGTTGTGCTTTTTACACCATTGAACAAATCGGCTCTTCAGCACAAAAAGGCATAGAAGTAGACAGTTAATAGTCCATCAGAATGTAACCGCTGAATAATGAGAGACTTACAATTTAAAAAATTAAAAGGCTGACCTTAATTGCCAAGTGGGTTTTTTTCAATGAAGTATGTAAAATGTTCTACTTATTACAAAATAAATACCTACACTCATTAGAACAGAATTTTCAATGAATCTAGCTGCATTTTGGCAGTAATAAGTATACTATTTACAGCGATTAATGGACAAAAAGCTTTTTCGCATCAATTTAAGAATTACATGGTGTGACAGAGAAAAACATTGAACTGAAATGGATAAAAATTCTATACTTTTATTTCAATGGGATATCTACTACCCTGGCACCCTATTTGTAACAGGGTGTAAACAAATGGATACCAAATTGTAGTGAACGCAATCTGTTGATAAGAGTGATTAACCTTCTTGCACGTCTCTCGAACAGGACATATTTGACAAGATTTAAATACATCAAAAAAGGTTTCCCCAACTTGTTCTGTACATGGGGAAGGTCTACAAAGTGGCATCAAAATTGCTACTCCCATAGGAAAATTATAGGATTATGATTGATAAGGATTGAAATGTGGATATGTATGATGTGACATACCTTTTATCCACTTTACTGCATGCTCAAGGGACTACAAACAGTACTACCTTGGTAACTAAAGCTGTCTCAAACATTTTGGTATATGCCTTTCCCCCTGATCACTTAGTATAGCTGTGGGGTAGGGTGTGATCCTGTGACACCCTCAGTTTGAGCAGAAATGAAGCTAAACATTTGTACAGGACAATGTATAACCCTCATTGATTGCTATCCCTGTTTTGAAGTGGGAGAGTGATATGGGTATAGGCACAACCAGTCCTATGTCTGTCCATACATATGTCCGTCTGAGTTAAAATGGACAACGTTCCTCAGAAACCATCAGATGGCATATCCAAATTTGCTGTGTGTCTTCAGAATATTAATTCCTTGATGGAGTTAAAAAAATGAATTTCTGCCCTTGCTCTTTATTTCTGAAAACTGTTTGAATGTATCCTGAATGGGGACAACTTTTCATAGAAACTATTCAAGATAGGATAGCAACTTTTATTTTTGTCCAGAGATAAAAGCTCTGGGTTTAAATCAACTTAGATTCAAAACAAAGTTGGGAGATATTTTGTAGATAAAAACCAATTTTGTTAATTCTTGTAAAAATCCTTTTAACCTTGTCTGTTTATATTCTAATTGATGTCAATTAAAGGTTTTCTCATCTTGTTCTGACCATCTACCTCTATATTGCAGGAACTGCCACTTCGACCAGGGCCAGGACAGCGGGGAGGAGGAGTCTGCCAGCAGGTGCTTGTCTCAGGAGGAGCAGGAGGAGAACCAGAGGAATGTGACCCTCTCCTCCCAGACACCCCCAGCTCCCTCAACCTCACCCCCCTCAACCACCACCACCCCCCTGCCCCACCCCCGGGAGGAGGTTAAGGAGAACCAGGACCTGTCTCAGATCATCAGCCCCATCACCTTCATCCAGCATGCTAGCACCCCCAGGAAGAAGTTCCCGCTTCAGAGGAAGAGTTCCAACATAACAAGCGACTCGGGCCGGAGTTCCACAAGTGAGAATGAGGATAATATAGACAGTGTATTCAAGGAGGATACGGACGTAGCTCGGCGTCATAGTATAGCTTGTGTTGATGCAACAGGGCATCTGAATGTGCCAAGTTTGGTGGATTATGTGACTAATGCTCAAGGGTGTCCAGAAGAACATACCGGTTCTTCCTTCACGACGTTAGGTAGTCCCAGTGAGAACTCTGACTACAATGTTCATGGTTGTGTCAACTCAAAACGTGCTCCAAAGATTATTTACAGTTACTCGGAAGACCGACTAACAACATCTAATGCAAAACGCCCAATATTTCCCTCCCTGCCCTATTCGCCTTACGGATCTCCCACCGCCTCACCCCGCCTCCGCCGCCAGCCCACCATGGAGACTCACCGTGTGTCCATCTCGGACAGCGATGGGTACGTGCAGCTCAACCAATACAAGATGAAGGACGAGATTGGAAAGGTACGTAAAATTCATTTAAGTTAATATTTTCAGACAACTTTGATTTGGCTGATTCGTGCAAGTAGTGTTCCTCTGTTTTTTATTCTGTGATCTTTTCAAATGCAGTCTTAGCCCTGATAGTTTTTGATTACATCTATTTTCATAAGTGCAAAATCTTTCCTTGCTGATTTGTGCAAGCTGTTATGAGTGTCTTTTGCTGAAAGTGAAGATTTCGTCAGATTCTTGGTCCGCCATATTGTTGACCTTCCTTCAGCAATTCTTTTTATTAAAAAGATTTCAAAACGATCCTTTAATGATTTGTGCAAAGTTTCAGTGTCTTGCTGAAGTTGAGTGTCCGTACAGCACTTCAGTAAACTGCACTTCAGTAGAACGTTTCGCAAATGTTTCCTTGCTGATTTGTGAATTCCAACGGCTGCTCGGTTGTCAACTACACATACTACATTCTTGATTGTCCAAAGTTTTAATTTAATCTATTAACAGTTGTACTTATGGTGCAGATTAAAAATGTATGCTTTGCTCCATTTGTATTGACATGGATGGCCGGGTAGCTCTAGCCTCTACCATTCCATATTGATTAAACCTTTAATGTTTAAACAATATGAGTAAAAAGTATGGCGCAATTCAACACTGAATATCAAAAGTAAACCATTTTCAGTGGCAGATTAACAGTGAATAGATTAACTATTCATTTGGATTCAAAATGAGGCAGAATCTATTGCTGGCCAATTTACAAGAATAACAATATATTTGGCTTTGAAAGAAGCAGGATATATCTCTGGCACATTTTCAGTGGCCATTTTACAGGAATAAGGCAAGATTAACCCTGGCTCAAGGTATTGACCCACAGTAAAAATTTTGTGGGTAGATCTTTTGGTTTTGTCCTGTTCTACAACTGTTAAAGGTTTAAATTTTGTCAGATCTACAGTGAATCAATTTGATGATTTGAGGTTCGGTAAAGGACTGACATGGCCATCATGCCAGCTAGATTATTCATGTTCAACCTAACAACATTAAGCAACAAATGTACTCTTAAGGATGAATAGTATACTGAAGACTGAACAGCTTCTGTTCCTTAGTTCAAATACAATTCAAATGATAAGATCTTTTTGATTTAAATCTCCTTTCTCTGAAACAAGTAAAGTTAATCATGTTTCCATGTCAAATTGTTAAGAGGCAAATATCCTTTGTTATATTTGTTTGAATAATAGGATGAACCATGTCAAGTTAACTTTGTCTTCAATTAATCTCTGGAATCATAAATCTTTGTCTGAAATTCCATCTGATGTCACCAAGAGATCTGATTTTCTCAATGAAAGGCTGTTACACCATGCCAAGTTAATGAAGTTTCCATGTTACCACACCATGAGACATGTATACTACGCAGGATAAAGAGTTTACCGTCGTATGATAGGCTTGACTATTGATCCGAGGATGAAGTTAGTTTGTGTTCCTCTTGCTGCCAGTGTGTGGATGCGTGTATACAATTCTTTTCTTTGGCTCTATGTGTCAGTTACATATTACGTATACATAATTGATCGGAAGAATAATCACCTTTCTACTGGCTTTCTCATACAATATTAATGTTTCTCTGGACACTTAAAGGCATGGTAGCACTTTTCTTTTGATCTTTTATTTCTTCAAATTTCCACATTACTGCATGTAAGTTTATGCAAAATTTAATGCGAGATCTATTACTTATCCTTGTAGTCTCAGGTCGTGGAAAAGGTTTCAATTATCATGTGAAAACTACATGCTGTCATTTTGTTTAAACAACTTTAATTACTGCATTTTTCAAGAATTATTTCAAGAAATACATTCACCTCTGCATATTTTGTTGCAGGGATCCTACGGGATCGTCAAGCTGGTGTTTAGTGAGGAGGATGAAAGCCATTATGTAAGTATTTCATATCTTCAATACATGACATCTTATCAGCTAGCCATTAGGTATCTAACTTCCCCTGCAAGGAATTATCAGGCCACAGGTTTTTAAGCCTTGCTGCATTTCTTCATCATTTCTGTGCAAGCTTTCTAAATTCAGTGGCAAGGAATTATCAGGCTAGGTTTATCTACAGGTTTTCAAGTCTTGCTGCATATCATCAACATTTCTTCGTTAGCCCAATCAGAAATAATCTTGATTGATTATTCATGAGGAGTACTCAAACGATGATTATTGAGAAATTAAACAAGGTTTGATAACCTGTGATGAAGTTAGTTATTCTTTGCGTGTGAATATCTTAAAATCATTTATTGATTTCATAACTGCCAGCAAAATGATTTATCAGGCTATTGTAATAATTTCCAGCTTGAACCAAGCTAATGCCTCTGGTTATGAATAAGGAATAGTTAATTACAACAACGTTGCAAGATTATTGTTATCTTGTCAATTATTATGAATTCAAAATATATTGCCCTCTTTCAGGAACCTGTTCACAGCTCACTTCTTTACAAATTATTACAATTTGTTTTTTAAATGCAATCAATTCCCAAAAGTCTTTTGTAATGTGCGCTTTTCAAATTGAAATTAACTTTAGGCTTGAATGTTCAAAATCAATCAATAAGCAGACTCATTAGCTGCAAAGGGAGGTAATTACCATAAAGAAATCTAGGCTGATGTCAAGTGGTTGAAGCAAAATTACACAGTGCACTTCACAATTATCAATTATTGAAATTATGAAAAATATAAAATCACGTTAGGAGATTAGAAACAAGTAAAACCTGATTTTGTAAGGTGTCATGTCCAATAATGTGAATGTAATCTGATTTTTTTTTCAGGCAATGAAAATTCTATCCAAGAGACGTTTGATGAAGAAGGCAGGTTTTTTTCGTAAGTATTACTTCAAAGATTTGTCATCACATCATTTTGAGTTCTATCAGTATTTTGAAATAAGAAATTTGATTGAGGCTAGCAGTATTCTGCACACAAAACTCTCTTCTGACAGGGGTTGGAGAAGAAGACATGTGAGTTGAGACAATGACACACTATCACCCTTATCTTGCTATTCCCTTTTGATAAAAATAAAATATCAGGGCTTAGATTTTTGAAGCTCTCTTAAGCAGCCTTCACACGACAAACTAAAGTTTGATAGCAACGAAAGCAGTGTTTGCACTTCTGAAAAAAGGCCGAAATTTAAAGACACCATGGTCAGTAGTATATCAACAAATAAAACCTTCGGTTACTTTGGACAATGAAACCCTATTGCCCTTATCTTGCTTTCCCTGTTTGATAATGATAAAAAATCAGGGCCTAGAATTTTGAAGCTCTCTTAGTGCTCAAATAGTTGTAAGTCAATGGTAGCACTTGGAGAGCTTCAAAAATCTAGGTCCAGGTATATGATATAGGGTAATATCAATCAAATGTTAGTGGATAATGTATTTCTTACCCAGAAAAAACTTGCAAGAATTCAGTAAATCAGAGTTATCTCCCTTTGTGCATGTGATTACAGGCTTGTAAATGTACCCATGATATCTCATGCACATGACAGTTGGACTTTGTATTACAAGAAACACAAATTCATCAGACCTGTTTGTTCCAAGGCCTTGGAAACCAATAGATCAAGACAACCCACTCATAACCTCATCAATCTAGTGAGGAAGAGATGGGAAGCATTTCAACAGCAGACTGCCAATCAAACAAGTCCTCTTGTAAGAGTTGAAATTTAGCAAGAAAATCGAAACATATGGTCTTTGTATCTACATGTGACATCTGTGCTTAGTTTGGCCATGATATGGCAAACTTATGCCCATGAGTCCATGTAATTCACATTTCTCTGAGAGAGCCGTGACATTCTCCTCAATCTCAGGAGGGAAACATAAGATCTTTGTCACCTATAATGGTCGTTTCAAAGAATATCAGTTACATTTAGATACAACAAACTCCTGAGACTATATATTCCTAGGTGTCTGACCATCCATCAAGAACAATGACATGCCCTCGTCAATCGCAAAGATCAAGGCAGAATCACGTAAAGCTCTTTGGCACCTTTGTCTTTGAAAATGACATCAGCTTCATTTGGCTGTGACATAACAAACTCCCAAGTCTACATAGTCCAAGTTTTTTGACCACCAATAAATCAAGAAAGCCAAAATATGCCATCAATTGTAGAAAGAGAGACATATAATGTTCTGTATCTATTGTCTTTGCATAGAATACCAGCCTCATTTAGCCATGACATAACAAACTCCTAAGTCACATATTTCTAGGTGTCTGACCACCAATCTCAAGAGCCGTAATATGCCCTCATCAATCTAAATGAGACACATAAACATGTAAAGCACTTGGCACCTTTGTCTTAGCAAATAATATCAGCTTCATTTGGCTGTGACATAACAAACTCCTGAGTCTACATAGTCCAAGGTCTTTGACCACCAAATTAATCAAGAGCTGTGACATGCCCTCGTCAATCTCCAAGACAATGACATAATCATACTAACTCTTTGGCACATTTGTCTTTGCAAATGATTTCATCTTCACTTGGCTATGACATAACAAACTCCTGAGTCTACTTAGTCCAAGGTCTTTGACCGCCAATCAATCAAGCAAGCCCGACATGCCCTCTATATGGTATCAGACAAAGCTAAGCATGTTCACCACCTGCGCCGGAACATTTTACATGCTCTGTCAACTCAATGGCATTGACATGTCTTCTTTTCTTACAGTGAAAATTGATATGACCTTCACTATACTTATATACTTCATTCTCCAAAACAAAAATACATTGTCAGAATTTAACTTGCTACATCAGTGTGTCCTTTTTATTTATTCCAATTTTTACCATCCATTTATGTCCATATATAGAGATTATTACCCAAGGAAGTGTGTCATATGACTTTTACGAAACGAGTGTGAATTTTTGTATTACCCGAGCGAGAGCGAGGGTTATACACAAATTTGCACGAGTTTCGTAAAAGTCATATGACACACTTCCGAGGGTAATAATTTCTTTATTACCGATTCTATTCTATTTTACCATCTTAGAAATATCCAAAAACGGGCCGCTTCCCTTGCGACGGCCGGCTACGGTGACGTCACGAACAATGGTGTTATGACGTCACAGGCGAAGTGATATGTGCACTAGTGCTCATATTGAAAATACGTCACCACTTATTTCCAACCATATGGGTAATAAATGTTTGTATCTGCAAGGCTCCTTCAAACCCTTAGATTGCTTATATTGACAGTGCTTGGAAGAGAAGTATTGTTTACTTTTAGATCAAAGGTACTGCCAACCTTATATTGCAATAAAGAAATGTGTGTGAGTGACGTCATGAAACAATGGTCCACAATATCAATAACAATTCTGTTATGATGTCACTAGACATGGCCCTGATCAAAGATTTTCAATTCACAGCCAAAAGTGTTTTGCTAATAAATGTTTATTTTTGCACTAATATAAACTTTAATAAATCGCCATACAAGAAAATTAATAGAATAGCCATAACCGTCATGTGTTTTACAATGAATTATAGTTTTGTCCTAATTATATAACTTCGGCCTTCGGTTTCATGCTTTAACTACAATAGTTCAAGGCAAACTGTACTTTATAGCAAAACATATGATATGGTTAGGACAACTCTATGTCTTAAATATCGCTATCAATACAATCCAGATGTGGTGTGAGCCAAATCTTTAGAAAGCAATTAGGGGACTGTAGGAGCTTTGTGGACACAATATCACTTATCATGCAGGATTTCCAATTTTGAATACATAAAATAAAAAGGATAATGGTGGATTCCCTAAAGTCCTTTAGACAGGCCCCTTTAAGCCCAATAATACTGTTATGTACAGTTATACAACATTGGCCTTCAACTCGCACACAGCTTTTAAAACTTTGAAAACAATATCCCTGGATATAAAAGAGTCATACGCCAGAAATGTCAGATTGAAATCCCTTCAAGCTAAAATGAATAAAAATTCCAGTGGTTCACCTTGTCTATTCAATTATTCTATTAAGCAAGGAATAACATGCACCTGTCAGATGAACTGCAATCTAATACCGATAATTCCTACATTAAAGACTCTGATGTAATAGAACCACAGTATTACACCTTTGAATTAAACCTTTGTGTTACATAAATTTCTCTGACCTACATCCAATAGAACACTTCAAAGACTCTTCAGGCTTTGAGGTAGTTATGGGTATCGGTGTTGGCAATAATTTGTCTCTCGTCTTAATCATTCCAGCTATAAGGATATTATATTGCCTCAGAACTAGCCTGTACGGGAATGAAACAACGAGAAGTATCCTCTGAAGCCGGCAATAAAGGCGTTAGTGTTTCTTGTCACGAGAGGCTTGTTTGATCTGGAAGTGGTGTTCAGGTTGTCAGGCTTGATGGCTTTGTTCCTCCTGAACTCATGATGAACAGCTTTGCTCATTAGATAAGGTGACATGGTTCAAAGTGCCGAGCTTGCATTCTGTTATCTGTCACAAGAGACATTGTTTTATGCTCTCAGTTTATTCAGTATAAAAAATGCTTTGCTTATGCATTGTGAAGTGAGGTTTGAAATCCACCTTAGCTCTAATTCCTTAAAAAACATAAACCTTATTTCCCTTAACTGTTCCTAAGTTCATTCAACCTGACGGAGTAGACATATGTATACGCCATAAAGTCATGATTTACAATAAAGAAGTTGTTATCCAAGAAAATCTTGCTGTATGTATGACACTTCTAAATGCTCGTAAAGCTCTCACAGTTGTGTTTTTTGACAACTCATAATTCTTGAGAGACGTTTTCCTCTTATGGTTTTTGCAAATTCTTCAGTGACAGTTTTAATCTTTAATCTACCCTAACATCAGAAGCTTAACATCTCACTTTGATTGACAACTGTCAGAAAGATGAAGAAATTCAATTTCAAATATTGCAAAAAAATTACCATGCAACGATATTTTTTAGAAGTGACAATGGATCATGAGGGATCTGATCCTCGAATGTTCTTCAGTGACAGTTTAAATCTTACCCGAACCCCAGAAGCTTTAACGCTCACTCTTTAGAAAACTGTTCAGCAGTTAACGGAAGGTTTTGTTCAATGCTTAACTAGAAAATCTATAGAGGATCCAAGTGAAATGGTTTTCATTCCCTCGGAACAACAAACCCCATGTTGGGTTTAGGTACAATGCAAACATTTAATGTTTGTGTAGTATGTACCACAAAAGTTTATACTAATGCTCAACATAGTCATATTTCTATGTTCTGATTTTCTATCGCAATTCTCATTCTCACGGGACACAAACCTTCCCTCCCACAGAGGTAAAAAAAACTTCCAAGTGAACCATCTCCTCCTTCAGAACTCTTCTCAGCCAATTCATTACCTTTATGATAGTCCCAATCTATTTCTGATTTTTGATTCTATTCAAAGCCTAATTAGCTTGGTGAACTCCCCCTCTCTTGAACAATTCTTTTTTTTTTTATTTTTATTTTTTTTATTTTCCATATTTTTAATACAGGCAAATACATGAGTTGAAATGCTTATAACGAATCACATGTATACAAATATGTAATCCACAATTGGCTAGTTCACTAACTAAATAGGATAATTTCTAAATAATAAATGCAAGGTTGACCAATATTGAAAAAACATTTCTTCTGTTTCTGTAGATAAAAATATATATCTTGTTGAATTATAGTAACGTACAATTTCATTTTTTAGATATTCAAACTTTGGTGTAAAACCATTAATACTGCATTTGTAAATATACTGTTTGACTAATAAAATGATTGCATTTACAGGATTATTGTTCTTTCCTTTCATTCCCAATATGATGATTTTATTTGTAAATTTTAATTTGAGTTGAACCGAGTTTAACCACGATTCTATTTCTTTCCATTATCTAAAGATTGATTCACATTCCCATAACATATGGTTGATTGTTTCTGTTTCTCTTTGGCAAAATGGACAATACGGCAATGATATATATCCAATTCTATAAAGAAAATGTCTTGTTGGGAGTATATTATGAATAATTCTGTATTGCAACCATTTTAGATCTGTGCTTTTTGAACATTTATGAGCAACAATGTTGTAAATTTTCCAATCTTTTTCATATTGAACAATTCTTGATCTCTGTGTGGTAGTCACAAATATTTTTCAAATTATTTGATGTCTTATTCTCACAGGACAAACATTTGTTATCTGTCAATTCATCACCTAATGGTGGTTACAAATATTTTTATTTTATATTGTTATTCTTGCAGGACGCACACCCCCCTCCCGCGATGGCAAAAACAACCGTCCAAGCAACCCGCTAGATCGTGTGTACAGAGAGATCGCCATCCTCAAGAAACTGGACCATCCAAACGTTGTCAAACTTACAGAAGTATTAGACGACCCAGAAGAAGACAACCTGTATATGGGTGAGTGTGATACATCGTGTTTATTAGACGAGTAAGTGTGCTTGAGAACTACACAAGAATCTGTGTCGAAATGTCGCATACAATGAACAGAGAAGTTGTCTTCCATATATTCCTCTGCATTAGAGTAAATGTGTCAAATGAATTTTGGAACCAAGATGATTTTCCTCGGTGATAACTTGAATGTTAGTTTCAAGTGAAGTAAATCTGTATTCAAAATTGAATTTCATAAAACATGAATAGCATTTAAAAGCCTGCAAATACTCTATGTAGGAGAAAATCATAAGGTATAGATTTTACTTTCACTTTCCGTTTGTAACATTGATTTAATCTCTTTATTTTCATTGTTTTTGCACATCAATCTGGAAGAGAAAAACATGTTAAGATGTGAATTTTACTGTAGATTCTTCTTTTTTAAAAATGGATTATGATATTAATAACTTCGGTGTGTTATGTACTTATCATTAAATGACAGTCTTTTTATTTCAGTGTTTGAACTTGTGGAGAAGGGGTGAGTACAATGTTTCATAATATCATTTCTGGTAAAATACATTATCTAAAATCTGAATAATTGAAATAAGGACAGACTGAAAGCTAAAGGTGTATGGAATAACAAGAGAAGAGTTTTATTTCCTGCATTTTGGATAAACAAATTTTGTTTATAAGTGCTTATAAATCTCATTATCAGGAAATCCATCGCAGACAACGACAGTTCTATGCTCTTTGTGTGTTGTGACCAGTTTTTCCCCATTTTGCTCTATTTTCCCAACTTTGGTTGGCCCTGTTCCGGCATCCTTATGTGGACCCACATGCTGGTACCCTGATCATAACCGTTTTTAGACAGATCGTCTAGCGCTGCCCTTTTCTCTTAGTTCTATGCTCTGTGATGAACATTACTAGTTACTGCACACCGCTAATGGCTGAAATATTGCCCAAGCGGTGTAAAAAAATAACTCACTCACTAGTTACTGATATTTAAGCCAAATTAGGTAAAAACGTTGATTGACTTGTTCTTGCAGAGAAATTCTCTTGATAGCTTGATTTGCAGAAGAATTGATTAACTTTCTACCCCCTGTGAAGATAGTAAATATTTCCTTCTTCACTTGCTGTTACTCAATTAGAAAAGTGTTTATCGTTGATTGCTCGGTGGTTTATTTAGACTGGCAGGATGGTAGGTGATGAATTGTAGACAATCCAAAAAAAATCTTGACTGGTAGATACACTGCTATACTCTGACAAGACCCTCTGTGATGCTGCTGATTGCTTGTATTAATGAGGGGAGAGTTAGAAGGTGATGAAACGTAGATGACTATAAAAATCTTGTCATGGGGATTTACTTTTTCTGGCTGATATTCTAGCAAGACTCTCTGTGATGCTGCTGATTGCTTGTATTAATGAGGGGAGAGCTGGAAGATGATGAAACGTAGATAACAATAATAAATCTCGACAGGAGAATTCACTACTTCTAGCTGATATTCTAGCAGGACCTGCTGCTGATGCTGTTGATTGGTTTGTGGACTCGTGGGCAGAGGGATGTAATGGAGTTGTAGATTATCATAAAGATGGTCGACACGTTGTCCCACAGGCTCTGTCAGCCCTGCTCTGATGATGTACTCTAACCAGGAGGGATCTCTCATCTCATCAGTCATTAGGAGAAGGACATCTCTGTCTTCCATTTCTCTGGATGTCAATGACTCTTGGACTCTGTGTTTCTTCCTCATTCTTCTATTCTCTCGTTACCTTTCCTAAAATCTTTCACCTTTTTCTTACCAAAGACTCTCTTTCTCTTTGTCCCTGTTCCTCTCATTCAACTGTCGTTCACTACCTGTCTGTCTGTCGTGATGTCTGTCTCTCCATAATATGATCTGCTCTGTAAGTGTGTCTGTCTCTGTCTGTGCTTTCCTATCTTTCACCTTAAGTTCATATTTCCATCAAAAGCTCTCTTTCTCTATGTCTCTGCTTTCATTCTTACTGTGGTCTGTCTCTCTCTCTGTCTCTCTCTCTCTCTCTCTCTCTCTCTCTCTCTCTCTCTCTCTCTCTCGCTCTCGCTCTCACTCTCACTCTCACTCTCACTCTCACTCTCTCTCTCTCTCTCTCTAGTGCTTGTTCCTTTACCTCTCTGTTATTCACTCTCAATCTCTTTTTCCTCCCATCCACTCCAATTCTCCCTACCCATAAGTCCACAGTCACAGGTGGTGTTTACGAGTCCGCTGGCCGGTAATATTATCTAGCAGTCTCAGGGGAGTTTAATCATTAATGTTGGAGATAAACAGGTTGCTCCCTCCACTTCTATATTGACTCTGTGTAACTTTTCTCCATTATTGTTTCCAATTGAATAATTGATTATGGGTATGTGTTTCTCGCTGTTAGGATGTGTGTGTAATGCTCTGTAGTATTGATTTGTGTTGAGAGCTGGTTTATAGTTGCGAAGTCTGGCTTATGAAGATTAAATCAAATCAGAGTTTACATGCTTAATGCTCTGTCCCATACTGAACCATGTGTAGTGTCATTGTTGAGAAGAAATTTAGAAATTATTGCGTAAATATTACCTTTCGATTGTTGCCTGTAACTCGATTCATTGATGTCAAGAACACAGAAAGAAAAGAAAAAGATAATATCTTTTTTCGTGGGTTGCATCTTGTGTTTCTCTTCCCTGAATTATCTCCCTTTGACTCTACACATTTGTAAAAGTGGGTACCTGGTGAAGGTTGTTATTGAGGGGACAAAGTGCTCTTTAAATGGCCGATTTGGTTAGACCAGGGTAATGATAAAAGGTCCTCTTGATTGCTATGGTTTCATGGTATTTATCATTTTGAGAACAAACTAATAACTAGCGCTGCATGGAACTGCAAAAGCAGAAGGTTATTTCCTGCATTTGGATAACAGATTTATTTTCCATCAGTGCATATAAATCTGAGGTATAAAGCAGTATAAGGAAAGACCAACATCGCATTGAGCAGACACCTTATTTCCTGTTTTTGAACATTAATTTTTTTTCTCATCAGTGCCTTTCAACTTTTGAAACTTAATTAAAGATGTTGATTATTTGCAGAGAGGTGATGGCAGTCCCGACATCTTCCCCGTTCTCAGAACATCAAGCCTGGTGCTACTTCCGGGATGTTATCCTTGGCATTGAATACTGTGAGTATAAATCATTCATTCTTCCTCAAACTTAGCGATGTGTTCTTTGATGGGAATTCTACAAGTTGAGGTGATAAAAGCAATAAAAACAAGTTCAAACTACATTACCATCTAAGTCGAATTGTTGTCAGCCTTGAAAAAAGATCTGAAGTTGTATATCCAGAAAATTGCCTTCATCAACATTTAAGGTCATGATGAACCAAATTTTATTGTCACATCTAACCAAGAGAAATATCTTGTCAAATTCTTTGACAAAGATGCCTGAACAACAATCTATTTGTATCTTTATATGTAGGAAAAAGTTTAGAAAGAGACCATCATGTAACATGCTTTTGTTTCAGTACATCATCAAAAGATTGTACACAGAGATATTAAACCTTCCAACTTACTGCTGGCCGATAACGGACATATCAAGGTGCGTGACTGCGTTAATCAGTATTATCTTACAATAATATTCCCTGTGCAACAAGCATAATAATTGAGATTCTGATAGGTTGTATGCTCCTCGGGGAGTTGAGCTGGAGCAGCAAATATTCTATGATCATGGACCACAAAGATAATGATTTGAGAATCATCCAGAATAATATCCCCTGGTCTCTGAACAATATTATTGAGATTCTAATTGGATAGACACTGTAAGATAATCACCAAGTGTCTCATGGGTTGTATGTTCCGCAGGGAGTTGAGCTAGAGAAGCAAATATTCAATGGTTACTGGTAACGCTGAATATGATGAGACTATAGTGGCTTGAGAACACCTCGGGGACTGAATAAACATCATGAACAAACTAGTTATTGCCTTAAATTGTAAATGCTTAAATAGGAAATATGTATCAAGCCTTTCTCTTTGAATTCAGAGTGTTGTAAAATTTTTGCTTTGTTGCATTATTGTTTTTAACATCTACCCTTTATAAAAAATTCAAAGTTTTCTTCCATCTTGGATTTCAACTCATTTGATATTCATCTGTCAGGATTTTGAGTTATTAACATCATGTGGTCAATATCACCATTACAACTTTTGTTAGTACTACTTATTTGTTTGTTTAATTCAGATTGCTGACTTCGGTGTGAGCAACGAGTTCAGTGGTGGCGATGCTTTTCTCTCCAACACAGCAGGGACTCCTGCCTTCATGGCCCCAGAGACTCTCAGAGGTGCGTCTGTCTGGATGTCTTGACATTCTGAGTGTGTTTGTCTGTCTGTATGTTTCTCTCTCTGTCTGACATCTGTCTGTATGTCTGTCTGTCTGTCTGTCTGTCTGTCAGCATTCGTAATGTGTCTGTCTGTCTGTTGGTCAGCATTCGTAATGTGTCTATGTGTATGCCTGTCTGTGTGTCTGTTTCTCTCTGTCTGTGTGTCTGTCTGTGACCCTGTCTGTCTTTAACCTGTGTGTTTGTCATCCTGTCTGTCTGTTTATTGTTTGTCTCTCTGTCTCCCTATCTGTCTGTAACCATGTCTGTCTGTGACCTTTTCTGTCTCACTGTCTGTTTGTACCCTGTCTGTCTTAGCTCTGTCTGTCGGTAACCCTGGTAACCCTGGTGGTCTGTCTGTTGATCTGGGTAAATTTATCAGCGCTTTGTTTGTGTCTTTTGTCTCTGTGTCACAGTGAGGGAAATCCAACTTAAATTGCTCTGACCTAAGATTAGTCTGTCTGGGGAAATGTTAATAAATATAGCAAACAATGTAAACTTCAGAAAAAATAAATAAGAATCTTGGCAAATGGAAAACTCTGTCTGTCTGTCTGTAACAGACTTTCTCTTTAGTAATGGTACATCTATATATATGAGTTTGTGAAATATTACAAAGGTAACCATAATTATCATGTATTATAATTCAGATGTCAAGAAATGTTCATAAAAATGTTTTATATTTTGCAGAAGACAGAGAGAAGTACAGTGGCAAGGTAGGGGAACAACTTCACTTTACACATTCTACAAAGTGATCATTAAATTGTGTTCATATCAGCGTAAACTTAGTTTAAATATTTAACTGTAAGTCACTATCATTCACTGAGCAGTTGTTGTAAGTTTTCTGCAGTTGCAAGGGCTATGAACAAAGCAGAATGAAAACTAAAGTCTTTCTGTTTAAACATATATATTCCGTAAAATGGTACATACTGCTGGATTTGGAAACAAGTGCTTATATCAATCCCTCTCCAGAAGTCATATCACCTCCGCTCATTGATACAAGTGATTCATGAACAGTGTTTGAAATAAGCGTAGCCCGTAGGCCTGACACCAACAGTGATTCACAAGGGCCCATACTTTTCAACTTCCGCAGTCCTTGCACTGGCTTACAGTTTTTTTAAATGAGACTTTTCCTTACTAACAATACTTGCAGTAAGACGTATTTCCCTGCTAAACAGTCATAACTATCACTCTAAACTGATAACATCTTGTGTATTCATAACATACTGATACCAAGAATATTATTATTTGAGAATAAGTCAAATCAGTACTGATGATGAATGCGGACAGTTTCGGAATTGGGCCCACATTTTTCTCTATCTGCGAGTCCTTATTGAAAAGCAGTTTTTGGATGCTTATTTCAAACACTGTTCATGAAAAAATTATGACTACACATCTCTTCAAATGCTTTTGTTCTTTCAGGCACTGGATATCTGGGCTATGGGAGTAACGCTCTACTGCTTCGTGTTCGGTCGAGTACGTGACATCTTTATCCTTGTACTTTAAGATTACTTGATATCCAGTGTAAAAACACATTCAATCTTAATCTTAATCTCATTTCAAGATTTAAGTCTACATTGCTGTACGAATGCCATCTGACAGTTTAGGTATTTTTATGAAATGGTTCAAGCTTTTAATGATTTTATGAATGCTTCATTTTGTGTTCTTTCGCTATGCACAAATTTCATCATTGGCAGAGAGAATGAAGAAATATTTTAATGAGTATTGTTTTGTTAATATTTTTTCTTCACTATTTTTTAAGTCATGATTTTATAGTGTGCACAATTCTTTTCAAATAAATGAAAAATTGGAAAATATATTTTATCGATCTTACTCATCTTTTTCCCAGGTGCCTTTTGAGGATGAGTTCATTCTGGGGCTTCATAAAAAGATATTGAAAGACCCTGTGAAATTTCCAGAAAAGTAAGTTTTAACCAATTTTGTTATTTTGTCATTGAAGAAGTGTTTCATATGTAACTTTAACAAATCTATCTGCATATTGAATCTAGTTTGAAGAGTATGATGTAAAATGTACCCAAATCGCTCAAAAGAAGCAGTAGTTCAATAAATGATATGACTTTATGATTAGCTGTTGGTGACAAATTTATCCCCTTCCTCTGTTGGTGATGGATTCATCCTCCTCCTCTCTTGGTGACGGATTTATCCCCTCCTCCGTTAAGGAGGGATCTATCCCTTTCTTCTCATATCAGGAATGTAGCTCAGTTGGTAGGACATGGCTAATTTCTGGATTCCCAACTGCATCATACCAAATGATGAAATGTAGGCCAAATAGCTGCTGTCAGTGTTGAGGGTGACTGACTATAAGAGTGTTGATCGAATCCCATAAAGGGACTTTACCAAAAAAGGTACAAGGAATTATACCGTTCTTGATAGACTGATACCAAATATGAAAAGGTTACTTTTTTCATTATCATGGCATGTTTCTTTACTTATTATCATCATCGTTATCTGAACCACAGACCCGAGGTATCTAACGACCTGAGGAATCTGCTGCTGCGTACTCTCGAGAAGAATCCGGATCTCCGGATCACTCTACCACAGATCAAGGTATTCAAGCATATTCTCTTCATCAAATGATAACAATAGTTATGATAATGTTTTATCAAAATATCTTGCCTTGCATTTGGTCCAGGACATTATAAGATTAATGACCTTGAAGGAATCATACTTGTGAGGCTGCTCTACTCTGTGTTTAAATTGCATGACCACGTGGGGCGACTTCATCCAACTAATAGGAGTATTTTTATTGAACAGTTGTAAAGCTTGTTTAAATGGAAACCTTGTATCTCAACTTTCATTTTAAGCTATGTAAAATGCATATTTTGCTTTCTAAGCATGATTTTATCAAAATATAAAGTTTTTTGTCCTTTCGTTTCGTTATGATCTTACCTACTTGTATTTTGTGAATAAGTTGCTGTATCCCATCGTTTACCATTATGCTTGAAATGATTGTAGAATCTATTCCATGTGTTAATATGTTTCTTAATGTGATAAGTATAATGTTAATTTGATAAGTATAATAATGTTTTCCTCATACTGCCAAATTTTGGAATGTCCCTTGAACTGTTCAAGGTTTTTTGTTGTTCTTTTTATTCAAATGTGATCAGCACAAACTTTCTGTATCCTGTGTTTACCTGTATTCTTATACATATATTTCTCTATCCAAACAGCACGACCCGTGGGTGACGCGAGACGACCAGCACCCGCTACCCTCTGAGGAAGAGAACTGTAGTCTTGTGGAGATCACGGACGAGGATATTCAGAATGTCGTCAAACATGTGCCAAAACTCGAGACACTGGTTAGTTATTCATCTGATCTGGTTCCCAAGTAATTTGTTCCTTTTTAGGTAGGTAAATAGTAAGTTGCCAGTAAAAAAATTCCATAATTAAGAGTAAATATTTACTTTAATTCATGGGTGACTCGGGTTCCATAGCAAATCTTTATTCACATCAGTGACGTGCATTTCATATTCTTCTTTGAGAGGCATTTTAGAAGTTGGAATGACAATAATGCAGAGGAATATATGGATGACAACTTCTTTTTTCATTGCATGCGATGTTTCGACTCAGATTCTTGTGTCTTCTCAAGAAACGTTGCATGCAATGAACAAAGAAGTTGTATTCCATATATTCCCCTGCATCATTCAATATCCGTTTTCGATCATGGTTTATCTGATCATAGACTATTTCATCTTGTCCAATCATATTACCTTGTTGATAAAACAATCAAATAGTCTATAAATACTGGAAAGAAAAGGTTTTTCAACATAAGTCCTAATGTATGAAATTTTTTTGCACCAGATTACAGCAATATTCTTACCCTTATCCTTGTTCATGAGACAGAAGTTGATATCATAAAACAGTTTACCTATTTACCTTCATTTAGTGTAATGTAAAATGATCAGAAATGGGTTTTCATTATTTATTTTATTATTTATGAAATTAATAAGATGTTTTGGTGACTTATCCTGTGCATAGACTTACGTCTGTATGTAGTGAGACTAACAAGAGTTTTATTTTCAGATCCTTGTGAAGAGTATCCTCAAACAGAAATCGTTCCGGAATCCGTTCCTGCGAGAGAAAGAGAACAGATTGAAGAACGATCTCCATAAAACAGGTCGTTCAAACTCGGCGCCGGAGACTTTTGCTTCAGTCATGAAACGGTTTGTATATTGATAATACAAAATACTTCTAAATTTTCATAGTTCACTTTGCACAAAGTAAGAGAACATTAAATTGAGATTATGACCCAAGGAATATTACGAGACACGCAGGTTAAGGGTTTTGATATGGTATCAACAGAAGGTAGAAGACATTTTTGTTCATTGAAATTGATGTAACTGCAATGGGGATTTTTATTTTGTCATGTATCAGCCTGTAAATCTGTCATGTATCAGCCTGTAAATCTGTCATGTATCAGCCTGTAAATCTGTATCATTACTCAAAAGTTGACCCATTTTAGGAATTTTGAATTTGTGACCTTACGTTTTTGTAAAATATCCTATAAAAATAACTCTGTCATTTACAGGAAGGTGTCGACAGAGGCGAATGTAGACTCCCCACTAGCTGAGGCATCATAGATCTATACTACATGTGGTCTGAGGTCCTTCTCCTGAGGTTGTGAAACTGTGAAAGCTGATTGGTTGAACTCCTGAGGTTGTGAAACTGTGAAAGCTGATTGGTTGAACTCCTGAGGTATAAGAGCTGAGGTCATACTTCTCAAATCTGCAGACTGTGGTATATGGATTGATTACTGATCATTTTCGTCTGAATTCTGAGGTCTGTGAACTTAGAACTGAACAAAAGCCTTATGGGTAAACGACTGTTCATTTGGAACTAAAGATATCACCGAGAGTTGGTTATGAACTGATTCTCGGAGTCCTGAGGTCAGAAAGGAGGTCTCTTGGATTTCTAACAAGGACTCAGTTTTCATGACTTGAGGTCTTATGCCCTAAAACCGATTTGTTTCTGGACCAATATGTGAAGAACTATTGCCTACGCATATGATACTGATGTGCAAAAACTGAGAACAGATCTTTGAGACCTAAAGACTTTAGACTCTGAGACTGATATATCTAATGACATAAGACCCAAGGACTGCGGTCTCAACTACAAAGAACTTGGAACATTTATCATGGTACACAACACTGACTTCTCCATACTAAAGAACTCTGATGCCTTCAAAGTGAAGAGGAACATCAGATTGCTTAGAACTGCGAGCTCAAGACAGTGCCAGTGCTTTATCATGGTATCAGTTCATGTGTCTGTTTGGGCTTCCTGGGACATACAGCTCATGCTTCAAGCTCATTGGCTAACTTCTACTTGGCTGATCAACTCTGCTTTCTCATTGGCTGATTTTCTCTTATATCATCAGTTGACTGGCTCTACAATTTGACTGGTCAGCTAACTGTGAAAGCTGATTGGTTAACTTAAATTTCACAAAGTGCTCCCGGACAACATCTCAAGTCCCTGTTACAAAGCGCCATTCAACTGTTTGAGGTCCTGAATTCTGACTACCTTGATGCATTTACCTGTAAAAAGTTACGATATTATCTTTTATGTAGTATTTGTGTTTCACTATGATGTTTTCTTTACAATCTTGAACATTGTCTTGCCACATTTCATAACAGATTTTGTTTTTACGTGGGTCAATGCTTGAATTTTGAAAACTAAATTAATTACAAATTTTGGAACCAGAAAAGCTAATTGAAAATTCCACAATAGGTGAGCAACAGTTCAAAATTATATTTGTGAAACAACTTAAAGGAACACTTTAAATTAAGAGGTCTTTTGCAAAAACCTTTGCTCCTATGTGCTTCCCTCTCCAATATATGTAATGAACTTGTCTTGCATCTAAAAGAGCATGCACTGACCCAAATCTTTTCTTTGCTAGAATTTTGATGTTAGCCAGACAAGAGCAAATGTTTGTGTATGAATGTGCGCTTCGATGCCTGGGCACAAGAACATGAGAGGGTAGAACTTTTTTCTTGTGCTGAAGATTTGTACTTATGCAGGCACATTCTATTATGAACATACATGCATGTTTGTCCTTGAGTGTAAGGGTTGTTACCTGTGTGCACAGTTTATAAACTTTTATGTACAAGCATGGGTGATTTAACTGTCTCTACAAACTGCATGTCTGTGCATTCTGGAAACTTTCTAAAGTGTATGTGTATGATAGTTTGCAGAATTCCTGCAGAATGTGTGTTTGTGTGACCATATTGAAGTAAGAGTAATCTGCTGTGTGCACATTTGAGGCATGCACTTGTATATGAATAAGTGTGCTTGAGAGTATATGAATGTGATAAATGAAAGAGTACATAATGTGCGTGCGAGGGTATTCCCCCTCAGTATTGTATACCTATCACACAACATTCCTGCAAGAGAGTGTAATATGGAGCATGTGTGTGTGTGGAAGAGTATATTCCCAGTCTCTTTACCTATCTCACAACGACTCTGACAGTGCCTCACCGTGTTGCAAACTCCACACACTGGAGCAAGCTGCTGAGGAGCTGTAGCCTGTAGCCTTTTGTCATGGTCAAATGCTAACCGTCTTTAAATCTTATTCGGGATGCAAGAGCAACCGTAAGCACAGTTTCCGTCAGTAAGCAAGTCATCTGCAAGTCTTTCGCTTTTTAACTCAAAATTCCAAAAAATTTAGTGTGTGCAGATGTTGGTGAAGAAGTAAAAATTGACTTGCATCACTAAAACTTACAGTTTGCAGATATTAGTGATTCTTGACAGCAATAAAGTCTAAAATTGAACCATAATAAAAAGCAGCATAAATCGACTCGCAATTCCCAAAAACGTACAATGTGTTCACATATTTGTGAAATATTTCTGAGAACAGCAAAGTCCCAAATAAACTTGTAACATCAAAACTTACATAATGCAAGGATATTGTATATTTTCGAAACCAATTGAGTCCAAAATTGACTTATTTCCTCAAAACTTACAGGGAATCCTCCTCACCAATTTGCTCCAGAGTATATCCACTTTTAAACACTTGAAACTCAAAATTTTATGCAAATTACCAATTCAATATGCACAAATCAGATAGATA
This sequence comes from Steromphala cineraria, assembly GCA_916613615.1. NCBI lineage: Eukaryota > Metazoa > Mollusca > Gastropoda > Trochida > Trochidae > Steromphala > Steromphala cineraria. The sequence goes on from OU744728.1 coordinate 9,931,218, forward strand.
ATGTAATTTTTATTAAATATATTTTAATTTTGCTGAATATATACATTAGTTAGTCTTTGTACTTAGACAAAATAAATTATAGATTTAGAAAAATGTTTTTACGAAATAAGTTACAGATTTAGAACATATCATATTTCTGTATGTGGTTTATAAGTAAAATTTTTACAAATTCTAAGTTGTTTGGAAATTGTATAGTCATGCTTTTGTTATATCTTTTCATATTAAATATTTCTTATATTTCATTTTCATTATTTGAGAATAAATAAGATGATTATTATTTCTTACAGTACATGTTAACATCTACATTCCATTGAGCTAGGTATGTTTTGTTTCAATATATTTACATCTACATTCCTTTAGAAGTTAGTAATTAGTGAAAATTAATTAATTACAATATATTTACATTTGTTGGCTGTCAGAGGAGAATTTGTATTAATTTTTCACCATTTATATTGTAAATATTTTTCTACACTGAATATATAAATTGTACATACAACCTTTACATATACAAATCGTTTCCAATATTTTTGTTCTGTCATCGTTACTTACCTAATGTTATTATCAACTTTGATATATTGCAAACATGTTTACCTTTAGAGAGTGTGTGATTGTATTTCAGGACAACTACTATCTTATTTTTATTTATGTACCAAAAGTCAATTTTCATAGTCTAAGTTTGATATCAGCTGTTCTTAAAATTGAATCTCCGTGAAATTATCTGTTACAAATTATTGAATGTCAAAATCTTTTACAGTTAATCTATAAGGATATGAAATTGAAATTTTATTCTTTGAAATAGATTTATAAATGATATGTAGAAAATAAATAAGATATGTCCAATTTCACAAACTATATTGAAAAATTTAGAAAAGGTAATTTTAGTATTTCTGTTTTTGGATATACATGCATTCTATGAAAATTCAAAAAGTAAAAGTTCAACGCAAATTTTCCTCATCTTTTATATTTGTTTTTCAAATTACCTTATAGACTAATTGAGTAGGGTCCATGACTCCAAATTAGTATCCTTGATGCAGTACTAAGAAACATGAATGAAAACATACATCCATTTACAAATACCTTTTTAGAGTAGCTGTTTTTTCTACGGGTACATTCAAATTGGTACATATATTTCTTTCTACTTTTTGTTTTTGATAGTGAAAAAGTATCATGGAAAATGAATAAATATAAAATATTTACAGGTATTATACTTGATATTATTCACTGCTTTCTCAGTTTGATTAAATCAATCTAGTTCCAAGAAAAGATTTTCAAAATATACCTGTTAACTTTATCAAAATACAAAATTCTTTACTCTAAGTCTGACCGCTGTCCTGTAGGTTGCTTGACCAATCACATCCTCACGCTTATGAAATCGTTAGCCGTGATCTTGAAAGCATGGTTCTCAGTAGTTACCTGCCCCTAGCTTTTACCTGGCAACTTGTGATTGGTTAGCTGAGCTTAAGTCGGACTATGTGACATACGGGGCTGCGGTCAATCACAAGTATCGAGGAAAACCAAGCAGAACAAGTTCAATTCTCGATGATTAATATTTTTAGAATCTTATTCCTCGGAACTAGGCTGATAATAAACTGCAACCTATACAACAAATATTCTTGATTTCAAGTTCCATGATGAGTGCAGTTGTTTTATTGTATAGAATGTTCTGGTTGTTACTGTGCAGAGATATTACTTGATGACAAGATCCCATGCCATGTAGTATTATCAAATCAAATGTATGTATTTTAAATGGAATACATAAGAAAAGCAAGGTTTTGTGGATAACATCCTAATTGTGACCATAAATAATATTTGGATTTTTTTCATGAAAATTTAACCCTCACTCTGTATTTGTCCTGGTTTTAGGTACAGTCAAATGAAGTATTCTCTTGGTATTCTCAAGATGGCGACTGTGAGCCTGTGTTTCCAAGTGGATGGAAACTGGGGGGAGAATAACACTCAGACAACAAACAAAATCAATTTAACTTTTTCACTTTAATTTCAGTAAATGGGCAGTTGATTCAATGGAAATGCTTAGGTAATTATTATGAAAATTTAAGGGATTTTCCTATATATATACAATTTCCGTCATTGGCCATTAGGATATGAATAAACTCTTGACGGAGAAGAATGATTAGCAATAGTTCTTAAAACATGAGCATGGTAATTCACAATATAAAAATCCACAAAATCTTGTTTTTTATGTGTCAAGTTATGTTATTTGAGCAGAAAGTGAAGGCATGCAAATATCCCTTACAATTTACATTTGCAATATTTGTACAGTTTTTACCTCGGGCACAATCTTACATATTTTATCAAACATTCCTCACGATCACAATCGCTTGTTGTTATCAAAGAACCTGAGTCCAGCTAGTGTGCATTCCATCTCCTTTAGTTTTCAGAGGGATTCAATTCTTCTTCCATCTTCCTACGCAAAGCCTAAAACACCAGTTTCCGAACGGTCATTTTATGCCTTGCTGCTGACCCTTGAGTTTTCTGTGCTTGATCTCTTGTCTGTAGGGGGACTATAGCAGCACAGAAAAGTAAAGGGTCTGCAGCAAAGCATAGAAAGACAGTTTGGAAACTGGCTTTTTAGGCTTTGCATAGGAAGATGTACTCCAACATTTATGGAAATTTTTAGTTGTTAATTTGATAACTGGTCCATTTATACTAAGCTCCCTTGGTTTCTTGGCAAATACATTATTATGGGAAAATTAATTAAATAAGTTTAATTATCAAATGTGGTCAATCTACACTAAGCTCCCTTGGTCTTTTGGCTAATATAATTAGGGAGAAATTATAAGTATATACGGTAAGCATCTATTGACAATCTATGCATATGAGATATGTTTTACAAAAATAAATGCAACTCTCAATGGCAAGCCACTTTTGAAGATTAAAATTTCACAAGCTGTTTTTACAGTGTAATAAGACTAAATTTGGGCGTTGAAAATATGTTGCACTGACATCTAGTTATTCTCTTACATAATGTTGTTCTGATTTACGCTTATGTACAATAGAAGAATTTTTCTGAATCTACTGGTACTCAAAGAAATTTTTCTACGAGTAAATACACTCTGAATGCACACTGGTCGGAAGCACTGAAGAATATGCAGACAGATATTTTTGTTATTTTTTTATGGTACTTACTGTTGTATGGACAATGTCGTGATGCATAATCATCATCACAAAGGGACGGCAGACATCACTGCCTCGGCAGCCCAATAAACAACATCACTACTTCATCGTCTTTCTGTTTTCTGTCGTAATGCCATGGATGATGAAATCCATCGTTTAGTATTAAGTGGATATAATCATAAATCTGTTCCTGATGGGTTTCAAGTGGGTTCTCTGATAATGAAATCTAGAATTAGCCTTAAATTATCGCCAAATAGGCTAAAATAATTTACAGCAAGATATGTGAAAAACTGCCTTAGCAGCCAAAACAACTACAGCAATTTGTCAAAGGACATAACTAAATAAGGATATATGCCTGCCTCTCAAGACTCAAGATTTACTTTCATTGTTTGACATTATCATTCTATATATAAACATCATGCAAGAACGAGTCAATCAGATAAAATTGAAGGTTAAGCATTGCTTTGGCAATATTTAGGCCATTAGCAGAACTTTATAATAATACTAAGAAAAAAACAACAAGAATATCATTGAAGAATTAGCAATTTATTTCAAGTATGATTTGCCCTGAGAGAATAAATCCTATTATGATATTACATACATTTGATAATTACCAAATTTAAACATAGATTGCAAAATCAAAACAATGAAAGTGCACTTATAGTGTGACACTGTGCATAAACAAAGAAACAAATCTGCTTAAGATGTGCTATAATGCACTGTGCATTATTACTTTTGGTATTACCCAGTAATGTGTTTCTCAAATCCTTACTTTTCTTCCTGATGTTGGTAAAAAAGAGTTGTTTTATTTCAAAATATTTTTCCTGGAATATTGAAATCAAGATAGACTTGATAAATCATCTATGAAACTTTTTCTGTATTTAATATCACACTGGTAGTTCCATTTCATTGAGAAGATGGACACAATCTTAGTAATACTATCATTTTCATTGAATACATTTTCAACTCCCTGAGTATCAAAATAAAAAAGAATCAAATTCTTATGCATATCATCTACTAGAATACAAATAAACAATCAATGTTATTCAGTCAGACCCAAGTAATACATAGAGAAGGTAGTCAGGTGACTTTCAAGAAACATGTGTGAATTTCTGTATTACCCAAGTGAGAGCAATTTTTTGGTCATCTGAAACAGTGTTAAGACATGTGATTAAAATTTGTTTTGAAAAACAGGGAGATATTACAGTCTTCTATTATTTGGGTGCGAGGTACTAGGGTCTGACTGTTAAAGATAAAATCAACATAGTTCTTAAAATGAAATATGAAATGAATAAGTAACACATTTGAAAGACATGGTTTTTGTTAATACAAATCTTAATATCTTGAAACTCTTCAATAGCTTCAGAGCCCCTGTATTGTAAATTGGTTACCATAGAATGCTTGATTCTGTAGCAGTCTGTGAAGGACCAGGATTTTGACCTCTTACTCAAACAGCGCACACCTGACGAAGCAGTGGAGATAATACCTTATTGATATATAAGTTTTCCTAAAACATTGATTTGTGTCACTTTAACATACAGGTTCAGCGTTTGAATTATGTTTCAGTTCCTAAAAGCAAGCAAGCCTTGTGGTTTGAATAATTTTCCAGTCCTTAACAGTAGACAAGCCCTGCAAATTTAGTGAAGACAGTTAACATCTGTTAAGTCACACAAGCTAGTCAGACTTGTTGACCTCTTCTCCAACAATTTAAATCGGAGAGTAACTAGCAATTTGGCAGACGGGTTTACAACATTAACAACAGGGCATGCATCATTTCTTGATCGAAATGTCTGCAATTACGCAACTTAGCTAAACACTGCAATATATATATATATATATATATATATATATAGTGCATCTGTCATAACAAAAAAGCAACAATTACGTCACATAAGCAAACCCTGAGTCTTTGATTGTAAGGTTATGATGATTAGTATGTGAATTTAATATTTGATAACATCATTACATGAAGTAACAATATGAAGCACACTTCATTGTGGATCAATCAAATTATATTACATTTCACACAAATCTGGTTATTGAGCAGTGTTTACAATAAGTATTTTCCTCAATATCAAACCTGATCCAATTCTAGTGTTGTATATTATCAACATCATCACTGTGTCACATTTTGTATGCCTTTAAGTGAAGACAGTCTTGTGAGCCTTATTTTAAACCTCTTCACACACTGCTCTGTAGACCGAGTTTAGAGACGGCTGGTTAGAGGGTAGCCATCGAACACGAGACTTGTGTTAGCTTGGACCGTGTCTGTGCTGTAGGAACTGGTCTTCTGGTTGGTCATCACTGGGCAGAGGTCAGTCTCACACCATCTGGCAATGAATGAATGAATGAATGGATGAATGGATGGATGCATGAATGAATGAATGAATGAATGAATGAATGATCAAAATGTACAAATGAGTGTCTAACAGTTATTGAATTCAATTGGTATTATCGGTAATAGATTTTATCATTCTTGAAAAAATTAACAAATATATTCTTCTGCCTTCACATATCACAATTACCCCTTTCAGACTCATCTTCTTGTAAACCTTTACAAACAAGTAAGGGAGTACCATGAGACTCACCTCTGAGCTGCGTACACATCCATCTCCGTAGCATCTGGGCTTGATGCATGCTCTATCAATAAGGCTCCTGGAGACACAATAACTATTGTCAGGAAATAATGAATACAAACAACAAGTAACATGACGTCAGCTGAGGTGATTTGGGGTAAAACGCTGCTTTTAAAGAGTATTTCACTTATTTTGCAGCTGCTAGTACTATTGTAGGGAAAAAACAACAGTATTGTGGCTATGCATTGCAGTGAAACCTGCGAGTAAGTAACATGACCAAAGGTTGTATGTGTAGGTACACCTTCTCTTTATCAGCACTCCAAGCTACATATACAGTTGCAGGCAAGATGCTCCCATTTATATATCTGTGCATATGCAAAACTGTCATAGAATACTGTTGTTTATTCATGTTTCTTTGTCCCTGCACAAATACAGCTTGAAATAGAGGCACAACTAATCACAGAGAACAAAACAATTAATATCAGCAATTTCTATCAGGATGTTAGCAAAACCTAGACCACAACTTATTTGAATACATTCATCATCCGAGTGACGTACCCATATAAGTCCGAGCAAGACTGAAGGCAAAGTCTCTTGCTGCTAGCTCAAGACTCTGTGGATTCTTGGAAGCGAACTGAAGAGTGCTGGCGACAGCCTGACTAACACGTTGAGCCGACTCAGCAAGAGAATTAGGCGCCCCGCCGACACGTGACTCAACATCCTGGTGAAACACCTGAAGGTCTGTGCCGCCTGATTTGACGATCGCTCTGAGGACATCTAGAGAAAGAATGTTTGTTGTTCCTTCCCAGATGGATAACACCTGCATTAAAAGTACATCAAGTTGATTAAAAAACATTTGCATACACTTACTCATAAATCTGAAAGCAGGTTAATGTTTAAGTAAGTGACCCATGAATTGGACAAGAGTTTATCGAAAATAGCACATCAATTTGACCTGCGTTTGAGGATACATTTGGGGGAAAAGAAATACTTCTCTCGTCCCTGCAACAAGTTTAACTGATCTCAAAATGTATGAGATATCACTTTTGCTGGTAAGATGCTAGATCAAGTTCTATGGACAGAAAACGTCACTGCCATGAGAGAAAGATTTTGATGTTGCGTCTTACACCGTTGTTAATTGTCAACTGCTTTTTCACTGTGATAACGCAATCTGTGCTTACTTCACACACCCAAGATTTACGTTTGATATAACATAATCAAACGAAAATGGTTCATTGATTTAAATAATTTGTAAAAGTAAAGGTACATGGACAAATCAAGCTCAACAAAACTTTACCACAGTTATAAGAGACTACCTCCAACTCCATTGGATACGCAGTTAGAATGAGGTTCACTGTGCAAGACAGGACATTTGTGCCAAAGCAGTTTTGGTCCAAAACTTCAATGCCAGGTTCTTATTTACAAGGCGCATAGTTATTCCTATGAAACAAAGCCATCTCAACTTTGAAGCTAAACAGGACGTACCTGTGCGTCTCTGAGCATGCCCGGAAGTCCTGTATCCTCGATGTACCCCTGTCCTCCGAAGGTCTCCAGTCCTTCTGATACCACACTCATAGCCTGCAGATAACACGCAATCATGTTAGTTTGTTATGAAACATCATGACAGATATGTCTTCTACTTTTCTATTTATTGTTGCATGAATATCAAAGCAAATAAAAACAATTGTCAAATTTTAACCCAAAAAATTACAAAAGATATTTTTACATGTTTATCCTTTTTCGACCTATTTTGCATACGTAAAACATTTTAGAAAGATTTCCTTCTAAACAAGAGCAAACTTGCTGTCTTGTTTTTTTTGCCTCACGCCTTTATACTTTTGCTCCCAAAATTGTTTACACCAACTAATCAATTTTGTCTTCCAACAACTAAAAGTAAAGTAAGTATGACTGACCTGTTTGCCAGTGTAGAGTTTGACGAGAGGAGTGATGAGTCGGAGGATCAGATTTTCACCCTCAGTGGCGACTCCTACATCCTGTCGTCCTAGCAACCGGGATACCTCTAGCGACATTAGAGTTGCCGCACGGGCCTCCACCTGTAGTAAAGAGATGTCCTTGTTGGATTGAACCACTCTCATATCACTACATATTGATACAACCACTCATAAAACTCAAAAAGCTCATTTGAGACAAACTTGCAAAAGTCGACCCAGATTTTGATTTTCCTGAAAATACTTCAAAAGTTATTTAGGATCCGCTTGAAAATTTCAATGTGTTTCAAAGTATAAGGATCAGTGTTAGTGTTTATGAAATAACCACTGAATTTTTAACAAGAATCTAATGAGTGTGGGTGCTGAGGATGTATTTGAATAGAAGTGTATGATTGTGACTAAATGACTACGAGCTACAGAGGTAATACTTCTATTGTAACATGACTTCGATAAATACTTGATTCTGATTGGCGGATTAGAAAGATTTGACATTTTTGAGACGTTAAGGTACATCACCAAAATTGCTTTTCACAGATCAATGTAAGTGTTTCTATGTTTCCAAATGAAAGGGAATATTTGTTTAGTAAGCTAAGCTAAATGTCAGTGTTAATAAACAGGAAGAGTAAACCAAACGGACCTCCATGCGAGCGAGAGTCTGTACGTGGAGTGGGTAGTTGCTGAGCTGGTTCCCAAACGCCTGTCTCCGTGTACTGTAGTCTCGTCCAAGGTTCACCATTCTGAAACCAGAAACATTGTCACTTCACTACATGCTTCAGAACATCATTCAAGTGTTAGAAGATATAAGGTTCAAAGGAATAATAAATCCTTATTTCACCCACTACGCAATGTTATAACGAATTTATGTTACCAAATGTTAAAACACAACGCATATTAAAAAGGTTAAAAACTGCTTAGGTACATGACAAAGGTCAGGGTCACAAACCCTGTGTTGTTTTTAAAACATGCATGATCAGTCGTGTCAGTGCCTTGCTTAGCCAAAGGAATTCCTTTCTATGAACGCAGTTCCTGAAGCATACATTAGATGTTAAACAACTCCCCTTGCAAGCTACACAAGGAAACAGTGAGTGAATACTAATATTTCGAATAAATGTCAACCGATTGTCATATGCAATGATCAAGAAAGCTGCAAGACAATCTTGAAACAAATTTCGACGATAAACATTCCACACACCAAATCTGAGATAAATTAGGTAAATATGGTAATATACATGTATGTTTTTGGCATTTGTATAGCTTGCAATTACTTTGACTTTAGTTTGTATAAAGCTACATATCATTTGAATAAAGGTAACTTCAATGTATTCCCCGAAACATACTTTTCAAGAAGCTCAATCTGCACGCTTTTTTCATGGCGGGGTATAGATAGGTTCAATTTGCACACTTTTTTCATGATTGGTTCATGGCGGGGTATAAATAATTTATCACGAGGGTTAAGTTCTAATGGTCTTATTATCGAAGACTTCCATATTCATCACAGAATGCTAAATATATGACAATAATATGTTTTTAAGTTGAAACTAAATACTCAATTAATAATTATACAATGTGTCACTATCAAACACTACAAATCATATATATGTGTGTTAAAATGGGTTTCTTTTCTCCGGTGCAAAAAAACATATTGGAGGTGAAAGGGATCACTGGTCTTGTGTGCAGAAATATAGAAGTGCAAGAAGCAACAATAAGGTTCACATGAAGACCTCACATGTCAATTTCATTGCCTATATGTAGATTCTTCAAGTATATTTGAAACATCAGAAGTGTCAATCAAAGAAAGACGTTACCTCCGCATGGCACCCGTAGCCATCATGGTATTGTGTATGCGCGTGAGTGTCAACATGTCCGCAATACCAGCAACCCCACGACCGAGATCAGACACCTGGCCAAGAGAGAGAAAAGGGGGAGTGCAGTGAAATGGAATGTGATTGGTTAGTTTCTCACCTTTTCATGGTCGCAGCTGCGCAGATGGAGTTGTGAAGTCGGGTCAACGTTAGCATACTGGATATCCCAGCAACACCTCGACCTACTTCTGACACCTAAAAACCACAAATTTGGGTGAATATTCTTCCAACTTTGGATGAATATCCTTCCAAGTTTTAGTAAATATCAATTCCAGAAATCCAGAAATTTAGAAAATCTTTGTTAGGATAGCATTTCTGTTAAAACAAGGCAAAAGTGAGCGCGGCTCACATACCCCCGCCTTTAGTTTGACCGCCTTCACGTAACATTAATTTGAATGATCTTGCAACCCTAAAAACTATTTCACTTCAAAACATCCCAGGCTATGTAGTTTTTGAATAAAATTCTGGGAACCCTGGAATTACCCCTAAAGGCACAACAGCACTATACAGTCGAACCTTGTTTTAGTTACAGGTGAAAATTGTCCGGATAGCAAATTGTCCGGTTAACTTGGTCATTTTTCTTAAGAAATATAGACACATTGTTTGAAAAATCTTTGTCCGTAAGGTGAGATTTACGGATATACGGAGTCTGGGTATCCGAGGTTCGACTGTATACTTCCATACCAAATTTGAAGTGTGCAAGTCATTTGGTATTTATATATGCTCCAGAAACAACACAAGTCCAAAAATTGGACTGTTTTGGTAAAAATTAAAAATTATTCAGAACATTCAGCTGAAACCCCTTAAAGGCACAACAGCACCATATAGGCTACTTCCATACCAAATTTGTAGTTTCTAAGTGGTATATTTTTTTAGTTATGCTCCGGAAACGAGACAAAGTAAAAAAATCGGACCGTTTTTGGTCAAAATTTCAAAATTATTTGGACCATTGAGCTGAAACCCCTAAAAGGCACCACAGCACCATATAGGCTACTTCCATACCAAATTTGAAGTTTCTAAGTGGTATAGTTTTTCAGTTATGCTCTGGAAACGAGACAAAGTCCAAAAATCGGACTGTTTTTGGTCAAAATTTCAAAAAATATTTGGACCATTGAGCTGAAACCCCTAAAAGGCACCACAGCACCATATAGGCTACTTCCATACCAAATTGGAAGTTTCTAAGTGGTATAGTTTTTCAGTTATGCTCTGGAAACGAGACAAAGTCCAAAAATCGGACCGTTTTTGGTCAAAATTTCAAAAAATATTTGGACCATTGAGCTGAAACCCCTAAAAGGCACCACAGCATCATATAGGCTACTTCCATACCAAATTGGAAGTTTCTAAGTGGTATAGTTTTTGAGTAATGCTCTGGAAACGATTTCGGACGGACGCACGCACGGACGGACGGATGCACGCACGCACGGACACGCGGAGCGCTATATACCCCCGACTACGTCGTAGCGTGGGTATAATTAATGATAAGAGTTTTTCATAAAGAAATTGTCTTGTTTTTCTATTAATAAATTGTTTACAAAAATAATTCTTATTAAAACTTTTGAATTTGGATCAGTGGAAAGCCATCTCTCTTCAATAATGTTTACCGTATCATGATACCTACTTGTAATGTCCCTAGTATCACAATATGTATTGCATCGTAAGAAACCTGTATCCGGACATCTTTGTTCTTTGTTCTTTGTTCTTTGCAGAATCACAGCTTTTGTCTTAAACTACTTGGACAGTTTTTCAGCCAATTGTTGATTCTGATGAACTTTCTGTGTACCAGTGTTGAACCTGGGGATATTCTCCCACCATTTTCCTTGGTATCCCTCAAACTTTAGTAGGATACTTCTACCATTGCTAAGTAACGTCCCCATAGCTGAGAATAGGTCAAAATGTAACCCTGTGTACTAACCCTCTCAGCACGAGTCCCATCCAGGAGGAGCTCTGCTGTGGGCACCTGTCGGGTCCCCAACTTGTTCTTCAGTCTCTGGGGCTGGATCTGGTTCAGCTGCCCATTCTCATCTCGCACCTCAAGGTAGAAGAGTGATAAGCCCTTTGTACCCTGGAAAGTACAAGGATATTTTTTATTAATATTAGTTTCACTGTGTTTTGAAAGATTGCACAGGACATTATTACCCATAGGGTTGAAATAGAGTACACATATCACTTTTGCCTAGATAGGATTGTTCGAGCGCGAGTTTGCATATTTTTCACCTGTGACGTCATAACACCACTATTTGTGACGTCATTGTAACCCTCCGTTGCAAGGGAAGTTGCCGGTTTCTTGGATATTTCTTAGAAAGTAAAATGGAACAGAATCGGTGATAAAGAAATTATTATTCTCGGACGTGTGTCATACGACTTTTATGAAACTTATACCGGTACAAATTTTTGAATAACCCTTGCTCCTCCTTGGGTCAAACAGTAGAACACAGATATAGCGAACTCGGATATATCGAACAATCGGATAAAGTGAAAAAAATTTCAAGTCCCGTCCCAATATAATACCATTAAAATCATATGCGTATAGCGAACACCGGATGTAGCGAACTAAATTCTTTGGTCCCTTGGAGTTCGTTATATCCGTGTTCTACTGTACCAAAATTCACTCCCGTTTCGTTAAAGTCATATGACACACTTCCTCAGGTAATAATCTCTAGTCTAATAGTCTTACCGTAATGTACATGCTTTCAAAATATCATGAGACGAATACCCTAATGATCTCTTTTTTTTCACAGACATGCCCTTCATACCCTGGAATGTACACAGCATTAGAATATTGACATGGTACTTACAGTCAAATACAACAAATTTGTAAGAGACTTTGCACTATGAATCTCCATATTGTAATTGCCTCCAATTTTGAAGCTTTCTACATGTCACGGAACCAGGCCTTATCAATGATATTCTTGTCATAATTTACATACATACTCTCACTAACTTTTTTATATATATTATCTTTTAAAAGAATTGAATTGTTTACAACTGATATGGAGATGTAAATGTTAAAACTAAAAATGATGAGAATGGCAATTCAAAATCAATTTTTATATCCCCATTGTTGTATATTCAGAAAAGTATATCTTGTACAGTTGTATAAAAATAACCTTTCAAGAAATGGCATCAATGTTGATGTCACTACAGTTTGAACAGTTGAGGTGCTAACTTATGTGTGTTTACAGACAATTTTATCAAACAATATGAAAATTATCAAAAATGAAGTATGATTAGGTAAAGATTTTTTCTCATCTTTATTTACTTCATGATATTCTACATCCTCTACATACTTTTAAAAAACAAATGAAATAAAGAAAATGTGACTCTAGAACCTCTGAAACAGCATAAATGGCCTAAATTTTACTAAATAGGGGGGTTTTCAGGTACATTTTGTGTCAAAGCTTTAAAAAAAACACACTACCATATATATTTTTTCATTGATTTCGGTAAGGTAACATGAACTTTGTAACATATCACAAAAGGAAAAAAAGTTTAATACTAGAAATGTAGTTTTTTAAAGTTTTTAGCAGTTTTTTTCTCATTTCCCAAAACTCCCATGTTAGTATTGTACTTCACCCCACTATCTTACAGGCGTCATATCTAAAAAAAAACCACACTATCCCCTATTTTTTAATGCTGATTTTCCAATCATATACTTTGATCTTTTAAAAATTATAAGTTAGAAAAAAAGTTTAATACTATAAATTTGAGGAGCGAACATCCTTAAATGTGGTATTTAATCAATATGAGTTAGATAACAGAACTACACTTAGCTCATCAGACCAATATCAATACACATGGTTGTATCGATAGGATGTCAACTTTTGAATGTAACAAATTTTTCGCAATATCATGGTTATTGTGAAATGCTGACCTCAACCGTGTTTCCCTGTTGGTCCACACATCGAGCGAGAGTGAAGGTGATGTCAGCATCAGTTGCAGAGGAGAACCACTTGTACCCATACAGCTTATAGCTCCCGTCGCTCTGCTCTACAGCTAGTGTCTCCGTCCCTCGCGCTGTGTGAATCATAATAAATATTGATATGTGTCTATTGACTGTACTACAACTTTAATATGAGTATGAACAAATGATAAAATTTAATCCTCACTAGTCAAGGAGTGAGAACGATTTCAGCTTTCTACACCTCTTGGTTTGTGAGAAGAAGACGAACATAGGTTGTAATGCCTGTACATGGTCACCAAAGTTACAAATTATAATCCTCACTAGTAAAGGAATCAATGTACACAAAGTTTCAACTTTTGAGGCCGTATGCTTCTGGAGCAGATGTCAAAAATGCACAAAGTTTACGGACGGACGGATGCTGGACACCATGCCATAACCTCATTGGGCCTTACAGGCCAGATGAACTTAAAGGTAAATTAGAGACCCTTAGCTTACAATTTTGAGCATGTAAAAAAAAGTTGGGTTTTTTTAAAGATTTTTGACTAAATACCATACACAATATTATGTGACATATAAAGAATAAATCAAGATTTAAAATTCTTGACTATGTTTAACCATGGACATAAGATTTTTAAAAAAATATTTACAAGTTTGGAAAAAGTTTGAATCTTTTCAACATCCCTTATTTATCAAGCTTGAATTTCATAAAACATTTTTTTTTTGTTTTTTTTTTTAAATTTTTTTTATTCCATTTCACTTGATAAATATTACTAGTACATGTACATATAAAGGCAATATACACATTGTTTAACTTAAGCCAGTTATAACAGACTGAGTCTTGAGTACAAAGACTATGGTAGTAGTATACCGGTATATGTACAAGGTTAGAAAGGTTAAGGGTTAAGATATTTTATGGATGCTTCAATAAAGTACAGCAGGTATAAACATTTCATTTGTTTTTTTAGAAATTATCCCATCTTCCCACATCAGAACCACCCTTTCGCTCTGGACATGGGATTATATAAAAAAAAAACATCTTCGAGTTTAGAAATATTTTGAATCTTATCTCAACAAGTGAACAAGCTTAAATCTCACCAAACAGTTGTTACTTGAGTAAAATTCCCACCTACCGACATCAGAACCGCCCCTTCTCTCAGTCATCCATTGGCCAGACGTCCAAAACTGAGAAGGGTCACGCGAGGTCAGTCGGCGATACGCTCTGTCCACCAACCAGGGGTGTTTGTCTTGTAATGACTGGAGAATAAAACAGATTATCCTACCTCATGTAAGAATCTCGATCTCTGATTGGTTCACGTGACCCTGGATAAATACTGATATCACCCTCTTGAGCTGGAGGATAAATTATTTATACCCCGGCACATAAAAAGCATGAAAAAAGCGTGCAGATTGAGCGTCCTGAAATGTACAATGCATGTTACCTCGAACACATGATCAAGCTGGTTTCTTTTGATAAACCTATATGTAGCTTTGAACAAACTATAGTCAAAGGGTTTACGCAGTTAACGTTTTTCTTTATCTTCATATTATATGCGTTTTGTTTAAACATTCGGTAAGATAAATTTGTTATACCATTCAGAGGCGGGGTATGTGGGGAGATATCAGCCATAACATCAAGCTCGAGGCTGATATTTCCCCATATACCCCGCCTCTGAATGGTATAACTTACATTATTTCTTATTATCTAAAACTATGTAGCTCAAATAATATGAGATCTGGCAATATTTCCTTGGAGAAAATGTATGCTCTGTCCACCAAGTTGTACCAACCAAGGGTGCTCGTCTTGTTATGTCTGGGAATCAAGTCAAATTATTTCTTATAATCTAAAACCATGAACAGTACTTTATTTAATAACCCTTTGTTTGAAATCTGGCAACATTTCCTTGGAGAAAATGTTTTGACGGAGAATAAAAATCAGATAATTTCTTATTATCTTAAACTATGAAAAGTACCTAACTATTAACCCTTTGTTTGAGATATGACAATATTTCCTTTGAGAAAATGTTTTGTCAGTAGGTTGCATATAACAATGAATATAAATCTAATGACAGTACTGTCACTTGAGATGTTTAATACAGGAAACCTCCTGTAAAGAAACTGTAAAGAAAATCAGAGCCCAGTTTTCAACTAAAAGATTCAGTTGAATGGCGCAAGTGTGACTAATGAAATGTCAGAAAATGAAAGGCTTAGAGTGGTCAAACAGTAAACTTTAACTTAAAACTACACGAATGAATAATTATCTAATCAAGTTTATTGATTTGAATATTTACACCCAAATAATTTAAAAACACTGCTGAAACAACCACTAGTTAACAGCATTCAGAGTCTGTGCAATATTGAGTGATGTTCGAGCCTTGGTGATATCGGTCAGTTTGCTCTCACCTACCTCGATGACCTTACACGCCCCGTCAGTCATGGCGAGGGGACAGTTGTAGAGGCCGGCGGAAGGACCATATAGGTACATCTTGGCCATTTGATACAGACGACTGAATTGAAAATACAAAGAGATATCCCGGATGACTTGAAAAATCACCATATTCAGTTATAAAATAAATACAGTATACCTTTTGTGACCAAATTGCCTGAGGAACAGGACATGTGTAATTCTCATGAATTCGATGATAAAAAGTTATTTAAGATATTTTTTGCCTTATTTCAATAAATGTCTTCATTTTTACATCATACATGATTTTGATACCAACATTTTTCATCGCTTGTACTTTCCTGTGCTACAAGGTAAAATTCTATCAAACTTAAGGAGGCCCATTGATCTTGCAGTCTTTTACTATTTTATTTTGCACCGTTGAAAATATTACAATGAGTAAACCCTTATCCAAAATGGGGGGTCATATAATGAAATTTAGACCCCTCCAATGTTATGTCTTCTTTCTTATCCAGAATGAAAATGTCCTACCTCCATTCTCCATATTTCCTCTCATAGGCTGAAGCGATGAGTCCCTCTTTTGCAGCTATGTCATGCATAGCCTTCCATGCTGGAGATGTGATGAGTCGATCAACACGCCTCCCCCATGCGTCAAACTGTTCCAACTGAGGCAACTCGCGATCACATTGTAGATGCAGCTCATAGATGTCACTAGCAACTCGCTCTCCAAACTGGGTTAGGTCCGCTTCAATAGGGGCCAGGAACTGATTTTTAAAAAAAAATTAGGTCATAAATTGCATTTTGAATGCAATCACAAGAATTTACTTCTACCATAAGTCTATTACCGTAGTGTAATACAGAACTGTGACTTATCATGTATGTATAATTATTGTTTCATATGAGACTAAGTTGTTCAGAAAATAAAAACCAGGTAAATAATAAATAATAAGCTAATTTGAGTTAATATACATCCAATTGTCACAATTTATAAATGATTAACCATTAGAATTTTTATGTTTAAGGGACAGTAAAAGCGTTATTTTTACATGTTGACCACATTTCTTCATTCATGAACAACTTTTAATGGTAACCTAAAAAAAATTTTTCTTTTATCAATCATAATTTCATCTTTAGTTCAACCATAGTACTCTTTATGAATATATCTGTAAATTTCCCATAAAGACAAAATGTAGCAATGACCTAATAAACTTTGATCTGACCATGTAAAGCCAAAATAGATCAAAAGCTCAAGCTTATATGGTTGAATACACCTTACATATAAAAACTTTCCCTGTTGCATAATGAAAGACAATCACAGCAATCAATTTTGTTTTATAATTTGACACAATAAAAAAATTACCTCTTTGGGAATGTGTCTCTTTAGGTAACTTTTCAGTGTTGTGTCTTGAAGGTACTGATTTTGCAGGTGTGGTTTTTCTTGATAAAATGGACCAAGTTTGGCATGAGCAAATGGAAGACCATTTGATGAATATTCAAGTTCCTGGAGTTCCGATGTCATAGGAGCTGAAGTGCTTTTACACACAACATTTTGAAGTCTTGGTAATAATATTGGACGTATTCTCAACATTTTCGCGATATTGGATATGTCCAAAAACGGTAACAAGCGACTCACTGATAACACTTCTTTTTGTTGTCAACCTCTAGTGACACGACCTTGACCTTCGATAAAATGGCAGCGCGCGGTGTAACACGTACAAAATGGCGTCCACCGTTAGAGTAGCATTGCTCTAAATGATTTAGGAAATATTGCACATCATACTAAGGACATCGTTTCAAATTTTGGACATATCGATCTTTAGTATATTGTCGTTAAATCCAGAATAAAAGAATAAGATGTCATTTGTATAACTTAGTTTAAATGAAAAAAGCACATCCCATTACGTTTTTAATAAAAAAAAATTCAAAAGCATTCTTGAGCATACAAAAGCATACATATTTGAAAATATAATATAAATTGCCCACTATTTAGTTGAACCATACGATTTATAAAGTTATGATATTTAAGACATTTATGATAAAATTTAGCAAAAAGTGTTTGAAGAAAAGTAAAGGCTTCAGTTATATATATATTCTTTTATAAGAATTCTGACATATAATACTGCGGGGAAATGTTCAATAATCAAATGAAAATAAGAGTTCCACACATTATTTACGTTATTTACAATGAAGTCAAGAGCTATCTATTTATTATCTCCCTTGAATCAATATTTTAACCAATAAAAATTCACTATCCATTGACTGCGGTATAACTCTTACTTCCGGTTGCAAACACGGTAGGTAAATTTTGTTTTATTGTGAGTCTAATATTCTTCAAATTCTTTCATGGTTTGTGCTGATAATCATAATTGTTTCTTAAATCGTTAAGTTAAAGATAGTGAATAATGTTAGGGGAAGCGTAAAACATTTCTATCTTTATTTTGTTCATCAATGCTTCTCAAATGTCTTGTCTCAATTTTTGCCGATTTTACAGTTTAAATGCGTGTTGACATATATATTCCAAGGTGTATTGGTATTGCCAAACCCCTGCGGTATTTATGAAACCAGAACTTTTTTAGTTAATACCAATGTCATATTTATGCTATGTATTTGTCGTATCACAAACTATTAAGGATTAATTTGAATTAGTATTCACTTTTATACGAGTCAATGAGTTCAAATTCAATATCAGAACATACCAAATTTGTTTGTGGTAAATGTTTCTAAGGTTTGGTAATTTTCGGTTTTTATTGCCATGAATTCTAGAACTCATAAACGTTATTCAACAGATTTGTTGACTTGTATGATGAGTGTATTGTACATCCCATAGTTTAGACAATCTCAACTTTGGTTATGTGCAATGACTACCCATGAAAAGTTTAGGGTCAGTCAGTAGCAGATTCCCAACTGATTAGCTCACGTAAGATTTTGCCTCCTAAGACAATACATATTAAGCATTCTAACCACACTTGACATCTATCTCCTTTAACTGTCTTGCTTAACAAAATTTCTTAAAGTTTTCATTGTATGTGACATGTATATCAGCTAAATTGTTAATTGTTTATAGGCCATAGCATTTGGAATGGCTTCATGTTTTAATATTATTGCTTTTCTTTTCGACATATACATGTATATATATACATATATGAAACTTCAAAATGAAACTCAAATAACAATGTGTCTGTTTTAACTGGAATTTATGAAACATAAATGTACAAAATGCATAACTGGTCACTTTCAAACCATCATATATATATCAAAAACTAAGTGACGAAGAATATTTAAAATTTCAGAATGTGTTGTCCAGAACTCGGTGGCAAATAAAAGAAAAAGGAATGTAAATAATATTTTGGGTAACAAATAAAAAAGCTATTTTGTCTCACAATCCTTGCCCATTTCTATGCAATAATGAATATCCCACAAAGATTTGTTTCCAAAAATAAAATGATACTAATCAGTGTAATAATAAAGAGTGTCAAGCAAGGCAGCAGCATCTCAAATCTTTTATGTCTTTTGGTATTGACGCAACCATGAATAAAACCCAGATCTTCCTGGTGACAAGCAAACACTTAACCAATTGAGTTTTGTCCACGGCTTACCATCTTTTTGTTGTATTTTTCTATTTGCTTACGTAAGGGAAATAATGAATCAGCCAAATAATTTAATGTCAAATAAGTAGAAATTAAAAGGATTTCTGAATGTTGAACAGTTTAGATTCAAAGATATAAAAACAAGATGAAATAATTATGTTGATATCTTATTTTTGATTTATTGTACAAATCTTCCAAATTTTGACATTAGTCAGGACATTGTTTCAAAAGAAAGAAAATCTTTCTATACCTTTAAACCTTGAGTTGCACTTTTACAAATATTTTGCAGTATTTATAGTAGTTCACTCACGTATATCACAACATCCCGTTATAGAATTATTGGGCAATACACACCCTATAAAATGTCTCTAGACATAACACTTTGTTGCTTTCAGACAAGTGATCTTGCCGTGTGCTCCAGTCGGTAAGGAAGATGTCTGACTTTCTGGAACAACAAGCAGAGGTGTCAGAAGCGGAGACCTCTTCTGATGACTCTGAAGCAGAAATCAAAACTGTCAAGAAGAAGAAAGAAAAGAAGAAATCTCGTGTGAGAATATCTGATGATGAGGAAGAAGATGAGGAGGGTTTGTACTTTATTATTGAGAATCAAACATTAAAGTAGATTTTGTTAGAAGCAAACCATAAGTTGTTCAGTACAGATTTTTAAGGAATATTTCTTAAATTTTAGCAATATTGTTTTCAAAAGTAACCTTTTTTTTTAATCAAGCATGAATTGGTTAATACAATTAATCATAAATAAAAATGATTAATGGATAAATGACTATCTATGAGCCCCTGACTGACCCTTATAATTACCTTATTGAGGCATGCCTATTTATACATATTCAGTTTTTCTAAAAATTCCTATCAACTGAATTGTTTTTTTTTAAGAATTAAAGGAAACTATATGATATCCATACACATATATAACTTATTGTTGATTGTAAAATTGTCTATGTATTTTGTGTTCTTTTCTTATGTACTCGAGAATGTTTGGAACATTTAGTCTTTCTGAACCTCATAAAAGCTTTGCTTAAAGGTGTGTGAAAATCTCTTTAAAGATAATCCCTTGTTTCTTATGTATTTCAATTTAACCGCTGATTGCAGAGGAGAATTATGGGAAATATGAAATAAAAGTAATAGACCAAAAATCTGTTTAAAAACTGACCCCTTGAATCTTGTATGTTTCAGATGAGCGGCTCATCGCGGAGGAGATGAAAGATTTCATCAATGAAGATGTCGAGGAGGAAGACGAAGAGAGCGGGGAGGAGGGCGGAGAAGAAGGTGGAAAACGCAAACATGACTCGGACGATCAGCTCGACGATCAACTCTCGGAGGACGATTATGATCTCATCGAAGAGAACTTGGGCATAAAAGTCAAGAGAAAGGTGAGATTAATCAGATTAGATTAAAAGCTAGTGATAGGTTCAATTTGGTCGAGAGGAGTATAGGCTGGGGAGAACCATTTATTCAGGGTATTTTATTGATTGATTACATCATTACAACCTCATTGAAGAGAACTTATCCAGGCAAAGTTTCGGAAAGATTATTGATAAGGGAGGAGTGAGCAAATATGGTTAATTTTAGCATTCCTTTGGTCATCATCTTTTTAAAACTGATCACAATCATATTGAAGAAAATGTTTTATTTAATCGATCACATAATCAGGCACTTTGTTTTTAGGTTTTGCTAGTCAAGGGAATTTTGCAGAGGAGGTGTAAAAAAGGGCAAATGATGTTGATGATGAAACCCTCAAAGGCTGATTACTTATTAAAGAGAATTTTATCAAGGAAAAAGAAGATGTTTAACATGATGATCACACCTCAAAGACTTGCTTTAATCTTATTGAAGTCAGGAAAAGTTATATTGAGTTTTGAACTTCATTTGGACAATTACCTATAGGTCTAATGGAAGCTTATTTAGGGTAATAAATGCATACTTTTGACAACAGAAAAACCTGAAGCGTATCCGAGTGATGTCAGACGAAGACAGCGACAAGGAACAAGGTGGAGAGGAAGATGGGAAACACATGATAGAAGACGAGCTGTTCGAGGGGCGCGGTGATGACGATGATGATATGGACGAGAGACATTCTGTAGCACATCGTGATGTGGAGGAAACCAACGAGTTCGGCAATCTGGATGAGGAGGAGGATGATGAGTCAGGTATGGTTATAAGTCTGAATGTGATTTCTCTGTCATAGCCTGAAAATATTAAACATGGTCAGACAATATTGATTTTTTGATTTATAGAATTTTTGGGACAGAAAGCAAACTTAAAAAAAGCTTTATGTTTTATTGCAGATAGAAATATTATGAAATGCTTCAGGTGTGCACAAAATATAAAACCCAATTTCCACCCTTTTCAGGTGGTAAACTTTCAGGGCTTTGAGTAACAATTATTTTCCCAAATAAGTCAAAATAATGTATGAAGATTCAATAAATCTGTATTTATTTCTGTCAAATCTTTTTGTATCATCTAACTTGTGGTCCTTATTTACCAGTTAAAATTTTCTATGCGATGGTCATGATATAATCTCAGTCAGTAGAAATAAGGTGTTTTATTATGTCACTTGCAGATCCAGATGACTTCATTGTTGATGAAGACGGCAAGCCAATCAGCAAAGGCAAGAAGAAGAAACATATTATCCACAGCGACTCGTAAGTTATTATGTTCGCCTTACAATGCAAAGCAAATTTATGTGCTATGTCTATCTGTTTTCTTGAATAAAGGAAAAGTTCATCAGGAATGTAAGCTTATTTGGGCACATGAAATTGCTCATTTAATCAATAATCAATAATCAATCAAGAATAAATCTTTCAAGATCTTCGGCTATTTTAAAGCATAATTTTAAGTGAATTTGGTACAGAACCAAACCTGTTTACAAACGAATTGGTAATAATCAGGAAGAAAATGTCAGTATGAAAAGAAAGTCGTTATTGAAAAGGAACCAAAGATGAATGGAAGTGGGGGGATTGTCAAAGTTGATGTATGTATAATACTGCTCTCTTTTGATAATCATCTTCTCTCTTTGAACAGTAGAGTTTTAACATGTAACTCGCATGTGTATATAAGTTGAATACTCTTGAAAGGGGCATAAGACCCCATCTCACCTCTTTCTTAATTTTTTCAGAGCTCTGCAGGCTGCCCAAGATATTTTTGGTGTGGACTTTGATTTTGAGGAGTTTACCCAGTACGGAGAAGATGAAAGTGATGAAGATATGGAGGAGGTTGTAAGTGCACTTTAACCTTTAACCTTCAGATTACTTGATTAACCTTTTCATTCAGTTAATGTTGACAAAGTTTGTGAAAATTGACAAATCTTTAGAGATAAATGCATTTTTATAAAAAATACTACTTTTGCATGCTCGTCGCTAATGGCTGCAATACTGCCCAAGCGGTGCTAAACAATAACTCCCTCACTTTTGCGTCATCTGAAGAATTTGTAGAATAATTTTTTTTTTTTTTTTTTATTTGGATGTGTGAAGAAATTTTGTTTATTAAGAGATTTATAGGATAAGGAACTTGTACAAACATTTAACAAATCCAACATAGAAGATATCTAGCAAATCTTCCTCACTGGCTAAATCCAGCCTTATCGTCAGGTCCTAATATACTTGAGTTTGAGTGAGGTGCCCTCTTCAGCAAAAAGAGTCAAATATATGATTGTGTAATGTAATCTAAAATATAATCAATCATCGCGTGTTATCAGTATGAAGAGGAAGCAGAAGTCGAGGGAGAAGATGGCGAAACAAGGATCGTGACAAAGAAACCAAGGAAGAAAGCGGGAAAACATAGCATCTTTGATGTGTTTGAGCCCAGTGAGTTGGAGCGCGGCCACTTCACCGACCAGGATAACGAGATCAGGATCACAGACATGCCCGAGAGGTTCCAGGTAAGCTTTCATCTACGTTGCAGATTTATTTGATCTTTATGAGAGATAGAATGACGAAGAAAGAAAAAATTAAAATAGGAAGTTTCATTTGTCTTATATTTTTAAAATTAACAAAAGTATGGTATCACCAAAATTCTTTTAGAGTTATGGCCATGATGATAATGCTGCTGATTTTTCTTACTTTAATAAAGCACATGCTTTGATGGCTTATCATGTGATTATAACCATCAACATTGCCTAACTGAGATAGCAGAGTGAAATAACAACTATCAGTCGATTATGTAAGACTTTATTTTTACTGCAAATGTTTTTTGAATAGCAAAGAACTATCTACCTTTAACACAAATGTAGTTGTCGATGCTGGCATGTTTGTGATCTGAAATGTGAAAGGGATGTAAAGTTATGGTTGAATGGTTAGATCTGATTTGATGTTGACATTGTTGCTATTCAGCTGCGTCAGATCAAGGTGACGGCGACGGAGGAAGGAGAACTAGAGGAGGAGGCTGAGTGGATCTACAAGCAGGCCTTCACCACCCACTGTGTCTCTGTACAGGTATGATTTGATCCAAACCTCGTCAAACTTAATCTCTTTGTATATCTTTACAGGGTTGCAAGATTAAGCTCTTGTCAGTCTCTGTCTCTGGCTAATAACCGCCCAATGTGTTTCAATCGATCAAAGTTTTATACAACATTGTTGTAGTCTGCCATGACAGTCAAACACAATGATGCTGGTTGACGAAGTTGCCTATTAAACAGGAGTAAAAACTACAGTTGTTAGGCATTGACGAGGTTATTAAAATGCTTGATTTATTTAGTGTTTATTTAAATTTTAAAAAATCTGTGTATCCTGCATTCACATGTAAGTGTATCATATTGTGACTGTTGCATCGAGATGTGTCAATATTCCAGTGTATCGTTGCATCCTTAGTTGATAAATAGAAGATGACAATATTAACGGTTTCATTTGTGTACAATTTGTAGCCATATCTGGACCAAGACCAGGGAGGTCACATCGGAGGAACAACGCGACGCGGACCAAGCATGATCAACAAGATCAGAGACGCCGTCAACTTCATGAGGAACCAGAGACTGGAGGTTTGTACTGAGTTAACAATTCACATTAACGATCAGAGGATATTGTTGGATATCAACAGTCCTTTTATCTATTGTTGTAATGCCTGGCAAGGGCCTCATATGGGTCCTGTTTTATTCCTGCTTCCCATCTTGTTTCATTCATGATTGTATTTTCAGTTTGTGCTTACATCAGTGTTAAACATGTGTATCATTATGAGTTAAACATTACAGGTGCCGTACATAGCCTTCTACCGAAAGGAGTACGTGGAACCGGAACTAAACATCAATGACCTATGGAAGGTGTGGCACTACGATGAGAAGTGGTCACAGCTCTGCACCAGGAAGAAGAACCTAATCCGTCTCTTCGAGAAGATGCAGAACTATCAGTTTGAAATGAACTCTGACCCAGACAAGCTCCTGGAGTCTAACGTGAGACCACTCACAGATGAAGACATTGAGAGGTGACCTCACTCAGCCTTTAACTTGTAGGCTCTTAATTATAATGATACCGCTAATTGCTAACATATTGCCCAAGAGGCTCTAAACAGCTGACTGACTTAATCTTAACGACCTTGTTATGATTGCTCTAACAGAAGAGTATTGACAGGAATTCTGAAAAAAGTCAAATTGATTGGAACAGCTCAGCTACCTTATTGGTTATAATTAAAAAGATAGTGAATAGGCAAACAACAGGAACTGCTACTCATTGGATTATTCAATTTTGACAACTGGCTAAATAGATGTTAAACTTGGATATAAAGGATTAGTGGGTAAAACGTTAATGGAGTCTGGTAACCTTTAAAAGGGAGCAAGGGAGAAGGGATCAACAGTTATTATTTTCAAGTTCTATTTTTCAAAAAGACTGATCTATGTTGTATATACTGTTGAAAGAGCAAATTTATTATATTTTTCAAGTAAGTTTCTAATCCCTCTCTTACAGAGTGAAAAAAGTTCAGACGATGGAGGAGTTGCGTGATGTGTACCAGCACTTCAGTCTCTACTACGGGCAGGACATCGTCAAGATGCGTAACGCCGAGAAGCGCAGACAGAACGAGGAGAATGCGGCCGAGAGAGGAGAGGAAGAGGCCATTGAACCACCAGCTGATATCATCAAACAGGCTAGTCGGAAGAGCGGCTACTCCATCTGTGAGGATGCCAAATTGGGTATGTAGCTTCAGGTCTTGCTCCAATTCACCGTATGTATCGTATTGAACAAGAATAGCTACAGAGATGGTATATATGAAGAGCAATTATTTTTAAGAGGATTGGTTACACTTGAACTTGAGCTTAGATGTTTTCATATAGACCAGCCGTTAAGTTGTCAGATGCCAAACAGTGTATGTTGGCTTCCATCTGTCTTATTGTGTGTGTGCCCTATTGAAAAAGGTGCCTACATACATACAGTATATTTCAATGTATAAGGCGAGTTTTTTATGCCAGAAATTGGGGGTCAAAGAAGGGGGTTGCCCAATACAAAAGGTCAAAAACTAGAGGCTAAGTGAGGGGTATCTGCCAGCCCAACAAGTCATGCGAGTCAATGTTTACACCGGATGTCCATTACACAATCATCGATGTCATCTCAAATTTAATCTTTTTTGAGTTCTGTTTTTCATGGCATGGCAACTGAATAAAACCTAGTCTATAATTAATTGTTACTTGAAGATATATTTTTTGTTGCATTTGTCTGCAACTCGGTATCAAGGGAGCAATCGGTCTTCCAATCAATTGATTCCTAATAAAACAGGTCTTGTAAAGGAAATGTGTCGATAATTTATCCCCATGATTGAACACTTCCTTAAATATATTTGAAATGTTTAATGCATGTTAAGATCATGCAGACTGTGTTCGCCTTTGTTTCTGAAATTCATTTCTTGGATATACGATATAAAATAATGTTTTAATGTCATAGCAGTAAATTTACCCTTAATGAATATCAAGTGACGTGTACTGATCAGTGGAAATGGGTTCTCATAGCACTGTACTTATTGTTTATTTCTCCAGGTGAACTGTGCAGTAGGTTTGGTCTCACCCCGGAACAGTTTGGTGAGAACTTGCGAGACAACTACCAGCGTCATGAAGTGGACCAGTGCCCTATAGAACCCTCCGAAATGGCCAGGGATTACATCTGCGGGTATGTGGTCAATAACATGCTTTGCTGCCAGCGCATTTTCATTTCTTTTCAATTATTTGCTTTAAGTATTCTAAGGATTGTGATAAGAATTCCTCGAAAATTGCTTTATGGTTTTGCTCCTTTTGTTGGAGTCATGTCTTCTTATGACTGCAGTTGCTAAATGGTAAAACTCATTTTAACAATGACAGATTCATTTGGCAGAAAATACACAAAAGTCTGTGTGTAATGTGCATGTGTGAAAGTTGTGTTTATATTGAAGAAATCAACTGAATCCTGTTATATCATTGGTATTTATTTATTCTAAACCTGAAATAGCAAGGAATACCCCTGGCTCCGTGACTGGGATGAAATCAGGGATTCATTAGTTAAATTTAGATTTAAAAATAAACTTGTATTTTACAATTCCAGTCAGTTTTCCACTGAGGAGGATGTTCTAATGGGAGCAAGACACATGGTGGCCATGCAGATAGCTCACGACCCTACCGTCAGGCAGTGTGTCAGACAGACGTACTACGAGCGGGCCAAACTCCGGGTCACACCTACCAAGAAGGGCTTAAAGGTAAATTATTGTCTAATCAGTTAAAGAGGCAGACACTTCCACATTATTACAGACATTTACTAGTTGCTGTTCTGAATGAAGCAATATTGTCAGTTGTTTTGATATAAAAAGGCATGAAGGCATACTCAGTTGTAAGGGAATGATAACTCAGGTATGGCATCTAGTGTCTGAGATCTTGTTCGAAGTTATGAACTCTTGTTATACCCCCGCTACGACGTAGTCGGGGGTATATAGCGCTCCGCGTGTCCGTCCGTGCGTCCGTCCGTGCGTGCGTGCGTCCGTCCGAAATCGTTTCCGGAGCATTACTCAAAAACTATACCACTTAGAAACTTAAAATTTGGTATGGAAGTAGCCTATATGGTGCTGTGGTGCCTTTTAGGAGTTTCAACTCAATGGTCCAAATAATTTTTGAAATTTTGACCAAAAAGGTCCGATTTTTGGACTTTGTCTCGTTTCCGGATCATAACTGAAAAACTATACCACTTAGAAACTTCAAATTTGGTATGGAAGTAGCCTATATGGTGCTGTGGTGCCTTTTAGGGGTTTCAGCTCAATGGTCCAAATAATTTTTGAAATTTTGACCAAAAACGGTCCGATTTTTGGACTTTGTCTCGTTTCCGGAGCATAACTGAAAAACTATACCACTTAGAAACTTCAAATTTGGTATGGAAGTAGCCTATATGGTGCTGTGGTGCTTTTTAGGGGTTTCAACTCAATGGTCCAAATAATTTTTGAAATCTTGACCAAAAACGGTCAAACTTTTTACTTTGTCTTGTTTCCGGAGCATATATAAATACCAAATGACTTGCACACTTCAAATTTGGTATGGAAGTATACAGTCGAACCTCGGTTACCCAGACTCCGTATATCCATGTATCTCACCTTACGGACAAAGATTTTTCAAACAATGTGTCTATATTTCTTAAGAAAAATGACCCAGTTAACCTGACGATTTGCTATCCGGACGATTTTCACCTGTAACCATAAAACAAGGTTCGACTGTATAGTGCTGTTAGGGGTAATTCCAGGGTTCCCAGAATTTTATTCAAAAACTACATAGCCGGGGATGTTTTGAAGTGAAATAGTTTTTAGGGTTGCAAGATCATTGTGTTCTAAGTCATAATCATAAATTTTCAAATTAATGTTACGTGAAGGCGGTCAAACTACAGGAGGGGGTATGTGAGCCGCGCTCACTTTTGCCTTGTTATCTGATGCTTGATTCAGATTTTTTGTTTGTTTACAGGAAATTGACGAGGGTCACACATGCTTCCCCCTGAAGTACATCCGCAACAAACCCATCAAAGATCTGAAGGATGAACAGTTTCTCTGTCTCACACAGGTATACAAATATATGCAGACACATTTTGATAAAAAAACACCCAGCTCTTGTTTCATACATTACTGTTTTATGTCATATTTTGTAATAAATGATAAATCAAACTAATTATTCTCTTTGCATCCATAGGCAGAGGAGGAGGGTTTGATCACCATGGCAGTAACAATTGATGAGGAGGACAGCAAAGTCTCAACTTACTTTGAGGAAGTCCGACAGCTTTACTACAAGGTAATGAATGACTCACATTTGTATTTTCAGATAATGTCATGGCTGAACATGAATGAACTAGAAGTAGTTTAACCAGAAGATAATTACTATTTTATTGAACATGAATATTTTATCGTTGTACATGATATGATCAGCTTTCTATTTTACTTAAATATCTCCCAAACAATTATGCAAACCAATTGCCATTTCTAAAGCTAATGGTTAAGATATGGTGACACTCTGGGAATAGGATAGAACTAACCTTTGACATGCTTTGCTATTAGATATGAAACCAGCCTTGATGAAATGCTTTTGTGTTTTACAGGACGAGTTCAGTCACTTGGTACAACAGTGGAACATCCAGAGAAGCGAGGCGTTGAACCGCGCCCTCACCAAGATACTCTACCCACAGATGGAGAAGGAGCTAAGGGCTAAGGTGCTCACCGAGTCCAAGGATGGAATTATCAAGGTGGGTCACACTATTCAAGATATATCTTCATTCTAAGGAATTTAATGTTATTCATTTAATATGATGCTACATGAATTGTTAGATTTTAATATTCAAGACTTGAAATAAAAAACATGAGTAGTACTTGCAATGGATATTGAGCAAGTGTTTTCATTATCAATGTTGCTATGATCCAGGCCTGCAGCCGGAAGCTGTACAACTGGCTAAAGGTGGCCCCGTACCAGGTTGATCAACAGCTGGAGGACGACCTCGACTACTATGATGCTCACGGGGTCAAAGTCATGGGCATCGCTTTTAGCCAACAGAGGTATGATTGCTACTTCAGAAGATCTTTATCCATTGAACTACAGTCAGAAATCGCACATTTATTACTGGTTTCTAACAAGTGAATTGTTAAGGTAACTATTTCTGTACCAATTAATGTAATAGGTTGAAAAAAAATGACAACATTCATTTCCCATATTGTTCACATTCAGTGTTTGAAATAGCGCTTGTATTAGTTTTCACAATTCTTATGAGTATCAAACTTGATTTATCAACAGAGACAGCCCAGCTTTCGGAGCACTGATTGACGGCGATGGTGAAGTGACTGACTATATAAGGTTGGAGCACCTGTTAAAGAGACGTAACGCCTGGAGACAGATGGATCGTGATGCTAAGGTACAGGTTCTTTAACTTCCAAGAACGCTAGGAACGAGTGTTAGGCTGTTATAGCAGGAATATTTCTAGTTCTTTTCTGAAGACTTGGTTTGATTTATGATTAGGAAAGTAAAATGTAAGTAGGAAAAATTTGATGCCCTGTTTGAATAGAGGTAGTTAAAGTCCCTAACCTTGAAGAAGTACTTTTCAATAGTGCCATTAACCTCTCTCCCAAGCTCCCGCCTTTCATTTCAATATTGAGGCCATTTTTTGGATTGGGAAGAAATTTAAGTAAGTCAACAATAATGGTTTTACTGAAAAATATCAGGTAGCAAGTTGTTTAAAGTGTGATTTAGATCATGTGACAAAAAAATTTTGAATTGATAATGTTGAAGTTCTAGTTCAAGAGCTTATACTAATCTTGGTTAAATTCTACAGGAAAATGACATGGAGAAGCTCAAGGAATTTATCTCCAGCAAGAAGCCTCATGTGATAGCAGTCACAGCCGAATCAAGGTAAAATTAGATTTAAGTCTTTATACTCTGCTAGTTCTAGAATCTTAAAGAAGGCTTTCATTTATTGCTTTTTCAGTGTAAAGTTAATTTTTTCACAATTTATGACATTGAATATTGTTTCTATTAGAGACGCACTGCGTGTGATTGAGGACATCAAGCAGCTGATCGGAGATCTGGAACAGGAGGAACAGATGGCGCCCATCAGTGTGGAGCTCATGGACAACGAGCTGGCCATGGTCTTCGAGGCTTCCAACAAGGCTCAGGTAATTCTAGTGAATATACAGCTTACCTAAAAAGCGGGTTCAAATCCTTCCAGGGGCTCTGTCTGCAGTAGAGAACTGTTCAACACACAAGGAGGTTTGAGTATCTACCACGGTCGCTAGTCCTAGCTGATTCTCCCAGGGTTTCACTACAATGTTTAGCCACAATAGTGTTACAGGTTTTCTCCCTGCTGTCATACTAGCAGCCATGATTAAAGTGAAATACCCTTGAAAGCAGCATTAAAACCCTGATCACCTCACCTCATCTTACCTCACAGGCACTATAGCGTGCATTTTAAATGTCATTATCCTTCAATTTGCACTTTGAATTAGAAATTACAAAAATATTTGTAAGAAGGTATCTCATTACTTTGGCTTCTCATCACTTTAAAGCCACTCTAGGAAAACCATTGTACATTGTTGTTCTATTGCAGGCTGAGTTCAAAGAGTACCCGGCCGTGTTGAAACACGCGGTATCCATCGCTCGACGTCTCCAGGACCCGCTGGTGGAGTTTGCCCAGCTGTGTAACGCAGATGAGGACATCTTATGTCTCAAGTACCATCCCAACCAGGACTCTGTGTCGAAGGAGGACCTCCTCAATAACCTCTACCTGGAATTCGTGAACCGAGTCAATGAAGTGGGCGTCGACGTCAATGATGCCATCGCCCACCATCACAAAGCTCCTCTTGTACAGTTTATCTGTGGTCTCGGACCAAGGAAAGGGAGCAATCTTATCAAGGTAGGTGTCCTCATTGAGGATGTTTCATGAATTATCAAGGCAGGTGTCCTCTTTATTCTCTTAATTGGGTGGTCCCAAAAATTTATTGTTTTGATTTTGCCAAAGAAGATCTTTCATTTATTTGTATTTGCTAATCTTCATTTATATCTTGACCAAATTTCTATGATGCCTTTTCAAAACTCAGTGGAAATGAGTTTCAAGGGAGAATTTTTGTTATGCATATTACATAATCATAAACTCACCTCTACCCCAACCCCAACTTACATAACCTCACTCAAACTGGCTCAATATCTCGTCTGCTCACCTCAACCAATCTGATCTAGCCCTCAATTGACCGACTGTCTGGTGTGTTTAGATCCTGAAGCAGAACAACCAGCACCTAGAGAACCGGACCCAGCTCGTCCAGGTGTGTAACATGGGAGCCAAGGTCTTCATCAACTGTGCTGGATTCATCAAGATCGACACCAACAGTGTCAGTCAGAGGTCAGCAAATCACGTATTTTCATTTACAAAAGAAATAGAGACTTTTTCAGCTTAGAAATTACTTATTCCTAAAGAGTCCAGTGCAAATAACAAGATCATTAATGTCCGTTGCAGCACTGACACATATGTAGACGTGCTAGATGCGTCCCGTGTGCACCCAGAAGCCTACGAGTGGGCGAGGAAGATGGCTGTCGATGCGCTGGAGTACGATGATACGGCAGAGGACGCCAACCCAGCTGGAGCCCTGGAGGAGATTCTGGAGAGTCCCGAGAGACTGAAGGATCTTGATCTGGATGCCTTCGCAGAGGAACTGGAGAGACAGGTACGTGGAGTTTGAAATGGGGTTATTATTTAGTAGCAAGTAGTAAGAATTAAAGGAAGGAAAATCTTGAGGTGAAATCTTAGTAGGATTATTCTGCTTAATTCAACTGAATTTAAACAAATGTTTATTGCCTTTGTAGTATGTGCCATTTATTTCAAAGTTTTGTTTCTCTCTTTGAGTTTACTTTTCAAAGGCAGTAAACCTCAGCTGTGGAGTTTTTAGTGATATTATTAATCATTCTGATCCAATTGCTACTTCCTTTGCCACAGTTACCAAATTTAAAGAAAATAACTTTGACAATTATTGAGAAAGTAACAAGCCTTTCCTGAATATGTTTATTAAAGTACATCCATTGAATTTCTAAAAAAAATTAAGGTCATATTTAGATAAAAAAAATTAAAATGAATCAAGAAAAATTACTAAGAACATTGTTACGTTACCAGGGATATGGAGACAAGCACATCACCCTGTATGACATTCGAGCTGAATTGAACCATCGATACAAAGATCTGCGTACACCATACCGGTCACCCACTAGCGAGGAGCGCTTCAACATGATCACAAAGGAAACTCCAGAAACATTCTACGTTGGTACGTGATAAATTTTAGTGAATTGGATAGTGATATTGGATATTTTACATATTGTCATTTAAATTAAAGGTTATGATATATTTATAACATGTTATTTCATAATTTTGTATGAAAATATGATCTTAAAGAGATACATCATTGGGAATGTTTTGAACTGTTGCCTTTTGCTTGATACCAAACACATGTAGTTTAAGTTTCAGCAGTTGAGATATGACTCAAATGGACACAGATGTTTGTTAGCATATAATCTTGTGAAGTTAAGATTTAAAAAATGACCTGGTTTGTTCAAACTATCGCAAAATTATTGCACGTTACAAGTCTCTGGTATTTTTCTTTGGACATACAAGCATATCATCTAATTGAAATACAATTTGAATAACAATAATGCTGAGGAATATATGGATGACAACTTCTTTGTTCATTGCATGCGACGTTTCATTGTATCGACTTCTTTGTTCATTGTATGAAACGTCGCATACAATGTTGTCATCCATATATTCCTCAGCATTATTGTTATTCCAACTTCTGAAATGCCTCTCAAAAAAGTGAAATGCAATATTTTTGCGTTTTCACACTCTTAGAATTTTTTTTATGAGCCTCTGGTATTTTGGTATATATGATGGGCAATTGCATGACTTTAAATATGTATGTTTGCAGGCAAGTTGGTGATGTGCACTGTGACTGGTATTGCCCACAAGCGACCCCAGGGGGAACAACTGGACCAGGCTAACCCGGTCAGGAACGATGAGTCGGGGCTCTGGCAGTGTCCGTTTTGTCAGAAAGACGACTTTCCAGAACTCAGTGAGGTAATTCACTGAACTTTATCTGTAGCAGTAGTTGGGCAAATCTTCATTATAATGATATTCATCACAACAGGTTTCAGTTCCTTGGAAATGTTTTTACAAATCTTTATGATTTTGGCATTATCCTTTCTAACATATGTCATCATCGTGATCAGTACTTCAGATTTATTAAAATCTCTTGGGTCACCATGTCCCATAATTCAGTTATTTTAGGGGTCAGTTTCTTTTGAAGGAAAAATACATAAATTTACCTGGTTTCTCAGATGAAATTATAATTACAAATACATGTTGCATTATCTCGCAAATGTAATATAAACATACACATGTACACATATAATTCTTTTTTCTTTTTTTTTTAAATTAATAATTAGCATATATCTTTTAATCATGGCATGGGCCTTTGGGACCCCAGCACATCAAAAATGAGGGACCATTGATAAAAATCATGGGGGTATGGCCTGGGCCCACTGTAAATCTGAAGCTCTCATTATCATCATTATCATCTTACATATACACAAATTATCATTATTGATGATGTTTCTGTATCCAGGTGTGGAGTCATTTTGACGCAGGCAACTGTCCAGGAGCGGCAGTAGGAGTGAAGATACGACTTGACAACTCCGTGACGGGTTTCATCCCCACCAAGATGATCAGTGACAAGCAGGTCAAGAACCCAGAGGAACGAGTACAGGTCGGTAGGAACACGAGGAAAAGATAGAAGAGACTATTTCCCTTTTGTGTGTCAATCAATCTTTGTGATCTATGATTTTAGGAAACCAAAAGTAAAGAGAAAATTCTTTCTCTCCAGGAAGGGATTACGTGAATCATTTCCACCCTAACTCTTGCTGAACTTAAGAGACTTGAGTTCCTTCATCCAATATTTCTTAGGACACAAGTTAGTTTGAAATCCTGTTTCAGAGCTTATGTGGGAAAGTTTATCTAGATAAGTTATTTTTCATCACTGAAACTCTTTCACTGATCACTCATCTTAATTACCATGTTTCTTGTAACATGATAAAATAATGGCTTTTCTAAAGACATTTCAACAATTCTAATAAGATACATTTTTTACTGTAGGTTGGAATGACAATCCATGCGCGTATCATCAAGATAGACATAGACCGGTATCAGGTGGATATGACATGTCGAACGTCTGATCTGCTCGACAAGGACGGACAGTGGAAGTGAGTAGCTGTTCACTATATACTCTTTTGTAAAATCTCAAAGTGTATCTTACCAAAATAAAAATTACCAAGAAAAGCATTTGGTCCAAGATGTTTTAATGAGTGCACTATCAGCATTGACTTTGGGAAAAAAAATGTTTTTGAATATTGTCAAAAAATGGTTAGGGTTGAGAAGGTATCAATAATCATCATTACCTCGTTACAGGCCCCAGCGAGATGTCTACTATGATTACGACTCAGAGAAAACTGATACTGAGAAGGAACAAGAAAAGAAGAAACAACAGGCCAGACAAAGTGAGTATCCTATGTGTGCTGACATTTATTTCATTAAAGTTGCAATTGAAACAAATGCTGTTCACGTCCCTGTTGAGTTATAATCAAACATTGCACCAACATTAGACGTTCAAGTGCATTGCCTTCATCAGCAGTTTGTAAGCTCAAGAAGATTTCTAATATGTTTCTAAAGGGAAAGGTGCAGTATACACAGAGAAAGTGACTAAATACAGCATTGCTAAATTCACAATGATAAAGACTCACATGTGTTTATTTCGCAAGGGATTTACCACCTGCCAGGTAACAATTAAATGGAACATTTCCTTTCCAAGACAAACAAGGGCCATTTGGTTCAACAGAATGCATTTCTAATTCTACAAAGATAATTTGAAGTCAACCATTTTATTGATGAAATGTAAAGTAAGATCGATGATGTTCTCCATGTTGTTCAAGGCTGTGTCTGACCTGAATATGTCTCATGTTAGGAGCTCTTTCTTATGTGGATTGGTGCAAGAGTGTTGATAATGTTCCAGCGTACATCAAGCGTGTGATCGTGCACCCATCCTTCCACAACATCGGCTACAAGGAGTGTGAGAAGTTGATGGCTGGTATGGACCCGGGAGACGTTACCATCAGACCCAGCAGCAAGGTAACATAACAACTATTCATCTACATAGAGTATCATGAGCGACTTTATGACTTTAGTTTATGGAGTCCTGTCAACTTGTCTGAGTATATCATCATTATTGTCATGAACTATATGAACTATACTTGCACTGAAATATATGAGAATGTTGCATTACACCGGACTCCCACGGTGAGGCCTTCGCCTTTCAAGCATTTGGCCTTTTGTATAACTATTGAGATATCTGTTGTTCTTGGCTACAGACATTCTTTAGTTAAACCGAAATGTCTGTACGCCTGTAAATGTAAGAAAAATGACTCTGAAAAACACAAGTTACTGTTAACCATTTGCAAAGCATAGCTGTGTTAAAAATGTAGAAAATGTGAATTTCAAATCTGTGTATTTGATAGCCAATGGCACTATGGATGTGACCTATTCTTCTCTGCATGTTGCAGGGAGCCAACCACTTGACGTGTACATGGAAGGTGGCGGAGGAAGTCCTGCAGCACATCGACATCCGGGAGGAGGGCAAAGAAAACGACTTCAGTCTCGGTCGCTCACTGTGGATAGGACAGGAGGTGAGAGATTAGCATCAGCTTAACCCTTGACCTGCTGGTCTGGGTATTCTACAATCTTGGTACTCCTTGCCTGCTTGTCCTAGTATAAACAGCAGAGCTAACCTACTGATCATATCTGGGTAAGATGCCTTTTATCAACCTCAGATGTATAGATAAATAATAATGTTATGGAAATTCAGACGCAATAATAATCTTTATTCAAGAATTATGTATTAAATCTCATCACTCTCTTACAATCACTTACATGAATTTATTGTGTGTTCTTCAATTCAGGAGTTTGAGGACCTTGATGAAATCATAGCGCGACACGTTCAACCAATGGCGGCGTACGTACGAGACATCACAGGCTTCAAGTACTATCGAGAGGCAGATGGAGGGAAGCGGGAGATTCTAGATAAGATGCTTGTCGAGGAGAAGAAGAAAGCGCCCTCTAGGTGAGATTTCTCCTTTAATCCGAACTATTTTTTTAGATAATTTCAGGGTTTATTCTAAAGGAAAAGTTTGATATCTGTAAGAAACAATTGCTTTGACTACCTCGTATAAGTATTTCATTGAAATATTGTTGTTACCTTGTCACAACTTGGCTCATGACCATTCATATTTCTTTTCTATTATGAATAATGTGAAGAATCCGCAACATGCAAATGGTAAAACCACAAATTTGATTTATCATAACAGGGACACTGTAATGTTATTTGCAAATGTACTTTTAACGCTTTGATCACTTAATACTTTCTTTTGCTGATCCTCAGCACTTTCAAGCACCAAATTATTTTCCCTTGCATTATATCATTCCTCCATCTAACATTCCACCTCTCTTAAATTCTATGAAGATGTCTACTGAATTGCAGAATCCTGTTCTGTTTTTGCTTCTCACAAATAAATTTTGTTTAATAACATATAATCTCTGTTGCAGGATTCCGTACTTCTTCAGCATATCGAAGCAGTACCCGGGCAAGTTCCTCCTGTCCTACCTCCCGCGGGTGAAGACGAGACACGAGTACTACTCCGTGACGGCGGAGGGTCTCAAGTACCGACAGCAGATGTTCCACTCCATCAACTCTCTCATCAGGTGGTTCAAGGAGCACTTCAGGGACCCCATACCAGGTGCGTAGTTGTTTGTTTGCTCACTCTGTTTATAAGGATATTAGTATGTTTTCATGTATATAAGGGGATGTTGCAATAACAAAATAATTTTTTCCAATTGCAATGTTTTTTAATTCAAATAGTAGCAGTTTTTGATAACCATTCCATGCCAGTTATGCTACTTGAATTAATTTCAGCAACTCAAATGAATAAAAGGTGTTCCCACAACAAGGCAGCATGTACTCTAAAATGATAAATTATCATTATGATATATCATATAACATTCACTGGTGAAAAGTGTAAGAAGTATAACGTCAAAAAGCATGTTACTGCTCCTTTAAGTAAGAAGATTTATTTTTGGGAAACTTTTAAATGCCTAGGGTCAGCCGGTCGGCTCCATTTTACAATACTTTTATTTCTTCTTGGTCCTGACTTGTTCTACTTGATTTTTTGCATTCAGTCAGTTACAATGCTAATGTTTCACAGGTACACCAGCAAGCGCTCGTACTCCGATGGTGGCGTCAGCCTACCCTACACCCAGCGTCAATCTCCAGAGTAAGTATATATGTGCCATGCAAATTGTTAGTTAAATCATGAAATTGAAGAAAATACACCCACATACTCCTTCACTTCAGGCTGACAACCCTTCATAACCACATTAAGAATAACTCAAATATAATCTCCTTCATTGTCTTGCTAACATTGCATGATGACAAAGTGATTTGTAAAAGGATTAAACCCTGATATCATTTTCCTCATTAGTTCTGAACTAGTATTCATGATTGCTAACTCTCCCTACAGACGTGGACCCGGCTGCGATCCAGCGAGCAGCGGCAGTCCTCCCCAACAACATCTACAATACCCTCGCTCAAGTTGCCAACGCTACTCCTCAGCAGTTCGGGTCGAGCAATCGAAACTTTGCTGGAGCTTACAGTGGTGGTTACGGCTTCCAGGTGAGTTGACATTCTGGATGGTTATATTTACTACAAGTTTAAAGTTGCTTCAATAGAGGAACACTGACTTGCATATTGCAGTGATTGCCATAATAGCTCTTGAGGATGAAAATTGGCTGTGGCCATCTTAAGTTTTGTTTGGCCAGATTGTCAAATCAAAATTTGTATATTGAAGCAAATGACATCAAAATACGTCATTCTATGTATCAGAGGACAATCTTAGTATGTTCTGCTTGAAAAAATAGTTTAGTCCTCAACTATGGAGAACTTAAATGAGTAAATTGATTATATCCTCTAAAACAGTGTATTAAAAAAAAAAGTTTAACAATATGAAATCTTGGCTTTAGGCATCTTTTAAGTCAAAAGACTTGATACAATATCTTTGATATAATTGTTGCAGCAACCAACTCCTCTGGGTATGACCCCGTTGGTGACCCCCTCCTACCACGGACAGATGGCCACAACTCCTGGGGGTCAACCAATCAACACCCCCTCATACAACCCCACCCCACGCAACGCCTGGCCCCCGACAACACCCAGAACACCTGCCCGCACGCCCCAGCATAGTCGAACACCTGCCCAATCTTCCCAGAGGATGACCCCACGACATCAACCTACGTCGACGGCATCAGCAGCCACAGACTGGGCTAAAGCAGCCGAGATGTGGGCTAAACGGAAACAAGATCGAAAGCCGACCACCCCCCGCTCTCACAATTCCCCCCGAACACGAGGAAGTCCTATGGACAGTAGTCCTGATGGTGGGGACGCAACACCGCTGATTGACGAACGGTGAAGTGGAACAGCAGATTTGAGTGCTCATTGACATTTAAAACCAGTATGGGAGAATCTCCCTCTCTGACCATCGGACGGAAGCTTTAGTCTTCCTCTGGAGGAACAAAGATTGTACAGATATCTGGTGATGTTTTGTACAGAGTGGTCAGTGCGAATTGAGAGGCTGATTGCATAGATATCTGCAAGGTTTGCAGAGTTTAGAAGAGAAGTTTTCTACACAAGCTTCCAAGAGATTTGTACATATATCAAACTTTGTAACAATCTGGAGTTTTGTATATGGATATCTTGAGTAGGTATGGTTTGAAGGAGGCTTCATTTTCTGATCTATTGTACAAGTCGTAAGAGGATTCAGTCCCTTTTGAGAAATTTGGAACTGTTGTGTACAGGTATATAAAGTTAGTCAGAACTGGACTTTGTGCTGGAGTTGATCCCTGCCGCCATAGACTGAAAATGCCTCATGACTTGAAAGGTTATGTACATAGCAATCAAAGCATCGTTTCTCATTTCTTCTTTTCATAACATTCTTTGTAATCACTTTTCTATGACGGAAGAAATCATTGTAGCAATTCATAGTTCTATTATGAATATTTAACAGACTCTGCTGTTTGTCTTTTTGACAAGTAGATTTCGGTCGGGATTTTGTCTTGCAGATGTCTTTTTGTATAAAATTTGTACAAACCTAGTACATTTTCATCAACATCCCTCGCTTAATGAAACTAACAGCAGTCTAAGTCATTGTGTGATTTAAACCTTGCTGCGCTTTGTCAAATTTCATGATGGGTCGGGTAAGGGGATCATTTTGGCTATTTCTGAGCAGAGGGGACCCCATGCAATGATAATAAGTATACTATATCTCCAAATTTTGAGGGACACCAAGCAAAAGGGTAGCCATATTCCCAAGACCTCTCCAAGAACAACACTGCTCACCAGTGAATGTTAGAATAAAACTCCACTTACCTTTCTAAACGTTCACCAAGTGAGGGTGAAGCTTGCTGAAGAGTTGGCACATGAAATGAAACAAACTGCAGGAAGGTTTATTTTAGCCAGTGATTTTGAATGGAATAGTTACGCTTTGTAGAGGAAGTTATATTGTCATTAGCTCTCATCAATTCATGATCCAATTCAAGAAGATCATTACTTAAATCATGTCAACCATTGAAGAGAAGAGAGTATCTCGTCATTTTCATTTGTAGCTTTTCATAAATCCTCTTCCTGCTGAAGTTCAGTGAATGTCTGTTGTTGCAATTATTTCTGTCTTTGCAGCAAGTTTGGCTTTCGTAAGTGCTGAGATGATCAAATTATACTTAAACATTTGGCCCTGGTCATCATAGCAAAAAGCAAAACTTGATCACGGATTGAACTTGCTGCAAGACTTTTATTCATCCTGCTCCATTAGAGTATATTCATCTGCAAACTTCAACAATCCCATGATTTCCTTCACTTGAATAGCTTTATGTGACCTATATACAATCAACCATCGACTCAATATTAAGAACCATTATATGAATGGATTATTGCCGTCTTTCTGGTGGCTTACTTGGTCACATGACAGAATTGACGTCAAGCAACGTCAACCTGTGTGAATTGTGAGAGGTTGACAGTAGTTCAAACAAAATTACTTTGTACTCAGCTCAGTACTGATTAGCAGTCTCATGCTTCTAAAAACTATGAGTAACAAGTTTGTAAGAAGAGGCAAATGCAGTGAAGGAAATCAGGGGATTGTAGGAGCTTCTCTGATATATATACCCTAGTGGAGCAGGGATAGGCAATATTTGAGAGGGAGAGCGGCGACTACAGCAGGAAGGGGTTGAGAGGAAGTCAAGAATTGACATTTCAGTTTGTATTTATATTGTTTCTTCGTCAGTCAAATGGACAGTAAATGATTGCAGCTTTTTGTTATACATTGACCTGTCAACTGTTTGTAATGTTTCATGAAGCAAATAAACATGTGCGTGTATACACATTTGTTTTGTCTTTTTAGCTAAACTAGCTTGAACATCTTCATTTCAAGGTCAAATAGTTTCACTTTGTTGTCGTTATCAATCTAATTAGAGCTTCTCATTTAAGAATTTTCTAAGAATGTAAAACTTCCTCACACAAATTTGAAAGAAAATGAAATCTTAGCCTTATGAAATTTAATGTCATCTCCGCTCCTAAGCCTACTTTGTATTGAAAGAAATGTGTTTCCTAAAAACAGATTAAAAATAACAGGTGTTTACAATTAATATGGCATATGGCCTCTCTACTAAAGGTGAAAAGAAGTGATTGCTGCCTATTTAGTGATAGGCTTGTTCTCCAAATATAGCAAATAGAAAGGAAAAAATACCTTTACAGGTTATGTAAAGTTTGTGGAATCAGGAAATGGTACTCATTTGACATCAAAGAGGCGTCTTTCCCTAATAATGAGTTTCATACAAAATTTAAGATGTTTATTTCAAAAGGTTTGAAAAGTGAAAGATAGCATTTGCACAAGAACTTCCATGTCTTTCTACGCTAACACACAGCTTGCTGCTGAATCTTGCTGTGTGGCCAAATTACAGGTATCATCTTGATAAAACAACAATATAAGCTGATGGAAAGATTTCGGGATCTGCAGAAATTTGTTATTAGAAATTAGGACTACAAGTAAAACAAACACACATTTAGGTCATGTGCCCAGAGCTTGTTTTTCATAATTCTCACAGAAATGAACCAAGAAAAGATGTTGTTTCAATGAATAACTTACAGAGGAGTGAAATAGAGAACTAATAAAAGATCATGTTTCAAACATGAAAAAAAACATAAAACAAAAAAAACCAGGACAGAAACAGCATCGACATTATAACTTTACAACCAATGAATATTTGTCAATAAGAATAATGAACACTGCTTGGTTGAGATTTTCTGGCTAACAATTTTTAGTGAGTGTCAAATTTGAAAAAAGACATTTTAATACTTTAGAATTTTGCATTAGTAATAAGATTCCTCTTCATAGTTTTCCCTCAATCAGGAAACTTCCTGTTTGTTCAATTTTGATGAACACATCTCAATAATTTAAATGTCAACATCAAAAACTGCCCTAATTATCATTCTGTCCCGTTTTCTCCCAACAGAATTTCATTACATAGTATTCCCAGTAACCTCTAGTACAGCTATGGCACTTCCTTGCCCAAAAACATCCAAATCTACAACTATTGTTTAGACTGGCATCATGCAAATTCATCTTACAAGATGGAAATCAGCTGGAGATGTAACACAAATTTGTTGAAATACAAAAAAGAAAGTATCAAAGCTACATATCTGTTGATCAAAAGTAACCATGATGTGTTTGAGGTAACATAGATTGACATTTCAAGACTCTCAATCTGCACGCTTTTATCATGCTTTTTTATGGCGGGGTATAAATAATATACCACCCTGCTCAATAGTGTGATATCAGTATTTATCCAGAGTCACTTTGACCAATCAGCCATCAAGATGCTTACATGAGGAAAGTTATGATAGTGGTGTGAAATATAGTCCAGCTGTAACAGAGGTTAACATGGGAAGAAAGGACAAGCCTCAGTCAGTAGAGATAGTTCAGACCCTGTTTCCTGAACATTTATCTTTACACACATATCTCCCTCCAAACTCCAGGGCATAATGGTTGATCACCTGCTGATCAATTATCTGTCCAAATCTTCTTATTGTAATGTCTGCCACAGAGTTATAACTTTCCACACAGGCTCGACAGAACCCTCCAACCTCTGGTCCGTAGAGACAATCACTGAACGCATCAGGGTGACTGGATATGTGTGCAAATAACTGATGTTCCAGTCCTTTAGCGGAGATGTTCACAAACCCTTCACAACCCTCGTGAACCACCTCCACGATACTATCAGAAGGCTTGAAGTTGAGGACTAGTCCCTTCTTTGGATTTCTGTATCCAATCAGATAAGCAGTTACACTGACCATGTCAAAGGTCACAAGGCCCCCAGATAGCGATAAAGTCACGTTTGTAGTGGGTGCTATTCCTTCGGCCCAGATCCAGGCTGGAGGGAAAGACTCCCCCCAGTTCTTCTCAAGATGTGCTAATCCTGTACTCCTGTACTGCTTTCCTTCGGGCAGAGTTAATTTGAAGTTGACTGACGAGTGAAGACTATAGACAAACCAATGGAGAGGTAAGGGAAGTAAATCTAGCCAACCCACAGGACCTTCTCCAAATGGACCCCAAGGAACTGGTGCGTCCACACGTCCACTGAATGTTGTGTCTCCAATTTGGAAGAAGAAGTCTGTTCTGTTTCCTTCGACCCAGAAACTGATGTTCTTGCCAATAGACCACCTGAAGTGTGCTGGGGAAGTGAAGTCTGGGTTCTTGTCTACTGGTTTGCCGTCCACCGTCAGGTTCAGCTGAAATGAAAGAACAACTATACAAGGCAGTGTCATTTTACTTGATTAAAACACAGTGAAGAATTGTTACTTGATAAGTAGATTTTGGTTTGTTTTAATGATCACAATAACATGCAAAGAAGCACCTTGCTGCACATGTGGTAATTCTCAGATTGATTCTATAGCAATACAAGTGAAACTGCAATTCTAATCATCAGTACCCCGTAATTCTTTCAGCTTTTAACTTTAAAAAATACATTAAAAACCCTCTTCATGTTGTTGCAATTGTTGTTATATACAAAACAATTGAATACTTAGATGAATAAAGGCAGAAAAATAACAAAGGACTTAAAAAATCTCTGTTCGATACTGAATCAAGTATTTAAGTTGATATTTCTGTAATATAAACATCAGGCTTCATATTTGTGTTTATTTTCGAATTATTTTCTCTGGTAAACATCCTTTCAGAGACATTTGCAACATCACAGGGACATTCTACAGAAGAACCCAGGCCTGTTCTATGGAGTATCCCAAAGACATTTTTTACAGAGCTCATTACTTGTAGATACATGTATTTATTACCAAACTTAACAACTTAAAGATTCAATTTTTTTATTTGGATTCGAATATGGAACCTCTATGTTGTCATGCCACATGCTACATGCCAGCTGGCGTTGCTGTTATTCAATAACAGCAACGCCAGCTGGCATGTAGCATGTGGCATGAAAAAAATTGCAATATATATTCATATAAATGTATATTTTTAATATCCTTGACATAATCACCTGTGCTGGGGTGAAGAATCCATCATAAGATTTAAGTTGACATTTCTCACAGTTCTCTGAGACCAACACAGAAGAAATCACGAGTGGATCAGTGCTACCATTGGTCGGTGGTTTGACATAACCAAACAAAAGTCCAACGCTTAGCTCTTGCTTGACATCTGTCACCCGCATATACCAGCCTTCGAAGAATGGTCCTTTTGAAGGAAAAAGATGGGGGCCAAACTGGTTGCCTTGTACCAGTCCTATTAAGGAGACACTCAGGCAGAAGAGCATAAAGACC
Source organism: Steromphala cineraria (assembly GCA_916613615.1). NCBI lineage: Eukaryota > Metazoa > Mollusca > Gastropoda > Trochida > Trochidae > Steromphala > Steromphala cineraria. The sequence goes on from OU744728.1 coordinate 9,975,556, forward strand.
CGGTCTGACATCCTTTCATCAGATTTTGTAACCTAGAAATTGAAAATATGTAAAACATATAAAACAAAGAATATATTTATAACAGAACAAAATTATAAGTCATGTTAAAGCAAAAAGATGACAGTTCATAATAGTCAGGTTTCTGGTTACTTTTTTTTCTTGCAAACTTCACTGTTTTTTCAACTTTTGTTTTAAACATCAAGAACAAATGAAAAAATGATATTGAACAAAAAGCAACTTCAGGGTACAATATTTGTTTAAGGAAACTAAAAAATAAATTAATTGAGATAAAAAGCATTTACGTTAAATAAGTCTACCGATCAAATATTACATGTCATAAGAGTTTTCTAGTGGACCCAGTTTAATACCATAAATATACATATTGGAGTAACCTTAATATTTTGTCTTAGATATAAAAAACTGGACAAAATGTTGGGCAACACATCACTCTGCTACCATACATCCTATACTTCATCATCATTTTTATCCACAATTTGGTCTTAAAGATATAACCCTTGGTGTTCAGTTCCAATTCAGTTTTGTGGATTGACCTGTCATATGAAACATACTCAAAAACAAAATACATAAAACATCACACTGCCATACACCTTGTTAACATTACAATTGACAGATGAAATTTGCTTATTCAAACACTGATACTGTATTTTAAAGAGACACTGATTATTTTTCTTAAAAATTCAGTTGGTTTTGATAAGTTACAAAACATAATAAGTTCATATCTGATTGCTGAACTTGCAAATCTATCCATTTATCATGCTTAATAAACTTTAAGGGGGAATGAGCGTAAGTCTAGAGGGCCGGTGATAAGTTACATAATTTATTTCCGTGTAACAAATTATTTAGTGAAACATTAAATGCCAAATAGATGCATGTTGATCCTGTTTATTTCAAAATTTATAGGTAAATCACTTTTTTTAAGGTGTCTTAGTTCCCAGACAATTATGAAACTAAGGTCAGCGACCTTTCGTCCATATTATATCCTGTCATGCATAGTTTAGATCTCCTTAAAATTTTACATTTCCGACACATATTAATAGAAAATGGATATGGAAAATGGATCAAACCTCAAACTGATCTCTCTATCCTGTCACTGTCTGCAGTAAGTGCTAGTGAACTAAGAAACAAATCGCAATTCTGGACATTTCAACTTCAAGATAATGCTGGATCGGAAAACTTACTGACATTTATCTTTTATAGAATTGCTTATCAGTGAGATGATAAGACTACCTGCCTGATGGAAAGATACCAAGCCTGTTCATAAATACTTTCAAGTGCAGTTACTCCATCAAAATGTCTCCATTTCCTGGGTCAGTTTGTCGTTAATATCGCTAACCCGACAGAGGGTTGTGATCTCAATCGTGTCTTTGTTGACAGCTTACAAGATCCGGGTTTCTTATAACTTCGGATCCCTCGTATTTCTACGGCAGCCCAGAAGGGACACATTTTATGATTGATTGGAGAAATTGGAAACGCTTTCTTCTATGCTTCCCAAAAGATTAGACTAAGAGTGTAAAAGGCTTATGCAACTTCTAATATCTGGATGAGGCTTTGGTGTTGTGAAGAAATTGCAAACACATACATGTTAACTTAAAGATTTTGTTTTCAATTGCGTCAACAACCTCTAAAATAAATCTAAAAGAAAATAGCAGTTTCCCTAAAACACATCGAAACATGTTTATGGTAAGGTATAGTGTGTTGTGGTGTGGTGTGATATGTGATATGTGATATGGAATGTTAACGTGATGGTCAGATGAGAAATACTGTGGTATATTATTTTGTGTTGTGACATGGTATCGTCTCATATGGTATGTAAGTTATGTTATGGTATAGCAAGGTGTGATGGGAAACGGTCTTTTCGTAGGAGGATCCCGTTCGTAGCAGTGCTTTTTCGTAGGAGGATCCCGTTCGTAGAAGGTCTTTTCGTAGGAGTGAAAAAAATATATATTCGAAGGAGTGATACTATTTATGTATTACATGTATATAGATTTAAGAATCGTTCGCAGAGCCAAGTAATTGGTTATTGTTGACGTTAGAACTGTAATGTAGGGGCAATATAAGTATGCTGGCGCTTTCTAGTAAATTAAAAGCTATATTGATATACAGAGCTACAGAGTTGATCATGATAATAATTCACTTTCTCTCCATTTTGCATATATTGTTCAATAAATAAACTTTTAGATTTATTATTTACATTTCTATTTACATTTAGTTTTGTTCTAATATAGATCTAATTGCGTTTATGGACCTCGATGATGTTAGTTAAGAAAGCATATAATCAATCGTCGACTACAATACCGTGTTTGTTAAGAAAACTATTAAATTGGATTGTGACAACTACTCTCAAAATACAATGTGTAAGTTATTAAGAAAACTATTCAATCAAGACAGTGATATAGGTTTTGTCTGGTACGCGCTTTAGGAATATTGTTAGGTTTTGTATTGTTTTTGCTAGAGAACCAGTAATTATAGGTATTGAGATGCTTTTGATTGACAATTGCCAGTTACTTACCTGATTAAAGTCTTTATTAACAAAAACAACACTCAGCATTTATATATTTCATTTCTACTTCTACGAAAACACCTAAAAATCCTCCTACGAGAAGACCGAAATTCACTCCTACGAACGGGATCCTCCTACGAAAAGACCTATATATGATATGAAATGGTGTGATATGTCATGCTATATAATGTTAGGTGTAATATGTTAAGGTACGGTATAGTACCATGTTAATTTGATGCTGAGGTATGGTATTGTGTAATACGTTATGCAATGGTAATATGGTATTTCCTGAGGTCAGGTGTGATATGGTTCGGTATGGTGTGGTATGTTATGTGTGGTATTGAGGTCGTTTATTGCGTAATACTAAGGAATATTATGTTAATTATGATGTAGTATGTTGTATTCTGGTATAGTATGGTATGGTATGATGTATACTGTTAAGTAATCACATTGTATATAAGTGGTTTGTAATGGTATGATGTGGTATGGTGCGGTATGGTACGGTATGGTATGGTATGATGTATACCGCTAAGCAATCATATTGTACATACGTGGTTTGTAATGGTATGGTGTGGTATGGTATGGTATGATGTATACCGCTAATGAAATGGTGTGGAGTTTTGATTGTCATGTCCGTTAAGTTACAGTGTGCTATGGTGTAGTATGGTTTACATGATAAATAATATCGTGGTGTTGGTCAGTATGGTCTGACATATATACTGTTTTATAGAGACGTATAGAATATTTGGCATGCTACATGTTAATAATATGGTGTTGTGTTTAATGTATCCTATGGTGATGGTAATGTGTGATAAATCGTTTCGAGTTGTTCGTGTAAAGTTGGAAAAAAGATAGTTCGATTTGGCGTAAGTGGAATTGCATTGTGGCGTGCAGGAAAGGTTTGGTATGATATAAGATAAGATATTGTATTCGATGGAGAGGCTTTGAAAAAGTTATGTTCTTCACAGAATGATGAACTTATTTGTGATTTGGTATTTTATGGCGTGAAATGCTATCGTGTATCGCATATATAGTCAGTGAGTCAACAAATTCCGCATTTTATGTGTTTGGTTACGAAAGTGTTGCAAATGTTCTTCACAGAGATAAAGATGGAGAATCGTGGTGAAAAATGTCGTATCTCGCCGCTAATAAGGTATCAAACGGCATTTTATGGTGTTGGCTGTATCCCAAGTCGGGCCGTGCGAGCGAATCTAGCTTCTGAGCCCAGGGTACAGATTAGTGGAGAAGAATAACGTTCGTACCCTGAGACAGGATGTGGTGTTGTATGATAACAGAAATGTTGAACTACTGTAACACAGAAAGGGAAAGCATCCATTGAGAAATTCATATCGAAACACTAAGGAACCAACGGCTTCAACGACACCTCATTATAATCAGTAAAATAGAGTATGTTTAGCCAGCATGCACTCATTCATCAAAGTGATGGTGACTGACCTTCTGTCTTTTTTCTATCTCATCAGTAACCATTATTGAGTCAGTATCTGGCGATATCATATTTTACTGAAAGACCATTGCCATTCAATAAAGCATTTTCGACTAACAAATTTGATAGTTTACAAAGGTTACTTTCGTTAAAATATGTTTTTATTTCAGAAATCACTGTTACCTGAAAGGATTACACTCAGGGTAGTATTAAACTCTTGTTTGGTTTAGAATTCTATCTATGACTTTCGTGTTTTCAATGGCATTAGCCTTTCGAGATAGCATGTGTTGCTGGTTAAAATTAATAGGAACTGATCAATAAGCTGTCTAGGTGAAAACTTAAACGGCAATATGACCACATCAGCGGAAGAAGGAAATCGTAGATATTTTAATTCTTATTTTACAATGGGGTGGTTAATTTGGCGTGGTTATCAATTTGGTTTACCATTCTTTTTGTATTTTTCAAAGAGTCTACAATAATGAAATATTGTTAAATTTCGGATAATTATTGTGTGTGCCATTGTTAATGCCTTATTTGTCTGGCATCTTCTTTTTGAATGATTTCCAAGGTACAATTGCCGTTTTGTAGTTTTTAAGATAATCCAGTAGGCTATTTATGACCAATTGGATAAAATGTAAATGCTGACTTGATTGACTTCAGAGTTGGAACCTTTAGTAAATGAGACTGGGTCGATTTTAATGATAATTAATGTTACATTTCGTTGAGGTTGACATTTGGATGTAAGAGCCCTGAGTTGGGTTTTAGGGAAGAATCCGTAGAGGAGTTGCATAAATCCAAGTAAGGGAATGGTACACATGTATATACTTATGCCATCCTAAATGGAATCTTACACCAAATTTATCTTAGCAAATGGTTACAATACAATATGCAAACTAGAGCGATTTTGTGGAAGGGTTCAAGTTTATCTATTGAATATTTTTGTCTGTGTGTTATTGAGGGTCAGAGAACTTCAAAGTGAATCAATTGGCTGTAGCTCAAGCTCTGTAAAAGGTTCTCTTAGATGGTTTTGTTTCCCTTTGCCATATAAAACTTAAGAAAATGAAAACTTAATATGGTAAATTGGTGGTCCAAATTCCATGGCATTATGGTGGCCAAGTTCCTATGTGTGTGTGAAGGTGTTCATCAAGCAAAAGCGTATCTTCCAAACAAAGCCCAACAATTTGAGTTCATTTTTGGCTATCAGCTGGAGATGACAAAAATTCTTTGCAATGCAGATGGCTAACAAAACTTCAACAATAATTTATGATGATTTATTTACAATATGAATATAAACACATAATTTTCATCCATACATAAATATGCTCTGTAAAAAAGAATTGACAACAAAGTTATACATTAATCAACAATTCAGATAGAGTAACAAAACTCAACAGTACACAAATCTCTCTACTTTTCAGTTATGCCATAGCAATATTTTGCAACAAGTTAAAATAAAGAAAGAAATAACCCTTCAGGTTTTGCAGTCTTTGAATATGGAATTGATTTTAAATAGAACCTGCAAACAAAAAATCTTCACTAATTTATTAAACCGTTTTCAATGATTAAATGAAATTTGGAGCCTGTATAATTTTCAGTCCTGATCAAATCTTTTAACAGCTGACAACAGAAAATTGAGATTAAATTTAGTTTATTTATCGACAATACTTGAAATAGATATTGCAATGAAATGAACAATATACTGGACAAAATGTATCAGGGATGATGGTAAAAGTTCTCTCTGCAATATTCATTAGTATATAGCATAGCAATCGTTACATCATAAAGTATATCAAGAAATGAGCTAATTGAATGATTTGCATCTTCATAAGTACACATGATTTCAAAAATTATCTTTCATGTGGAATTTGCAAGTAGAGAAATCTAAATGTCATAAATAAACATGTGCATATTCCTGAATATTTACTATAAAAAATCTTGATCATTTCCCTATAAAATTGCATAATAAATGTGCCTGATTCATTTTGTCCAGCATATTCAAAATAACTCCCTCCGCTCCGCTCAGCTGGAGGACGGGGGGATGATGGAGGCACCAGACAACTCCATCTTGCGGATCTCGGCGGTGATCTGGTTCAAGTCTGTCAGGAACACTTGGATCTGAGGAGAAACAGGAGCAAATACCATACAGCATACAGACATGGAATCGGTTCTTGAAGAACTATTTATTAATTGCCATTCTCTCACCAGAATCAGTGAAACTCAACTTATATCTTCCCTTGTAACTTACTTGTAACTTTCTTACAAGTTAGCAATATTCATGATTCCTTTTGCAACCAGTGACTCTGTATTCAATTCTGGGAAGTGCTCTTCTTGTAACAGATGTAACAATGGAAGAAATAACTTGAGTAACGTCTCTGGGGAGAGAATGGTCATCTGCTAAGAGGGATCTCTGTATGTCTTGTTAGTGTGGCAGAATTTTGAAGGGGGAATCCTCAGCCCAACTCTGGAACCTGCCTCTGTGATGTGTTTTTTCAACAGGATGAAATATCAACATGTCAAGACAAGGATGTACAGATCTATGGACGGATGGACAGAGAGGTCAGAGGTCAGCAGGACTGGACTAGCTGGAGGACGGGGCCCAGATGGAGGTCATGGTTGTGTCCCCTTTCTTCAGCTCCACCACGATGTCCGTCAGATCGACCAGGAAGAGTTGGATCTGCAACACAAAAACCACTGGGTTTAGTACCTCCGTAGTAGCTCCACATCATAAACTTTACTACAACTAATAGCAATTCTCTATTCTTACAAAATAATGATTTTCACGATCAGACAATCAGAGATACACATGGAGCTCCAACTCAGAAAACCAGGCACTTACTCAATATGATTTTTCATCAAAATCTTTTACAGCTTCAATCAAAGTGTGTCAATGTTGATGCACAGGAAATAGTTGTAGAAACAACTTAATATAATATTTGTGTATTAGTCATTATTATTGATATTACCCTTAGTAAATGTTGAATATTTAAAAAGGAAAAAAGTATAGAATATTCTTTAGCATTTAGTAGATAGCATTGTTATAAATTCATCTTTATGTGTCTTGAGCTGGTCACTTTGAATATCCTTACACAATTAAATATCAATAAGTTTCACAAGAATGTGAGTAAGTATTCAATTTTATCAAACATAAAATTTATCATAAAAAAGATCCTAGATACACGCTACTTGTTCTTAGTAAGATTCTTGATGGATAACATCACTATCAACTGGTAATACAAATGGATATATATACCGATACATGACTATCTACATAAGCTTGTATAATAAGCCCACACCCCTTGTTCCCTACACACCTGCAGATTGGTGTGCAGTTGCACATACCTGATGCACATCGTGATGCAGGCTCAGATGCAGCCGCTGCGACCTTTGACCTGACTGATGAGCTGCAGCGTCTCCGCCACGTGATATGCACTGATATGAACCACTTGCCCACTACCCTCTACCACCCTCAACCATTGTGCTACCATCCACCGAACTACCTGGTTATTATGTGAACCCAACGACTATCATCTCTCTCAACTGAGGTAGCTCACTTCATTAAAGAGACACAGAGTATGTTGATAGGATCACATATGTCAAATTTGGAAATCGATGTTATTGCATCGGGAACCACTAACTGTTACTGAAAATAACAAGTTAAAGGTCAATCAGTAAATTAGAGCGAAAATAGAGCCAATTAAAGTCGGGATTTTGATCGAAAAGCGGACAATGTGGCTCGAGAGGCGCGCGCAAATTGGCCAAGCGTTATTTTGAAACCTTGTCATAAGCTGACAGGAAGATATATTCGATTCGATAGTGTTTATTAGGTATTGTAACTGATAGGTAGATTAATTGGATGCATAATTTCGAATATTAAACGTATTTGAGATGTTTTCTTGATTTTTCCATAAAATCAAGCATTTTAGAGATATTATGCATACATGGATATATTTGCAAGTCCAGTGATGAGATATGAACTTCAATCAGCATATTAGATATTTTGTTACTTATTAAAACCAAATAAAATTTTCAAAGAGATACTCTGTGTCACTTTAAATCCTGAACTGACCTCTGTTGTTGCAGTTCTTGGGCTAGAACAGGAAAACCTTGATTGGATGCTATTAATTTTAGTTTGTGCATGCCTGCGGTCAGCAATATTGTTTCAAAAGCAATCGTTATTAAAGCCTCAGCTATTTTCAACTTAAGCTTTCTGGAAAACTAGAACTTATCTACATATTCACCTAATACACTTTTAGTTTTCTTGACAGAACCTCGTAATGGTTACCCATAATTTTGAGATTGAATTATGGCATATTTTTTCAAAGGTTTTCTGGAAAACTAGAAATTACAGGTACCTACATATTCACTTAATACACTTTTAGTTTTCTTGACAGAACAAATTTCTATGTTATGGTTACCCATAATTTTGTGACTGAATTATGGTTTAAGACTCAGTGACAGCAAGCAAGCTTTGCATGCAAGAAATGTTTTCATTGACAAAATTTTTGTTTGGGGTTGAAATGTTTGCCACCAGATCAATGTCCTGGAAACTCAAGAACTGCACTTATGAAAACAGAGGTTAGGATCTCCTGACTTGAGCTACATCAATGAGGAATGAAGGACTAACTATATATATGCATTAACGTTTTTATTGCAGCATGCCTTGGTGATATGGACTCTCTCTAGTAAATATATGATCTTACTGAACACTAAAACCTTGCTATGTAAAGATCTGACATCTGTGACCTTCTAATTCCACTTCGAAAATTCAACCAATCAGAAGCTATAATTCTATTAAAATTGTATTGCTGATTTCCTAGCCTCATCTATAATTGACAGGATGGATGGAGTCTAAAAAGTGGTCAGATCATAAACATAGAAAGGTAAGGACTCACTGTAAGATCTGATTTTAATGAGATTGGTTGGTATATTCTATAATGTAAGTAACCTAATTGACTAACCTGTTAGTCCCACTGGTTAAACTTTATGTTAACTATCTTTGATGCTATCTATTATGATGGTGCTATGAACTGCATAATAATTGTGTAAGATACCTCACCAAATAGTTGACCCACAAGTTTAGTTGTACAATTTTATATACTTGGTATATAATATATATCAGTGTATGAAATAAGGCCTGGTTACTTTAGGTCCTCGCTGGCTATTCTTTTAGCTTATTTTCAATTTTACCATTATTTACAAAATACCTCTTTAGGGCTGGCTGTTTTTCAAGCTAATTTTATACACTGTATATATAATATATGCTGTTTTATGAATGACGAGTTTGAGAAATTACTTGTGTCCTTAGCAATAGCCATATGAAAAGGGGCAATTTCAACATTATATTCAACTCAAGTCAAACTTACTATAAAATTCTCAAACTATTATGAACTATTTTGTTCTTGTCCATTGAGCATATATGAACCAAAAATTTTCCTAAGCTCTTTAAATCTTGATAATAAATGATTCTGTCCTCACATTTTTAAAACATTTTTGTTCTAAATGAAGGAAGAAGCAGATTTTTGTGTGTCTAATAATGAATCATGAATGGCAAATTTGAGCAGCTAAACAAAGATGCGCAAATGATAAACAAGTTAATGTGTTAGTTGCAGACAGATCAAGATGGAATGAAAGTAGGCTGGTTGGTTATTAAAAGAAGAACATGCAAAATGCACATTGAATGTTACATGCAAACATTCTGTTAGACTAGCTGAGACATCACTTGTTAGGAAATTTGATTTTTAACTTTAAAGAAGTTACAGAATGCCAAAGAATCTTGAAAATCTACTTCAATTTAATACACAATTTTAACATATATTTCAATATTGAGGATTAAAAAAAATTAGCAGTGAAGATAATACGAAACAGCCAAACACAATGCTTTCAAAAAATGATTGAATCTCAAACTTTTAGAAAGCGAAGCAATGTTTTACAGTTTTATGTATCCAGACGTGAGGTATACTCCTACTTTGTTTTAGTGTTTCATTAAATGAGAGTAAAAGAGTTTTCAGATAAATATACATATATAGGGTTAGAGAATGGAAATTCTTCTTCAAATACATGTACCCAAAGTTGAAAACACCCTCTGATTTGGGCAAGTGGTAAAACTGAACATCTTTCTTGGAAATTGCATAATATTTTCAACTATTAGATTGGCTTTCATAATGATCAGCATTTGGATTGAAGAAAAAAAATTTAAAACTTAAATATAAGAAATAGTTTTTTGGGGGGAATAAATGAGTAAATAGAGTTTTACATGCTTTCAAAAATATCTCAGCTATTTGATAGCCAGCAAATTTTGGAAATGTTTTTATGTTTTCCAAGAAAGATGCCAGTAAAGAAGGATCGTGTGAGAAATGGAAGAAATGAAGTGTTGCTGGAACTGGAAGAAACTGAAGAGACATGGTTAAGATGAAAGATTAATTAGATTCTGGAAAAAATGTGTTAGATTGAAAATACAAATAAAAAAATATTAACAATTAAAATAAAGAAATATCATTTACACATATCTAATATATTCAAATAGAAAATTATAATCATAAACATTATCCTGATAATTTCATATTCAATTTTAAATGTAAAACATTGATTTTTCTATGCTTGAATTGTCTGTATATCAAATATTGAAATATTAAAATATTTTCACATGATTTAAAATATCGTAATAAATATTTGATATTACTATCTTGATATATGTCTTAGATTTCATATAACAGTGAATAATGTTACTTCTGTCGTATGTTGATAAAATCTGATATTACAAATAACTTTTTATTTAGCTTACCATATATTCCAACACCCACATTTCTAATCTGGCTGAATACATCCATCTATGCTTTGAGTACATATAAGGCCTTGGTGATACACGTCAGTATTTTTAGTTTCAGTTACATGATACATGTAAATGGATTAAGCATATCCAATTTGTTGGAAAGTTTTTACTTTAAATTCTGTACTTTTCATTTACTCTTCATATTTAAGATATACAGATATTTTCAAGGTGATGATATAGGTTAAATTTCCATTACTTATTATGTAATTTCCTCTCATTCCTAACAAGTGGAAAGCCTTGATATCTATCTTTATGATGTTTGAATAATCCTAATCATTATTAACCCAAGACTTGTAATGCATCAACAATAGTGTGTATCAACTCGGCCATAAAACTTACCATATGGATAATATTTTGGGATATATATATAATGTAAATATCTATAGGTATACCTGAACCAATAGACATATGGGTTGGAGAGTATATAAAAATCTTTGTTCATAAAAATGGCAACAGATATAGGAACAAGAACATTAAATGTACCCAATGAACATGGATAGGTTTGTCTAGATATCCTTGGGTAGGACAATGTTATGGACAGACGGACGGACAGACAGAGAGAGTAACCAACCTGTGAAAGCTGTTCCGTAGTATCCTCGACTTGAGCAGCCTGTTTCTGGTGTCTCTTGACAAGCTGGTACAGATTGTGTGTAGCCCTGGTTGAATAAAGGATTTAATTATTTACTTTATATTGTGAAAGACATTATTGTTACGAACTGTTCTACACGCAGGCAGGTTTGGCTGCAATGCTACACTGAATTTCAGCGCAGTACCACCCATGGTTTGCTAGTTCCAGCCGATGGTCGCGGGTTTCACCGCAATACATAACCACAATGGTGTTGCAGGCTTTCTCCCTGCAATAATACTAGCAGCCAGGATATAAGTGAAATACTCTTGAAAGTGGCGTTAAACCCCAGATCACCTCACCTCAACTCACAATATTGTTACATTTTTGTTTGATTGTTTCAGCATGAGTTTCTGTATTTATTTTCTTTAGCAATTGTTCAAGAATATCACTAAAGCAGGTCATTACAAATGATGTAATGTACAGCTTTTTTATATTTCTGTGTGATTAAGATGGATAAATTGGTAAAGTCATTACCAGTATATGTGCTGGTGAATATTTTGGTAGAACAAGTTTTGTGTAATTATCAAAGGACACATTTGCTTGGTGATCATCTCTAAATCAATCAAATATCATTCATAATGCATGATAACATAATAACACTTGAAGTTCTTATTCCTCGTCTAACATATTACGCTTTCAGTTTGAAAGTAAATAGAGCCATAAACTACTTAGGGATGGAATTTCTTTTGGGTTTTCTTTACTGAGGTAACTAACATTTTGATTCTGCCAAGGAGGAGTGTTTTCTTAGCGGCGGTGTTCTTGATGTGCGTCCACTTGGACTCCCACTTGACCGCTGCACTCTGAGCCTTGTCCAGCCTTGTCTGTAGACCTGACAGCTGGTTGTTGTAGCCCAGAATCTCATTGTCTTTCTCCTGTAATCAGATCATATCAAGATTGTATTTTACTTAGAACTTTGATAAGGCTATAATATTAAACAACAAACCTTTAAGTTCCAGGGCCTGCTTGCTCTAACTGGTAAAACTATTGTAGACTAACACTGGCTTTGAGCAAGAGGTAAACAAAACCTACATTTCCTTTTCAATCAAAAATAACTACTACTGTAGATATACAATCATTTGTGCAAGTAGGCCGAGGGCAGATTTCATGATCTCTTTCTTTGAATTTCCTTTGCAAGGTGTAACTAGTTTCAATTCCACTCCTGCGTCATTAAAGCTTAGCTGCACTTTTTGAAAGGTTTTAGTGGGTGATCAGCAGTAACCGTAAAAAATCTCTGAATGAACTAGCAAATTCAGGTGCAGTACACTGAAAACCTGGCACAAAAAAATGTAGCAAAGCTTTAAAACATAAGACAATGACTGAAACTTATGCATGTTGTCTCTCCGTGGGCCTCAAAACATCCTAAATCATATCATAGGTACAGAACAAAAACTGAAGACCTCGCTATATTAGGAGACTGAACCCACCTCCATGTACTTGAGAAGTGTCTGCCTCTGTTTCTCTATCACTTCCTGGTTCTTTTGGTCTCTTTCAAGCAGATCCTGAAAACATAAACAAATTTGAAATTTATATTTTTCAATATAAAAAGACCTAGATTAGATAACAGAAACCTGCAATAGAAATCATAAGTTTACCATTGAAATGACCAGTTTCTTTATTCCCCCTTGTAAAATATACCGGTATGTGGTTTGAAATTTTTTACATAAGAAGATTAAGATCATATTGAGGCAAAAAAGCCCTATCACACACATCGCAAAATCTTACGATAGTGGAATCAAGTACTAACTCTACTGTTTATTCTGGTGAAATGAAATGATTAATAGAGAATTGTGGTAAATTGCTACTGTCCTAATACCAATAAAATGAAAAGTTCCATGCAGTGCATCTGCATGAACATCATCAGGAATACAATCCTGCTTTTGAAATGATACCTCGTGTGTAGCGGTGAGAGTATCGTGTCGAGCGATGATGTCTCTCATCTCGTGGAACTCCTCGCCTGCCTCCAGCACCTTCTCCATGAAGTGATGGTAGATCGTGTACTTCTCCAGCTTGTTCTGTAGCTTGTTCTTCTCCTTGATCACCACCCCTGTGTCATCCTTCAACCTGCATACATAGAAACTCTCACTCAAGCATTGGCGCATCCATAGTTTGGCTGGGGTGTGCATCATTCCCAAAATGTTTCTTAATATAGTTAATATTGAGTCAAACTTCTGTATGGAAATGTCAGAGGTACTCTCTGTTCCCTGAAAATAATGGAGCCGACGTTCCCACATATTTTAAACAAATTTAGAGTTACTCCGACATTACCATACTTGAATTACACTCGATGTAATGTTTATACAACAACATACCTTTTAATAACAAAAAGGTAAAATTATAGAGAACAATCTAAAATACAACATCTTTCCATTTCCGAAAAATGGTGAGAGAACAATAGGCTGGCGTCACAAGTGTAATTCAACTTACACAATAAAATTTACAAGCAATGTGCATGGCACAAAACTGATATTATCAAACAAGCTCATTTTCTCAGGATGCATATTTTCTATCTCAGGTATAGGTTATAATTTCAATACTCATTACACAAACATGGCACACCTCACCCTAACAAAATCTTGTGATGGCTCTTAAACAGGATTTTTTACCTTTCAATTTCTCTATCCTTCTGTTTCTTCATATCTCGTTCATCATTCGCTTTCTTTACAGCTCTGGCTCGTTTAGAATCATTTTCCTTTCAAAAGTTCAAAGAAAGTGTTGCCATATAAAAGTAAGTAAGATTTGTACAAATTCCACCATATATACATACATAGAACATCTTTGAAAAAAGTAAGTTTTCATTTATGATTGCTTCATTTTCATTAAGTCACAGGAATTAACATGATCTCACATTGCATATGTAAATGGTCAAAACTTCAGTTCAAAAACATGATATTAAACAAAACTAAAAATACTGGTTACCTATGAGTAATTTGTTTCTGATAAAAGTATCTGAATTCATCTTATTTTCAAACACATTTGATGAAATGATAATGTCAAAAGTAAGGTTCAATATATAAGACCTTTACAGTTAATAATATCAATGATTCTGTCCTACCTTTAGAAACTTGTCAAATTTTAGCAAAGACTCCTTTAGTTGATATTCCTTTTTCTCTAACTCTTCTCTTCTTTGTTGCAAACTTTCCATCTTCATTTGAAACTCCTGGAATAAAATATACAAAATAAATTACAATAAATATATTTGAATTTTTCATCAGTAACAGTTACAACTTGCTTAGTTGTAGTTTTTGGGCTACAAAAGAATAGTTATCTAAATTTGTTAGTTGCATGTACAAAAATTCACAAGATCTGTTAACTTTACAAATGAATATTGCCCTGACTTGATAATTAGCTAAACCAAATTTCAAAGATGACTCTCAATACAAAAGACTCGAACCCATTGATGACAAATGTTGAAAATAAGTTACAGAGTATCATGTTGTATTGTAAAAACCTCTTTCTGAGCAGCCAAGGCCTGTTCCACCTCAGCCATCTCTCGTCTCTTCTCCAAGAGTCGAGTTGCGGGGGTGAGGTGATCATCCTCCCGCTCCGGCATCTTTCTGGAATAAACATGAAAAGTACACATAAACAGCTTGATCAGAAGACTACGGATCAAAAGGTAAAATTGCCAAAATATTTTTATTATTTTTTGCACCTTTCTGATTACACAATTGCCTGACTTTAGATGGAGGTTTACTGGAGATGGTTAGATGAGCGCATCATTACATGGTCTACTTTTTGTCCAGCATGCTAGTTGTCTTCCTATGTCGGGTGCGCAGTTATTGCGGGCGCACATAAAGCGTAGTTTAGGTTATCTGAACTAGGTCTACTTTGAGATTATCAATCTGTGAAAAACATTGGAATAAGAAATAAATAAAAAAGAATAATCTACAATACAGGATCACACTCCACACTCAGTAAACAATTCAAAGACATCAAACAATCATTTCCTATAGATTGATTTAAAAAGATTTGATAAAGAATAAATAGCAACTCAGAGGATATTAATTCCAACAGCTATGATATTCCTTATTGCAAACTTTAGTTTACATTGACAAGATAAACATAATGACATAACCTACAGGACAATATCACACAATGATAAAAAGGATAAGTTTATTATTTATTGTACAGGATGACATTCTTTGAAGATTCAAACAGCCTCAAGCAAAGTATGCAGGTAACATATGTCTACATGGTTAATTTCTCACTAACAGTAGTTCTCTGAATTACAAATATCAATTTGCTTGTATCAAACATTAATTGTTGGCAAAAAAAAGCTTTGAATTTTCTTGTATCTTTGGAAAAGGAAAGTGTATTTTCGTTCATGTTGAACTGCTTCAAAGGAATTGTCTTGCATGATTTGATTCTCAAATATCAAATTATTAACTTGAATATAGTTGATAGTGTCATTTGCAAAGACATTAATAAGACGAATTTAATCTAATCCAAAATAATCTGCCTATCATTTTTAGAACCCAGTTTATCAAAAATGTTCAGTTTTATTATTTTGTGTTTTAATTAAATTAAGGGGAATCCAAACTTACACGAGGAGTTTATCCTCGAAAGTTGTCCGGAAGTATTCCTCTAAGCTGACAGTCATCTTGGTAATTGTCCTGTTTTCCTGATGTAAACAAAATTCACAATTCAAATCGAGATGAATGGAGTGTCTTCCAAATTTAGAATCCGGCAGCCATTAATCAACAATGGCGTCGTTGCTTAGCGATAGCTTCGAACCAAAACGTTTCTCCTTTAGATAGCCTTTTTTCTCCACTGCGCTGCGACCAGTAAATTTACAGTTCAGACACATGTCAAACGACAAACCCAGTTTATAAATCAAGATCAATACCATTTACTTATGCAATTTAAAACGACATTATTAATCACATTTTACTGTAAAAACGAAAGATTAATTTGTAAATCGAAAATGTAATTTGGGATAAGTTGTTATTAACCAAAATGAATGTCTCCGGAAAAGGCCGAAGTAAAGGTGAAAACAAGCAAGATGGCGGGTGTTTGGAGGATAGCAAGGGTGACAGTATCGCCCTTGCTTAGACAGCAAGGAGGCGTTTCGAGTTTAAGGTCGAAAGCATAACGCAATTTATATGTTATCAATTGAATAATATAAAATGACTTTATGAATGTATGACAATTATCGCAAACCGAGACCATCGATACTAGGTCAACTAAGGTTGCATTTTTTTTTTGCATGGAAGAATGGTTTGCAACTGCAAGTAAAGACAGGAACGTTGAATTATATATATTTCATTACTGTCAAGTGCATGATGTTTTCAAAAATAAAGCAACTCATAAATAAAATCTTCATCATCCACATGCAATTTTCAATATGCCTACTTAAACTATTCATTTGTTTTAACAAATATTTTCATTGAAAACGACCATCAGTATCAGACGAGTCCAGATCAATGGACGAAACTAGTAACTTCTAAGCAATAATCACTTGCCCCTTAGACGTTTGTAAGGCCAATCCTGTCTTGCTTATATTATATACCCCTGCCTTCTACGTCCAAGTTGTCTACCGGAAGTACGCCGTCCCTTTCCTGAGCTAGTCTCCCTAGCTTCATCGAGGTAGTAACTCACCTTGAGCCACCAAATTCAAACACTTTGGTACCTCCACTGCCGGCGCCAGAATGACCAAATTGGTCCAACTTCCGGCCAAAATTATGTGGCCGTAAAGATCGTGGGCTAAAACTTCCCACATTGTTTTTATTTTCTTAGTTTCCTCTGATTGTTTTAACCACGATCTTGTAGACAATTCCAGGGCCTGTTTTACAAATGGTTATCACTTTGTAATACACATTATGTGATTCATGTCTAATATACATAAGACAATGACGTCATACACAAACCTTCCCGTCTATGATGTCACAATCAATCCCCCTGTAAACACCATGGGCGAAACATCTTGCCATCTTGTTAAACCCAACCAGAAAAAAACATCTGTCTTATCTACATTCTCTCCCAATTCTTATATTTATAAATATAAATCCTATATTTTACTACTTGCAAATCTTGCCCTCACACTTTTATTGCCTACGCAATAAAGTTATACTCTTTTCAAAATCTTTTCTTTAGTCTTTTATTGGCCCCTATTTTTCCTATTTTGGGAAAATACAGGGGCCCCCGAGCCTATCCCCTCATAGAGGTAAAAGGCAAACTATGATTTTGTTTTTTTAATTTAAAACATTATCTATTAAATACTAAGGTGAGAATCAAAACTGGTCATCTTTACTAATCAAGTACTCTACTAGATACATCTACTATCCTCTAGATTTATCTCCATGGTTACCAAAATTATACAAAGAAAACAAAACACGTCTTCTATGCTGCAGTTGATCAGACAGTTATTTATTCTGAAAAAACCTGGTACCGCCATCACCTGAGACATATAAATAAATCATTAATAAAATGTTTTTATTAGACAAGAAAAGTCACTAATCAGTATCACAAATCAGTATTACATGGAACCGGAAGTTAACGCCGGCAAATCGCCAGCCGTCCAAATGGAACCGGAAGTCCCATCAGACCGCCGCCGGTGGCGGCTGCCAGTTCCTTAAAGTCACGTGACATACCAAAAGAGTATAAAAGGAGAGACAGAATCATTGCTTTTCAGTCTGACGAGTCCAGATCAATGGACGAAACTAGTAACTCTAAGCAATAATCACTTGCCCCTTAGACGTTTGTAAGGCCAATCCTGTCTTGCTTATATCAGTATCAGCTGTTTTCAGCTTACAAGTTACAATGTTTATGATCCCCACTGGCACTGTACTGGCTGGTGAGCACTTATCGCCATCACCTAGCTGTAAGGCATTCGATAATCCTTCACTTTCTTTCTTTATTTTTTACCAAAGGACCTCTCCCACTTTCAAGTTCTGACCAATAAAAATCCACCAAAGAATTTAATTTTCTAAATGCCATGAATGCTAAATTTATCATGTAAGAATCATAAACAAGACAGGGGAGTCACATGACTAGTAGAGATATCTTATCCAAATATTCAATTTTTTTTTTACATTTATAGAAAATGCTCCTCAGCCAAGCTCAAGTTATGATACAGAAAAAAATCAATTTTATTATGGCAAATAGTTTTAGAAAGATTTTCCTAGGAGTAACCGTCCTCAAAACTGGCCAACTTTATGGCATAGCCTTAAACCTTCACTCACTGCTACACCTTGTAAATATAAAAAGCACAAAGAATAAAAAATTCTGCAGATATATGCCTTGAAGAATTGTTGAAGATAGTTGTCTTTTCAATAATTGAAAAAAATTCCACTTTTCATGTCTACCCAAGTACCTAGGCGTTTGGTCCTGTTAAACTGCTTTGATTTGGTCTAATCAAGTCGGGTGCTTGTCACTGACGGTTGGTCAGTTTACCATTCAGGGTTGACAAATCAAATGAGATTGATAAATATGGATAAGTCCTCGTTCAAAGGATATGATTATTTAGTCCTTACATTTTGTAAGAATTCGGAAGTAAACCTCATTGTGGTGAACTGATCCTGCATGATGGCGATAACTGTTAAGGTTAGATTCTATGAACGTCAATCTCAATCTAATTTTCAGGACAGGTTAGGTTTCCAATCTATTTTATACACTGAAATGGGGAATGTGCCAAAGATAACTTCTCTTCACAGTAGAGGGCGCTGCCCTCAAACCTTAAATTTTTGTGCAAGGCAGCAAGGCAGGTGATGGAACCTGGTTTGAGTTAGGCCTTGCCTGGAAGTTAATCTAAAAGAAATATAAAGGTTACTCCATGATTTAAGATTTTCTTTGTTGCGTTGAAACAGATGCATAAGCAGCACATGTGTGAGAGGAGCGGAATCGAATCCGGGCGAGATGCAGGAAGACAGACAGGGCTGGTTAAAGTCGCTTCTACGTGTTCGTACCCTGCCTACCAGCTCGGAGTCTCACTCCAGTCAACTCTCTGACAAGGAAGTTGTCTATGAGATGCAGTGTAAGTCTGCTTGGTTCACTCTTACGACTTGTCAATTGCTGCTTATAAATAAATATGTCATCCTTTTATCTTTTTGTCCAAACCATTTTGACATTTTGATTACAACTTGTGAATAGATACTGTAGAAAATTCAGGACAAAAATAAATGACTCTTCTATCTCTTTTTGTCAAAGCTGTTCTGATTTTATCATTGCCAATAGCCCCCTCCATCCCAATAAGAGCCCTCTTTGTTGACCTAAAAATACTCTGAAATCGTGTATCTATTCTTTGAAGACATATCTAGTGATTTTGACCTCGGATAAATTTCATTATAAGTCAAAGTTATTTTTGAAGTTAAAAGTTTTTTTTAGGAATTGATGCATTGAAAGAAGACATGTTGCCTCTTATGAATTGCTTTCGACACAAAAACCAAATCCAACATCGAATTTAATTCTGATTATTTCTCCCACCCTTTAAGATGTTATCATAAGATGTTAGTGCTTTATGTCTCTCAATATTATTTGGCCTTATCCAATGATATGTAATTATTCCACTTTGTATTCTTTGTATGCTTTTATGTCTGTTAACCATTTATGCATGGTTAACAACAAGTTAGAATTTGTGTTTGCTTTCAGTTCATGCTGTCAAACCTGAAGCTATGGAACAATATTTAAATCAGTTGTAAGTAAATAGAAAACAAAGTCAACACCTACTAATACATGTTGTTTGTTTACATGATAAGAAACACTAATGAACATGCCAAGACCTAATAATATTGAGACATCATTTTCAGAGGGTACCGGTAAATTATGAAACAGAATCATTGTCATTTGAAATGAACTGCACTGTGTAGACAGAGGGAAATTATGCCTAATTTTCATGAATGTTACTTACCGGTATATATATTTGATCCCACATTGCTTTTGCAATGAAACAATCGATACACTTTTAGCATAATGAAGTTTCCAAATTACTTGTAAAATCAACATAATATAACCCAAAGACCACAATGACTATAATTTGTTATCTGCATCAGTAAGTGCATATATATTGAAAACTTTTACCGATAGAACATATAAAAAGGAGTTATTGCACACAAAGTACATTTTTGCGTTTGTTTCAGTCAAGAGTTTCAAGATCTGCTCCAAAAGAAAGAAGCACCACAGAAGCTTGTAGGAAGTTTTACAGTGGAGATCGGAGACCAAGATGAAGCTAGTATGTACATTTCTCTAAACTTGCATCTGTACATGTTGATAAGAATATAATAATGATGATAATAATAATAGTATATTTATATTGCGCATATATCCATGTGCATTACATGCTCAAAGCGCAAGATAGAAAAATTCCTGTGAAAATACAATTTGAGCAACTCATGTAAATAAGTTGGACTTTTGAAACTGCCTTGCCTCATTTTAAGCATTGGATTGCTGAAAGACCCGACCAGGCAGCACAATGGGCTGATGAGGCCTGAGAGAGCAAAACAGTTGACTGTATATTTATTGAAGATAATTTCTAGCGTGAAAACTTCTTTCTTTTGGCATTATGGTTGAATTTCCAACATATTAATTGAAAAATGATAAATTGACCAATAATCTACCTGGTTGAAAGATATCCAAAAAATTTTAATGCCAAAGTTAAATCAAAACTATCTTTGAGGATGTTGTTTTAATATGTTGAAAATGCCTTGCCAAGAATCTAATTTGGTTTGATAGCCCATGTTCGGTCAATAAATCCTTGTTTGGGCATTGTGACTGATTTTCAGTTGTGTCTTTTTTTTCTGAGGCTGTCAGTCTCCTTGTTCTGTTCTTATGTGTCCATTGTCCTGTGGTACAGAACTTAACAAGTCTAATGACACAGTATTTTGTGTTGCCAAAGAGTGTTTTTATCTCAGTCTGATGAAAATCGACCTTACTCTGAGGAATAAAGTTGCAAAAATATTATGTCTATCGGGGTTTGAGCCAGCCAGGATATCCCCTCTGTCTCCTCGAAGTACGGTCCAGCACGGTCAATTTTAATCAGACTGGTTTTTATCTTAGACCAATTTATGGCTCTCAGCCTCTGTTGTGTGTTTGATGTGATTGTTCGCTGATTTGTAGTTAAGTTAAGGTGTCTCTCGAGCTGATTTGTGAAATATCTGCTTTCAGTCCACATCTGGGAGTACCAAGGAGGCTACCCCGTTTTGAATCAGGCCAACCAGATATACCGTACAGATCAGGTAGGTCACGTCTATTGGTAATGTCAAATTATAAGTAAATGTATTTAATTATATTTGTATGAATTGCAACTAATTTCCTAACAACTGAACATTATGCTATGACATGAAAAAGTGATAGTTAATGAAAACCCAGGAAAAAGCTCTCGCTCACTGAAATATTTTGTTTGCAATGTTTTCAATATTTCAACATTAAAATTGTTTGTTTACTTATTATGTATGTAATATGTTTTTGAGACTATTGGTAATGTCAAATTACTATTAGGAAATGATATTTAATTTTTTTTTTTCTGAATTTAAAAAAATTGCAACAAAATGTTATAACAATGTATTTTCGTTCTAGGACTTTATTGAGTTCCGTAAGAGCAGAAACGAGATGTTGAGATCAAGAAAGAACCAGATTCTGTTAGCTTTTAGTTTTTGGCCTGAACTGAAGCCAAGGGAAGGAAGAAACATCTATGAACTGAGAAGCTATGTGCTCAAGGTATGTGATTTTATGATCAGCTGTGACATGGTGTAACTGGACAAATCATACAATTTGAGTTTGAAATCCAAAATATGTTTACAACTTCAAGTAAAGAGACAAGGGAAATATTTTGGATGAACAACTTCTTTTTTTGACACCAGCAACATTTAGGTATAGATCCTTATACCGTTTTTTAAACATATTAAGGATCTATGCTGAAACTGATCAAAATTGATTGAAGCTCGGTGTTACACATGTAACTGCTATGAAACCTTTTTAGGTAAATCTTTTCCCATGCGTGAAGTTTGTTAAGTTAGCACAAGAAAATATGCTCTATTGACTTTCTCCTCTGATTACTGTTAAAAAAATTAATTGAAAGCTTAAGTACATGTGCCTACTTATTTTCCTTTATTAGATAATCAAAAGTTGCCTTATATATATAGGTATCTTATAAATATTGGTTGGTTAATTATGTAAAATTGCTTGGTATTATTAATAATTAATTGAGGTATTATTTTGTTTGCAGCCAGGCACAATGATAGAATGGGGAAACAATTGGTAAGTAGACCGGTTGATAGAAATTGCTCCCTTAGGACGCAAGATTTTCTGGATTAACAAGTTATCTATTTTTGGAAATACATAATGTTTTAGAGACTATACTTTCATCCAATTTACTTTGATGTCAACGTGATTAAGGTACAAGTATTTTGCTGGATGAAGATTTAGGATATACTCATATCATATTTCCGAATAGAGAAGTTGTTATACAGAAAATATTGTTTACCATTTCTTGAAGACACTATTATGTTTCTTCAAAGACTTAATGATGATAATTTCAGCCTGAAAATTACATTTTCTAAATTGCACAAGTAACTTATTGGAAATTCTTTAACGGCAGCAGTAATGTAATACCTTTTATTACCCACGTGGTACTTCGTAAAGGGGTTTCATAACAATTTGTTATGACACATATGGGTCATAACACCTCAAAGTGATTTGATTGGCTTGCGGTGAACTTTGACATTGTCCGGACTACTTTATTCATTCATAAAACGAACGTGTTTTCATTCACAAATTCGAATGGAACTGAGTGAGTCGGAGTCATTCTTCAAACTTTCAGTTTATTTTTTTAATCTTCCTTACCGAATTGTTAAGGAATAAATCGGATGACAAAAGAATTACAATAAATCATCTTACTGATATCTCAAGGCTCATATAAACACAAAAGGGTTTAAATTCAGCACAATTTGATCACAGAATTTCATTAATTTGATCCATGTCGCTCCAAAATGACACAGACAGTCATTGCTTGTTATCTATAGAATATAAAGACAACTGAATATTCTTTAGACAACATTTCTTCAAAACAAAACGCGTTTGAACAATGATAAACATCTTAAACTTACTTTGAAGGCGGTTGTTTACACATTTTGACGAAAAGATACAGGCAAATGGCGGCCGCCATGACATGCCGTTGATCAAAGAAAGATAACTCTGACTGTTCTCGCGCAGTGAGATTTTATTTTCACGTACGCTTCGTTCATGACAAAAGTGCTTATTACTTACATTTCACCAGACACTATGAATAAACGTAGGGTAGAATTTAGAAATGTGAATATTTAACGTCGTAATAGTATAACAATTGAGGCTGTGACGTGGTTTGATATTCATCCGCCGTTTCGTCTCTTTATAGGCATAATAAAAAGTTGTTTAAAAAAGCAATAAATGGCCTGAAATGCAAGTTGGTAATAAATAGGATACATAACTCGTTCCCCTTTCATATCAAGTTTATGTCCCTCGTGAAATAATTTTGTTTTGTCACTCGCCAAGGCTCGTGACAAAGCAAAATTATTTCACTAGGGACATAAACTTGATATGAAAGGGGAAGCTCGTTAGATATCCTATAAATCACTCGACATCATATGTCTACAGATGTAGTCATTAGAAATTATTAGAATTTCTCCTGGCATCTGTGATGAGAAACCCTAAAAGATCTATCCATCTTAAGTTAGATTTTTGACATCTTTGTTAGCAATTGAATGGCAATTTCCACAATACAATGTTGAGTTCATGAGATGACATATGAGCTATTTATAAATTGGATTGTTGACTTTAAGGTTGAGGAAGTAACTGCTGTCAAGTCTTGCCAATGACTATTTGCTTTGCTCAGAATCATCTTGTGTTTATTATATCATCATTTGACCTCTTTTAAAGAAGATGATCCTGATGGAATGGAATCCAGCTCGAAATTGGAGCAGCACTGTTGTGTCAAATACTTTACACACAAGTTCTCACAAGTGAATAATATTTCCAACTATTGTATTTAGGGCGCGAGGAATCCAGGCTCGTACAACTAACAATGAACCAGTTGCTGGGTTCTTCTCTCAGATGGGGGAACTATACATGGCTCAACACATCTGGGGTAAGTTGGCAGGTTGCCATGGACACCAGAGAAACCAGCCAATCAACATCACCGACTGCTGCTCTCGTCCAATGGAAATGTTTCCTCTGTGTTGTTCTGCATGCATGGAAGAAATTCTCACTCAATCATCAGCATTGAACAAATCTTTCTTTCAAATTGTTCCAAATCTTCATTTTTAGTTCATAACGTTCGATGTTTCACATGCCTGCTTAGCATGACCCAATGTTGTATTTTGTTGCAATTTCTTCCTATCATGTCTTTTAACCTTGACTTGGGATAGAATTTCATTATTACAATTTGAAATTTTGATTCTCAAATTTTCAAACTTTAATAATTATCTTTCATGTCAATCAACTTTACAATTAATAAAGTTTTTGAATTTATGAAATTTTCAAGAATATGATCCCGAAGATAACTATGCACAATGTTTGACACAAGAAAATATATTGACACAAAATGTTTAGTAGTTTTATTTTATTGACGATATTGAATTCTGTCCAAAGTCTACAGTGCTGCTAATTGATAAAACCTCTTTTGTTGGCTTATTTTGATTTAATCGTCAGAGGAGATCTTGCTGTCATCAATTAATCTTTAACCCAATCATTTCATTTCAGTGTTGACTTGCCCTAAGTCCATTGGCCATAATTTAACAGGGATTTGGAAAGACATCTTTGGCAATAAGCCATTTCAGGCTTTTATATAGTTCCTTATGTTATAATGGTCCATTGCCCTAAAACAAACAATAAACATTGAAACTTTATTTGACCAATGTTTCATCCAATTTGCAAAATGAACAATGGCATCTACCTTTCCAAATCCCAAATACACCATTGGATGTACCCTCTTGCTTTCCAAAACTAATCGGTCATGTGCTGTTCGAATCTTGAACTGCTTCTAGGTCCATTGAAGAGTGATGCTGTAGCTTTCTAATATATATTTGACACTCCAAACAAACAGGAATTCTCAGTTGAAGTTAAATGATAACATCCCGTATGATCCGAGGAATGGTTTGTGATCTTGGCGCTATGGAATCTGTTATCACTGACGAATGTTTTCAGTCCAGTCTGTGGATTCCAGATTAATTTTCTAGGTTTTTGAAGACTTTTCAAATACAGGAAACAGACATGCCATATGCCTGAAATTTTAGTTTAGGTTATTTATTGAATTTTGGAAAAGTATTTGAAAATCTTTTCTCTGTTGATGAAAACCTGTATAAAATTGAACAGCTTAGATTTCGTGTACATAATTGCTTTATTTGTATTAGGTATTTATTGTGTAAACATGGTCCTTCCAAGCACAAATTACTATTAGGGAAGAATTTTGGATGTCATTAAGATCTTCTTCTCAAGCACAAGGATTCTTGTAAAATTGGAATCATGTTTCATTGTGAAATAGTTATCAGGATTTTAACTTTTCATTCATCTAACTTATAATTAGCCCTTTCTTCTAGCTAGTTTTTATTTAACTAACCCAGTAGTAATGGGCTTGCAAACTTGTGCTAATTTTATAAAAAAATTCTCAGTAGTAATTAGTTATTTAGTAAGTAAATAAATAAGATTGTGAAACTAAACCAGTGTAATATCTAAATTTCTATTTTTTTGGGGAAAGAAATAATTCCAGCTACATATTTGTCATTGAATTGTGATGTCACTGAAACAGGAGGTATGGCAGTTTTCTTTTGTTAAGAATCAAATGAAATAAAAGTAAATTGAGGGTATCATTTCACTTAAAAACTTGCAATAAGACATTCAGATATTTACACTATCATGCAGGAAAAACAATTTACACACCATAATGGTCATTTTCATAGACTTATTGTCTTATAGCAACAGGTTATCTTCCATGTTCAAATCCTTGTCTTAGAAAAACCAACACTGCTTGTTCAAGCATGAGGGCTTATTGGCATGTCTGCCTCGTGTTCACTGCCGAAGGTCTATCGACAGCTATCCCAGGGTGCTCTTGTCATCACCCCACTTCCTGCTCTGCACAGGCTGTTGTATCTGTCTTGTTACTTTAAGGGCGAGGGGGATAAAATATCGACAGGCGTCAGCAAGTACGTCTCCGGTTTCCGGCATGTTTACTCACCTTGGCGAACAGTATAACGTGCATCACTTGTGGTGTAAGTAGCTGAAGGTTCAATCTCATTAAAATCTGTTCTAACTTAAAACTTGTACCTTGCTGTATCATGACCTGAGTATTGTTTGTCAGGGATTGTCTTCTGTGACCTTAGATGCTATATTTATTACTCGCTGATTAGAAATATTGCTGTTTATTAAATCTACAGAGTTACTTAACATTGTGTAATAACATTGCTCTCTGACAGAATGACGTGACGTCACAAAGGTTAAGCATGATATCACAATGTCAGCGGGTCAGCAATTGTCAAGTCGGCAAATATCTTTCTGGTTTTGACTATGTAATTAAGCCAATCATAAATGAATACTAACTCTGTCCTGTTTTATAACATTTTTATGAAACCAGTGAATAGCATCGGTATATAACTCACTTTTGCTTGTTATATACTAAAAATTTACTTGTTTCCTAAAAATATTATCAAGCGTGAAGTCGATAAGTATATGCTATAAATTCAACCGGTCACATTTCTTTGATTTTGAATCTGGCTTTGAATTTCGTAGTCTCTTTCCTGATTGGCTTGAGTGAAATGTTATAAGACATGACCCCTCCAAGCAATACTCAGATCCTAATGCAGTGAGGTTGGTTTTATGTTAGGCTTATTTTGATGAGAAAGCTTACTATATTGGTGTGGGTGTATTAAGGAGACGGTTTGTGTACCAGTACATGTTATTTCAGTGGATCGGTGTTGGCCAATAATTGTTGGTCGGCCTCGTATTTCAGTTTCTGGTTTCGGTGAGGCAGGATGCTAGTATCTTAGTATCATTTATGTTTTAATTCTGCTTCCTGATTTTCAATCAGTTGTTTTCTTCAAAAACTATGAGTAAAGAGTTTGTTTTCATGTTGCACTGACTTATATATAGAATATATCGGTAACAACTTAACATTATCTAGCTTAATGTCAATATATGAATCTGAACCTTGCCTAACATGTTGGTTTGTACTTACCGGTAGAAAACGATATTATTTGGTCCCACATCATGAGATTTTTCGGCAATGTGTAAAACCTAATGAATTACTACCTATTGTCGATATTGAAGAAGGGAGAGATTGCAAAACCGATATTTCAAAGTGACACAGTACGTTGACTTTAATAAGATTGGCTATCAGAAAATCAGCAAGATTTACACTGATCAAACTTCTAAAACCTTAACCGTATTTCAACTCATTTGCATGATTATTTTTTTTGTTTCTTTAAAAACAATTTGTTGTTTGTATCTCTAATTTCTGTCCACCTTTTTAGCATTGCTTTCACCCCAAATTTAGGCGGAAATCAATTCCTTATTTAAATATCACTTTTATGATTTGATTATTATTTAAGTGGCAAATCTATGAAATCCTGCAGAGAACTTTTTGAACTTTTCTTGTTTTAAACAACATTTAGTTTCAACCACATCACTTACTTATTTGCTTTTCATTAACCAGTTCATTGTTTTGTAGTTAAAGTGTTTCATTGATTTGGCTAACATGACAATAACTCCTAATCAAGTTAACCAATATTTCATCAACGTAACTTCACAATTAACAAATTCTTGTTGAAGATGTCTTTTTTTTTTATATATGTATATACCCGGGTATGTAAACGGTTCATAACTATACATGAGTGACATTTTATGTGTATGTTGAAAGAAAATTTTAGACTTTCCTAAGCATACAGTTTTAGATATTTAAGAGATGTGTTCATCCTGTTACAACAGTGTATATGTTACTGTATAGCTCTTGCATATATACTGATATCTATCATGCCAGATAAAAGAAAAGACTAAAGCTATATTATTATTGAGTGTGTCATTTCTAAAAGCAATTTAAGCCCTTCATGCTTTAAAGAGATATTCAAAACTCTGATTTTCGTATTCTGATTCCTTGAAACCCATTAATCAATGAAACTTAAATTAAGATTTCAAGTAGCAATTTGGTACTGATTAATTTTCCCATCAACCAATGAGATTGCTGCATTTGATTCCAATTAACCAATGAGATGGCTGATATTGCAGGCTACAAGGATCTACAGACGAGGAAAGAGACGAGGGAGGCCGCGTGGCAGAGACCTGGTTGGGACGAGTGTGTTGCCCACACCGGTATGTACACAATGCATTCTGGGAATGAAACTTGATTGTTCAAAAAATTTAAATATCGAAAGAACTTTTTACCAAAATTATTCCTTCACCATCCTTGTTCATTTCACGAGTATCGCTATCACTTCTATGATATCTCTGTTACTAGTAGAGCAAGAATACGAAATAGATAGAAAATTGTTGTTTGTTGCTATCAGAAATATTTTAATGCCGTCAGCAACATTGTTTCTAACTGAAAACTTTAACTTTTATGTAACACAGAGTTTATACACTCTTTGCACTTGTAATGTTTCCAAGACAGATGTAACATTATATTTAATTAAGTGTTAGTAAGAACTGTATCCATGTTAAAAATTTCGATCCATAGATGATTTGATAGAACCTTGAAATATGGCCTACTTATTACAGCAAATTACTTAGGAAGAGATGATATTAGTCATCTCTATGGCAAAAGATGAAGTACCATAGTTATCTCCCTTACACTACTCCAGCTGTTCTTTATTATTGGATTGGATTCAGTTAGCTATGAATTACCCTTTACCTTAAAATAATATCCTTTTTATCTATAATTCTTGTTTTGTTTATAGATATCTCATTAAAATCGGATTGAAAATTACTTGTGCCTAGGGTTATGTCTTGTCACAGTACTGTTCCCTTGCAACCTTCTACGATAGAAGCTACAGATATATTAGTGAATAATTCTTGAAAAAATGTTTAATCTCATGTTAGGTATGATTATATTATTTTCAAGATAAAAATTTATGTGATGAACTATATGTTCATGTTTCCATTTCAGTGCCCTTGATCCGTCACATGCAATCTCGTATTTTGATACCGACCCCGTTCTCCCCCCTGCAGTAGACAAGATGCTTCCAGCCAACTGATTGGTTGATCACAAAGGCTCAACTTGACTGATTGTTGGCTTATAAGTCCTGGCTTCAGCTGATTGGACTACCTGTTAGACCCAGATTCAGCTTAGTGGCTGACGTGTAGGACACAGATTCAGCTGATTAACTGACCTGTAAGTCCTGGATTCAACCGATTGGTTGGAGTTGCCAATCCTTGATTGGTTGACCAATCGCTAATTGGTTGGTCAGACCTGACTTCACCAGATTGGTTAGTGGGAAAAGCGTTAGATAAGACTGTTGCTTTACAGTAGTAAATTCAACCAATCGGAAAATTTAGAATTTTGATTGTTTTTGGTATTCATGGCTTTGACCAACCAATTGGTTGATTCACAAAAGTGCCGATTGGTTAGTTCACAAGAGAGCCGATTGGTTGGTTCAGTAGATAGCCTATTGGTTGGTTCACAAGAGAGCTGATTGGTTGGTTGAGGAGATAGCTGATTGGTTAGCCTCGGGTCATGCTTCTGACCAGTTTGAAACAGACAGTGTGTTGATTCTTAGTGTAGAGTCTGTGTGAGCGAGTGCCCTCAGATCTGTTGAAAAACCTGTTTGATTTCACAAAGCTCCCTTAGTGCCAAGGGCAAGCTAATACAAAAAGAAAAACCCAATCATTTAGGATAATCTTTGACAAAGGGTGCTTTGTGCAAATCTTCCCTTGATATTATAGAACCATTTATAATACTATGGTAATTGTTGTATAAAATTTGCTATATTAGCACTACGACTATGACAGCTCGCTTGGGGTTAAGATAGGTGAAATTGCTAAGTGCTAAGATAAGTCCACATGTATAGTGCTAAAAGACTTGAAACAAAGTGCTGTGAAATTTTTTTTAGAAGACGTGATCTACGTTTTATCTTGCCTCTAAGGGGCCATATAAAAATCAACAGACTGTACAATCTACAATCACAATAAGGTTGTAAAAGACAAATATTAAGATACCCTTTGGAGCCTATTTTCATAAAATAATGATTTGATTATGATCCTTAGAAGTGATTTGTTTGTGCTAAAATGATGTACATCAAGAAAAGTAGATTTTGTGAACAGTCAGGGATATGTGTGTGCCTGTTAATGAACTAAATACAACAGTATTGGAATCTCTGTTCATCCCAGTGATGTAAATCTTTTGTGGGTCTTGTTTGAATTGGTATGTTGAAAATTAATCTGAAGAAATTTCATGTCATGAGAAATTATGGTACCTGGGTTTCTTTCACAAAATTCATATTTTACTTTATTATAAGGGTACTTTATGTTTGTGTTTATAAATTGGGAATTACTTTGTTAAGTTTGTGAAAGAAACCCAGAAAATGTTTCCTATGTAATACCAACATTCTAGATTTTCCAAGCTCAAATAATTTCAGCGTCATTAGTAAACACTGACTGTCCAGTAACGGTGTGTTGAACGTAGATTGTTTTGTCCAGTTTCAAATTATGAAGAGAACATTATTGTTGAATGGTGTAATTAGTTAAATAAGGTAATCTGAATGTAGTCATTATTGAAATGACCTCTATCATGTGTTTTGTTGGAATGGAGAGAAATACTGAATACAATGTCATCCATAAGTCTTAAAGTGTTTTGTCTTTTGTGTTGTGGAAAGTTGATAGGTTTATGTTGC
Source organism: Steromphala cineraria (assembly GCA_916613615.1). Taxonomy (NCBI): domain Eukaryota; kingdom Metazoa; phylum Mollusca; class Gastropoda; order Trochida; family Trochidae; genus Steromphala; species Steromphala cineraria. Next base: position 10,006,756 of record OU744728.1, read on the forward strand.
ATTCTACATCACAATATTCAATAGCACATGATCACTATTGAGTAATTCTCTAAATTCTATGATTCCTGTAAAATTGCCTCTAAGAATTAAACTGTCATATTCCAGTGCCTCATAAGGAGCAGTGTGATTGTTTCATCAAATAAATTTAGTTGCTCTTTTTGCCAAAGAAATCGTCACTACATTTGCCATATTGTCAATTGAAAAAGCAGTCTCATTTAAGTTATTTAGAACTCATACCTGCCTGTATTTCTGTGTAACTGAATATTGCAACATTCATCCTGCTACATCAGCGTATATGTCTGTGCGTTATGTCCCAACCTATACCTGATATCCTTTGGTCATATTCAGTTGTAACACTATACATAACAAGCCAATCAAATGGTGTCCTTTCAGCGTAGCAGCAAACTGGTTCCTGGGCTTCGTTTCGTGTGCTCACCGCGTTATTCAAATTAATCAGTTGGTGTGCTAGTAGATAAGATATTTAATATTCCGCTGCAGCCTCCCGCAAAGCTCCAATCTGCATTCTATAAGATTTCCACAAGAGACATCGCTAGACAACAGTGTATTGAGTTCAAAATAGTTTGGCCCAAAACAGAGAGGCTATGAATAGTGTCATGTAAGCACTCATCATCGATACGCCTGAATATGATCAAAGGATATCAGGGGATAGGTTGGAGATAATTACACTGATGTAGCAAGATGTGCAACATTGGGGACATAAAATAGTGAAATTTCATCTTCAATAAAATGAACCAATCACATGCCAGATTGGCACTGATTAGCAGAAGAAATAAATTACTTTACATTACTTCTCTGCAGTCAGTCAGTATATAAGGTTTGGTTTGATTTTAATGAGATTGACGGGGGCTTCAAAGTTATTACCTGCATAGTGTATATTGTCCGGGGATAGGCTGATCTGCAATCTGTAAATATACCTGAGCTCAGGTGTGTAAGGAAGTTACCTGCACACATAGATAGACAGATATATCTACATAAGGTTGTGTCTCAGATAGATAGATATATTTACCTACAGGTTGTGTCTTAGCTAGTGTTCTGCAAGGGAGTCCTTATATATATCTTTGTGTGTTTGAAATCGTGTGACTTGTACAGTGTAAAGTTCAACCTTTGACCTTCCTTCACAAGGATAAATTAAGTGTGTAATTAATATTGCCAAGTACATAGTTTTGAAATAAATGGTATCCATCAGATACTCATATTGTTGTTATGAGTGCTGTTTGCAAGAATAACTCTTGTCTCTCTTCATCATCATCCTTGTATTGTGAGAAAGGCAGCGAATGGCTGAAATATTGCCCAAGCGGCGTAAAAGGATAACTCACTCAGTTGTATTGTGAGAGGTGTTTGAGAAGTTCTGCTTCATCACTGTGTATTAAATAGAAACCTTTTATTAAAGACAGTCTAGTTCTTAATTCTGCAAGTCTAGATTTACTGAATACTCAAGCTTAAAGGAATAAAAAAAATGAAGATACAGTATTTTTTATTCTATTTCATAGACACATTTTTAGTCTAGTGTTTGAGAGCAGAAGTTTTATAGGCAATAAGTAGGTGTCAGGGTATTCATTAAAGGCTATCAAGTTCAGGCGAGGTAGGCAAACGATCTGGCACAGAAAAGGTGATGCAGGCAAGACTTATGTAAGTCAGTTAAAGCAATAAAGACCGAAGATGCAGTAGATAATAGAACTCTTTACAAAAAATTGTAAATCCATTCAAATTGTATTTTTTCCTATCGATGAACATTCCATCCCTATCAAACATGAAAATATAAATAACCTGCCATGGGTATGTGTGAGTTGATCACAACTAATCTTACAAAATTCAAAAGTGATCTGCTTTGCCTTATTTTTGCACACTTTTCTTGCAATACCTAATGTTTTCAGATTGTTTAATTCCCGTACTGCAAATACCTACCAGGTTGGTTTAGAGCTTCATTATTGTTATATCAAACTATTAAATTCCATTCTCATACGCCGCTCGTGGCTGAAATATTGCCCAAGCGGCGTTAAACAGTGAGTCACTCACTTCATTCTCGCATTCAGTCTTATTTCCTGATATGTGCTGAAACTTTAACATTACTCCCATGGCGACGGAGGATACCACACGATTGTCCATGAAGTGAAGATCCCGACTACAAGGGCGTAAGAGTAAATCCATTCTGAAAAGACACTTCAGTATTGCAAAAATAAATGCCATCTACGAGACATCGTAAATATACCAATCAAATAACACTTAGGTTGGAACCAGAAACGTTATTGTAACAAATTGACAACGGTTATTCTACCAATGAGATATTGGATTTAACAAACTAAAGAGGATTCAAAGATATAGAATTAATAGTATGGATTCAAACATTATACACTGTACAATATCTAAAGGTCATTTACACATTTGACATTGAATTTGAGGGACACGGTACACCAAATATCGATCCAAAGATATTCACTTGTGACAATTGATTAAAAGACTGTACCCTGCATGACATTGGTTTCAAAAGAAAACCTACGAAAAAGAAAATGGAATAAAAAAACTCATTTGAAAGTGGTTTCAATTGCGATAAACATATCGCATTTCATACAAATGCTTCAGTAATTTTTATAAGGAGAAAAAAATATCTAATAATGCAAACAAATGCATTAAACAAATTCGAATTCAAAGTACAACGACCGAGACTGTAACATCTCACAGCAAGAGTGTTTTACACAGACAAAACCTCTTATCTTCACACGCCGCTAATGGTTTAGTCTGTCAATCAGACCCTAAAGCAATATTATTTAATTGATGACCAACCCAGTCTAGAAATGTATAGCAAGTCTAGATCGCTCAGCTTTTGTTAAGGCATCTTCTGGGCTCCATTTTGTTATAATACATGATTTGTTAAAAATATTGTTAACATTGAAAAAAATACTTCTGAGACTAAATGTTAGTCTACTATATAATGGTTGAAATATTGCCCACGCAGCGTAAAACTCCAACTCACTCACTCTCTCTCTTTGTGTACAATCTCGTTTTTTAACTAAACTAACGAGCAAAAGAAAGTATAACACTCACTTGTTTTCCATTAATTCAATATTTTAAAGAAATAAGATGCATTTGATTATGGAAGCAGACAATAACACCTTTCGGCTGTAGTTTGAATGGCTTTATTGGTGACTGTTTTATATTTTCACTTAAATGTCATCATTTAAAGTAGACTAGGGTAAGAAATGAAATTTACACCAACATGACCCCTACCATGTTCAAAATGTTGTAAATGTGTGCATGACGATGAACATTTATTGATTTTCACACAGAGTATGTGTTATATGTCGATGAAAAGTTGTGTATTGTCAAAATAAATTTAGGGAAATTTTAATATTGAATTTTTTAATTTTTTTTTTAAATTTAAAAAACCGCGTAGAGGTATTCTTTTATTTATTTAATGTTTTGGACTAATTTTCCAAACAAGTCATTTTTGGAAAACGACGTCAAAAACTCGAGATATCTGACTTTGAAAATTTTACATATTAAAAATACAACTGAGTGTTATACTTTCTTTTGCTCGTGAGTTTATTAATAATTGCATTTAGGGCGACGCTCAGGCAAAATCAAGACGTCTTTAGACTTCTTACAAATAGCAATAAAGTGAGTAATTGTTAATTCGACAACTGGAAACTTTATTTCCTTTCATAACATGATTAGTCATAACAAACATGATGAGCTGCAGAACCAAAGCTTCACATTTTGATATTCTTAGTATGAATTAGATTGTCTTCAAAATGTATTGCAAAGTCAAAGGGCATTATATTTTATTCAGTTGATAAAAATTTACCTTCATATCAAATAATGCTAATATAAATTTGTGATTGAAAGTTCACGTCACTTAGAGAACGTTATCAAATTTGAGCTGAACACTTATTAGAGCGAGCGTCAATCATAGCAAATGCATTGCACCCCTTGTCCCAACCAATTAAGCTAATATGTATTCGGTAAAATAAAGATTTTATACTCAAATGTGACATTTCTAAGATAAGGAAATGGGTTTTTAGAACGAAAATTAGATCAAATAAAATCTATCCGTTCGAAATGTGATTCTGGTCCTAACTCCCTATCAAGCTTGTAAGTTGTCTGTGGATGAAAATATATTCTGTAGTTTTAAGGCAATTGAGGATAAAGAATTTGCCTCTTCAGAACGAAAATTATACATGTTCGCATGATTATTACTGTTCCACTTAACGTGTAGACATCACATACTGATGTAGTAAGAAAGCGTATATATCAAAGACCTGTTATAAAATGTCACAATATCACAACACCACAAACATATTAATAAACCAAAAACCAGGAAGTATATTTCCTGAAATTGCATGTTGCCTTTTTGCATGTTTTATTAAGATGAGCAGACTTACTTTTCTTTTCTTCATGAACAATGTACCTTGGTGTTATATATTTCTTATGGAATCTCATGTTCATTACCATCTGTATCAACCTGTATGTATGTATGTTTGAAAATCGAAAAAAAAAAAACTTAATGTAAAATCCTGAAAGCTGGGACAGTCCGCGTCAGCCAATATTTAGCTATCTTAATTTAACACTTCAGTGAGTATGATCCACTCGTATCTTACTGACTTGAAGATTGATACAAGGAAATCCAATCAACTCTCCGTAAACAAATCTTACCAACATACACGTCTAAGAATATAAAGAACAAACGTTTGACTTGACCTTCGATCTCATAACCAGTTAGACTGTCCAACATTATAATGCCTGTATGTCTAGTTCCAACATCGTTTTCTTTACTCTAAGATCTACACACAACTTCAAATAGCGGATATCACTCCTCTACGCTCTGTCACAGCCGCTAATTGGCCTGTCTCGTTCTTATTCAGACGTCTTTAATCCAAACATAGCCGAGTTTTGTCAGTCGGTATCTAGACGGACAGGTGGACTTATGTCAAACATCGCGCTGATATTATATCGATTCCCCTCTTCTGGCAATGTTTGTCAAAATCACGGACAATTTCCATCTATTTCATACTTGACTAAACATTTGTGAGCAGAAGATTTTCTTGTCAAAGCGCCCGTCAGAATTATGTAGACTCTCGTTTATCTGATAAATGAATTACAACCCTCCGTGACTTGCTGTACGCAGATCGATGTGTTTGAGTAAGCACGGTGTGTTGCCCTTTCTCTGTTCCCGACCCTTCGAGCGGGGAGTCATGTGCTGCATCCTAAAAGTTTGTTTACTCAACTTTACAACCTCTGTAACTAGATATAATTATTATTTTGTGGATCTACGAAATCGTGAACATACATTACGTTTTCCATATATTCAATTTGTATAAAAACATCCCATTAACACGGGTTTAACAAGTTGAACCAATCCTCGCCCTTAGAGCAACTTGATATGGTTTTGTTCCGTTATTTTCCAATGTGTGATTTCAAGAAATAAAATGATATAAATGAAGGTATAGTAATTATTTAAAATATTTCATAGACTAAATTTTAGTCTAGATGTTTAGGTATAGAGCCTACTGTGTGGGATTTAAAAGGCAGACGCAACACAGCTGGAATCGTCGCAATATCCTCCCGAGTTTCGGAGAACCGGAACCTTCCTTGTACGCGTTGGATCCATCAGAGGTGCGCCAGAAAGTTATTGGTTTTGAAAGCAATGAATAGCCGATCTCTGACCGACGATGCATCGAAAATAACTTTGTCTGGTTTGAAAGGCTTTGTAGATGATTAGAAAGTGTTTATCGCCAGGGCATCGCACTTCGCACTTCTAACCCGGATCTTCTTACACAGGGCGCGATGATTGAGACACCGGTGATCTCTTTATACGAAGGTAAGTAAGACACCGGCTTTCTTGAAGTCTTTGTGAAGAGGAGTATTGCTTCCATGCTCTGTGATGTTGACCTCCCGTGGGGTCGGGACTTAGAGCGTCTGACCAAGGAAACATCGCACTTTCATCTCACTCGCTGACTGATGTTCAAAAACAAGGACTTGGCATTGACTTTTGCCAAAGTGTCTGTTTCCTGACAGTTCATATTTACTGTTTTCGTGTATGTAATTTTGGAGGTTAATTAGAAGGTCAAATTCGATTGACTCGATGGTGTCTCAAAATTAAGAGTAGACACTGGTATGTTACAATGTTTCTGTCTTTTGATTGCTCTATTTTACTGTTTCCGTTATGGCAAATGTGAAGACCGAGAAATGGTCTTTCAGAATATAACTGTACATTATCATTTTGGGATATTTCTTTAAAAATCTTCCAGAAATAAGTGAAGACATCCATTTGAAGAAAATTTTGAAAATTATTATTGTTTATTTGAAAATTACTTATGTACACTGCAAATAGTGTATTCAAATCTTCCAATCTCATGAATCTGATGTTACCAAAGCGTTTTTGTTGACCTTGGGTTCTTTTTACAAAAATGACAAACGAAATCAATTGTTTTTTAAGTAATTTTATCAAACAAAATATGTTTGCCAATACATAATACTTTACTCACATACGACAGATACACATTTTGTCAAGAATTGGACCATCATATCATTGTTGCCTATCATATAGCTTGTCGCCAATGGTGTTTGAAATCAATGCTTTTGATAAATTGCAACTTTTAGAACAGAAAGTTTACTCAAAGTCATGAAGCAGTTGCAAGCCTGGAAAAAAGAGACTTCATTTAAGTCAACGCAATGAAATTTTAACACTGCCAAACAAACAAGTACCAAGGATCATTCTATTTTGGTCCTTAAATAGTAGCATCACTGCGTGCCTTGATGCCAAAGATTCCCACACGAGATATTGATGAACTCTACTTTTGTTATCGTGTCAGTAACATGTGAATCTGACTGACTGAAAATGTATAATCTTGTGTCTGTTGTTTTGAGAACCCAAGATGCCTTACACTTGTTATTCATTTGGTTTACAACAATAGTTTAACAATAAATTCCATTTATCGCGATTGTCATGATTCGTGCAAGTCTACTATACTTTATTTCACTTAAATTCTTGGCAGTTTTATTCATGTCATTTCAACATCAATGGTATTCTTTCTTTTGCACGATAGTTAAGCTGGAAAAAAAATGGGAAAAAAATTAAAAGTCCCGAACCTAAAGACATATATTATCATAGTTTAACCATCCTTAATAACCATTCAATCATCTAATCAGTGTAGTTTCCTAGACATTTTACCTTTTTCTCAATACCCTTGTTCCATTGTTTAGTTTTTGACGTACTATAGTGTACCAACGACATAAGACGTCACATAGCCATGTGCAACTTCAGTCTGTGCATAATACTAGATTGACAACCTCTTTAACAATACGATAGCTTGATTGTTTCTTTCAGGATATAACTAACCAACGCAGTAGGACGTCACCAGGCCATGTGTAAGATGACTCACACATACATACATACACGGAACAAGAGAGGGTTTCGTCTAATTAACTCATTCCAGAGATGAACCCATCCCCATTAGCTGCTGAACAATCTGCCTGTTTACATGAATATGCAATTATGTACTCCAGGAATCGGAGGAAGCGGTTTATTATCAAGGAGAAATGGAAGACAGAATATTCTTATATTGCAATGATTTACGCATTTCATGTATCACAATGCATATTGTCAAGATTAAAAGACTGTGCGGTTTTCAAGGCATGATTGTTCGATGCTCTGAAATACAACATCAAATCATCAAAAAATCTCTTTTCTCATATATATAGGCATTTAGTAAAATGCCTGGTGTTAATTTTCAGTCATTTAGTCAAATGACTGGAAGAATTCGTCATTTTGTAAAATGCCTGGTTTGATAAAATGACTAAATCGTTCAGGCATTTGTATACATCGGATAGGATAACTTTGTTAAGTATTATTCACATAGCCGAGTATAACGTTACGTTTGGTACCAGTACCATTGCAAAGTGTTTTCAGTTCCTGTTCATATGTGCTGCTATAGAGTATTGAATATTTTTAACAAAAGGAGATTTATCTTATGAATATTTCTCATGAAATAATCGCAGAATTATTTTGGCCTGACTTAATAATAATTGCAAGTCATTATCTTGTGAGTATATGAAACTGTTCGAATGGTAAAAAGTCCATTTGGTTTGATTACAATTAAAATTTCCAATCATAAACATTTTATTCTACTTTAGATTTTTCATGTCGAAGCTACCCAAAATCGATTCTTTCTTGTATAATCTAAATTATTTTCAATGCAAAAAAAGTTATTTTATTCTTGAGGTTTTCTGACAGCTTGAATTTAATGATCGATATTAGTGGCGTTAAATGTCTGTAAGTGAGAACAATCAGTCTCCATTGAACACGATTGATTTAAAAGAACTAAATGGTCTAAACTACAATAACTGAAAGTACATATTAAAGATACTAGTAAATGCTCTAGATCCGTATATATCCACTGTTTACGTTTAGAAATTCCAAATTCAGATTCAGTTATTGAATAAGCATAAACTATAATCTAGAAAAGTTCAGAAACAAATCGTTATATGAATGATTACTAACAGTGTAAGTGACTCAGTAATAATTACATGTCATTATCGTGTAAGTATATTAAAATAAACTAATATAAAAATTCCATTTGGTTCATTTGTCAATCAATAACTTTTTTATATTTTTGGACGTTTGTCTCTGTTTATCATTCATTTTCAATGAAGGATTATTCTTCTTTAGATAAATTTTATCATAACAACCAAACATTTAGTCTTTCTTATGATATTGATACCTTTTCTTAATGCAAAAGCAATTGTATTGTTGAGTTTTTCAGACAGCTTGACATTGAATGATTGTACTATCTGCCGTTAAATGTTGGTAATTTAGAACAATCCTGAACAAGATTATTGATAACTAAACTAAAACATCTCACCTTACACAAGGCTTATTCAAGAAAATATATCTAGATCCCTATAATATGTAGGTGCATGAGGTGTCCACTGCCGATTAAGTTAAGAATGACATGAATGTGAACACTGATAAAATCCAGAAATGTCCAAGCTCAGAATCAAATCATTATTTGAATGACTACTGCTATCACCATGAGTAGCGATTGTTGAATCAGTCAACTCACCAGGGACATGTTTCAATCTTCTCTTATTGAATGTTTCACCAGGACAATATGACTAACACAGAACAATGAGTGTTCGTCATAAAGGAACCTTTTCATTCGAGAGATTGCATGATTCCGGTGTTTAATTACATTAACTACCGGTGAGTATGGTCCCAGGTGGTTTATAGTCGTTATCAGCTCATCGCTGTACTGGTTTGATCAACTGGACCCGACCAACTTTGATGAATCAGGGATTCACCTGAAATCATAGGGTTAGATGAAACAGTTCAATTTATCTCTGCCTCTTTTCATTTTCAATAGTATATTATCTCTCTCCCTCTCTCTCCTTTCTCTCTCATTCTCCTCTCTCTTTCATTGATTCTCTCTTTCGAGCTTACAATGATGTTAAAATTGTTACGGTTTATAAATAACGCTGAAGAACTCTCTTAAACTTTTATCTACTCTTGCTCGTAATTAAGCTAAATAATGTACTCTTGTCAAATTGACGATACTTAACTATATCCTATAATACTATGCTTAACCACTAAAGATTGTCATCAATATATTGTGTTGTATTATTGAACAAATGAGAACTGTTCGATTTGGTGTGAAGAGGTATTGCAATGAGATATATAGTTTATATACTTGCCATTCTTGTAACATTTTGGTAACATTGTACTGATCATGTCAAAACATACAGTGCTGGCTGAAAAAAATAATACCACACACTGAAATATTCATATTTCCCTTTACATAGTAGGCCTGCGCCATTCAAATCTGATAATGAAATACGGTATGGAGTTATTTGGCCAGATAGTCACCTTCTTTACTTCACAATATTAACATACCCTACTAATCATGATATAACCTTTACTTGAAAAAGAAGAAAAAAGAAGTTTCAAAATGTATTTGGTAAGGAACTAATTTTGGACAACAAACAGCCATAAATTATGACTTCACCTACTCAAGAGTAAGTCTTAAACATGGTTATTTCAGCATCCGTGCAGCATAAATATTGGCATATACCGGGACAATAATAGACTAACAACAACACTGATTCGTGATATTTAGACAAAGGGAGGGATTCATAAATACATGGTATATCACGTGCATAAGTAATAATACACAAACGTCATTGAAACGTCATCTTCTGAGGGTTATCTCCCTTGGAAGAGTGTAGATGTCACCGCTAGGGGTCGTTATTGTGCAAATAAGTCAGTTTACACTGCATGTAATGTCAGATACACCTTTAAAATATCCGCTGGGAATAATATTATTCAGGTAGCATATTGTGGTATGGCCAGATATAAATGTTCCGCGCTGAGATTAAGATATACAGCTGAGAACATGAATGAATGGACAGGGTTTGTGTTGAGCTTGGCCGCCATTCAACAGACATCCGGCATACCATTTACTCACCTTACGTTCAGGTCCAAAAACACAGAAGATCAAAGGAGAGACAGGGAAGGAATGATAGAACAAGAGTTAGATAAGAATTGAGACTTATAAGGAAACATATCACACTGGAAGATAAGTAAGTGAAAAGAGATTAAGGTATTGTCGAGTACATTAATGTGAGATTGGTCAGAGTAAAGGCTGACCACAGTGCCAACATAAGGTAAGGTCAGGGTAAGAAGGAAAGGCAATAAAAGACAATGAGATGAGGACAGGTGTGCAAGACGTAATATTTTCATAGCAATATTTCATAGCGAGACCTTTGGCCCATCTGTCAACACACAGGCTCCTTTTCAAAACTCTCTGTAAACGGGTTTAGAGGTAAGACAGCATCAAATTAGCATCTTTTACAACAACTGATTTTAATTTTGCGCATTCATGCTTTGCTTGTTTACAAGATAAACGAACTGAAATAAGGATATCATGACCTCTACTAACCTAAATGTTCCTGCATATCAACTTTCTTATGCAAAGGGTGTTGGCCCTGTCTCTGTTTGTTTCCAACTATGATATAAAATACGTAGTAGTTTGATCAGTTGGATGATAGATTAATGCTAAAAATGCTTCAAAATGCAGAGTGCTTGAACAGTCAAGAAAAGATACCTTTGGCACGATTTGTCTGATAATGCTTTCCAAATTCACTGTTGTATTAAACCTCAAACAAGACAAATCGACATTAGTTACATGGCTCTTTATGTTAGAATTTGATGTGATTATCCTGCCTGTTTTATCAGTTACTAATGAAAGATTGCATTACCATATAATACCAATGCCAGAAGAAACAAAGAAAATATATTCATGAAAGTCCTGCAATTAGAACTGACAAATGAGATCGAATTGGATCGAACGAACAGTTATGTTTTGTACTTTTGTAATATTGCTTCCATTCTTTATGATGTTGACCTCCCGTATGGTCGGGACAAGGTAGACAGCACTTTCGTCTCCATTGCTGATGATAAAAAACAAAGAATTGACATTGACGTTTATCATAGTTTCTACTTCTTGATTGTTCATGTTTACTGTTTGCATAATAAAATTTCTGAGGTCAATTGAAAGATCATCTATTGATGAAGTTGTTTTCCGTAGTCTCTGACTCTCGATATATTTTGTTTGCATTGTGTGGTTTTGTAGAGGCCCTCCATTGATTCAGTCGATTATGTTTTAGAGTAAGGACTTGCCATTTTCATCCCCTCTGTTTTCTGACTAGTATGTTTAGGGACTATGATGTCAGTGGCGTCTGTCTGTACGTCTGTATGTACGTCCGGATTCTTGTTGCAATATCTCATGAACCATTTCACTCAGAGTCATCAAATTTGATGTCAGTCTACATGACGGGAATACGCACACACCAGTCGATAATGGTGACCTTGACCTTATGTTCAAGGTCACTACGGCACTTTGACCACTTTTGAAGCTTTTCACTCAGAGTCAAATTTGGCGTCATGACCGGATTATGCAGAAAATAAACGATTATTGTGACCGTAAACTTTTATTTAAGGTCACTCTGGCACTGTGACTACTTTTGAAACTCTTGTTAATGTGATATCTCATGAACGGTTACACATTTTAAAATCACCACAGCTCTCATGGAATGTGTGTTAGCAGATATTTCAGTAATTATATAATGACAACTTTACTTTATACTATTCATTTAATATGTTTAGAGAGCATGATGTCTACCAAACTATAATAACTCAAAAATGAATTAAGTATAGGCGGCGGGGGACATATCCATATTAGTGGCAAACACTTGTTATAACATATTTTATTCATGAAGAAAAGGATCAGGAACAAGTTATCCAATTTACTACATTCATTGTCGCTTTCAGGCCTGTTGTTTCTGCTTCATGACTATTTACATTTTCTGTTTTCATGAATGCGATTATGAAGGCTATTTAAAGGTCAATTTAAGAATCGACTGCATGGTATTCAAGATAAAAACTTGACATTAGCTTCTTACTTTATTTCTGTATCATGGTTATAAAATTAAACTGACAGGCAAAAGAAACCTAACACTTTAGTTGCTTTCATCATATACATAATCTTCAATTACAAATATTTTAAGTTTTAGACGTCGTACGCTAAAACAGAACAGTGCAGGCCTTTAGTTATCAATCAAAGAATACTTCTAGACGTGTTTTATTTGTTTGGGGGAAAATTGAATTTTTTTAAAAATTTTTTTTGAAAATTAATTTTAATAAACAACAAATGTCCATCGATATATAAGCTATATTTTACCAAACAATTACAAAACAAACCTTGTTTTCCACTCATTTACACCCTTTTTTAACATGGTAGGGGTCATGTTGGTGTAAATTTCATTTTTTACCTCGGTCTTCTTTAAACAAAGATATCTTAACAAAAAATGAATCAATCAACGATCAATTCATATGAAATATTGTAGATATGATAAATGTTGATGATTCCATAATCAAATGCGTCATATATATTTCAAATCGTTGTTAAATCGAAACTAATTAGGTTTCTTTTGCCTGTCAGTTTATAATGTTGTTACATTTTGCATTTGAGAAGGCCAATGCAGAAGTCGTTTTGTTGTCTACATAGTGTTTCAAAATATTACATTAAAGCATTGCCGTTTTTACTTATTTGTCTTTCAATAAATCATTAAGTAGTGTGGATTTTAGCGGTAGCATAGTTTTTTCAAATTTATTCATGACATGAACTTTCATTATTAATGATTGTTTAAAATTACTAAAATGCATTGCAGCAATATGGCTTAGACTCAATCATTGAAAATTCATATATTAAAAACTTTTAAAAAAATATTGTTTTTTCTTTCAGGATGTACTTTCCTGTCCTCTGTTTTTGGAGGTTGACCTCCTTTCTTTCAAATATCCTGGAAACGTCATTCGGAACGGCAATGTGGATAACTTCAATCGGTGCATAATACTATACTGACAACCTCTTTCACAATACGATTGTTCGATTGTTTCTTTCAGGATGTAGCCAACCAACGCAGTAGGACGTCACCAGGCCATGTGTAAGATGACTCATACATACATACATACACGGAACAAGAGAGGGTCTGGTCTAATTAACTCATTCCACAGATGAACCCATCCTTATTAGCTGCTGAACAATCTGCCTGTTTACATGAATATGCAGTTTTGTAACAGAGGGGGGCTATGTGTCCTAAGAATCGGTGCAAGGGAACTAATTAACTATGAACAAATGAAGACAAAATATTCCTACATTTTCATCATTTAATTATTGCCATTTCCTTTGAGTTAGTGCTTTGCATTGTAGAGGATTAGGGTATTATGTATTAAAAGAGGACTTTTATAAATTTCGCTTAATTTCTTTTGTGTTTTTTCCTTTCTAACTTGGGAAAGAAGAAATCTGAGTATTTGGTGTTGTAATGCAAGATATAAAGAATCTCACCCAAGTGTCTTCTGATATCAAATATATCAACACAAGTTGATAAAAGTAACAAATATCCGAGGCAACCTATATGTATTTGTAATTCATAGGAAACTGTTTTTTCATTCTTTAGTTCTGAAAGTTAACATTACCCAATATGGCTGCTTATCAAAACATTGTTTCATGACTTTTGAACTTAAACATGTCTTGTAATATGGTGTAAAGTTTATTATTAAACAAGCATTGTACCAAATGTAAAGATTTATAGGGTCAATGAAGATCAATCATTTTCTCATCACATCCTGAAGATGATACCCGTAGTGCTAGGGGAAGAATTTGGCAGTTATTCATGCAACTCTGGGGTTCAAAATGTTGAAATGTAGATTGACGATGAAAATAAAGTACAGAACCATCCAACATTTACATGAATGTGAACACTGATAAAGTCTGGAAATGTCCAAGTTCAGAATCAAATCATTATTTGAATGACTACCACTATCAGTGTGGGTAACGATTGTTAAATCAGTCAACTCACCAGGGACATGTTTCAATCTTCTCTTATTGAACGTTTCATCGGGACAATATGACTAACACAGAACAATGAGTGTTCGTCATAAAGGAACCTTTTCATTCGAGCTGATTGCATGATTCCGGTGTTTAATTACATTAACTACCGGTGAGTATGGTCCCAGGTGGTTTATAGTCGTTATCAGCTCATCGCTGTACTGGTTTGATCAACTGGACCCGACCAACTTTGATGAATCAGGGATTCACCTGAAATCATAGGGATAAATGAAACAGTTCAATTTATCTCTGCCTCTCTCCATTTTCAATAGTATATTATCTCTCTCCCTCTCTCTCTCCTTTCTCTCTCTTTCTCCTCTCTCTTTCATTGATTCTCTCTTTCTAGCTTACACTGATGTTAAAATTGTTACAGTTTATAAATAACGCTGAGGAACTCTTTTAAACTTGTATCTACTCTTGCACGTAATTAAGCTAAATAATGTACTCTTGTCAAATTGACGATACTTAACTATATCCTATAATACTATGCTTAACCACTAAAGATTGTCATCAATATATTGTGTTGTATTATTGAACAAATGAGAACTGTTCAATTTGGTGTGAAGAGATATTGCAATGAGATATATAGTTTATATACTTGCCATTCTTGTAACATTTTGGTAACATTGTACTGATCATGTCAAAACATACAGTGCTGGCTGAAAAAAAAATTTCCACACACTGAAATATTCATATTTCCCTATACATAGTAGGCCTGCGCCATTCAAATCTGATAATGAAATACCGTATGGAGTTATTTGGCCAGATAGTCACCTTCTTTACTTCACAATATCAACAGACCCTACTAATCATGATAAAATCTTTACATTTAAAAAAGAAGGAAAAAGAAGTTTCAAAATGTCTTTGGTAAGGAACTAAATTTGGACAACAAACAGCCATAAATTATGACTTCACCTACCCAAGAGTAAGTCTTAAACATGGTTATTTCAGCATCCATGCAGTATAAATATTGGCCTATACGGGGACAATAATAGACTAACAACAACAATGATTCGTGATATTTAGACAAAGGGAGGATTCATAAATACATGTTATATCACGTGCATAAGTAATACCACACAAACGTCATTGAAACATCATCTTCTGAGGGTTATCTCCCTTGGAGGTTTGTAGATGTTCCCGCTAGGGGTTGTGATTGTGCAAATAAGTCAGTTTACACTGCATGTAATGTCAGATAAACCTTTAAAATATCCGCTGGGAATAATAATATTCAAGTAGTATATTGTGGTATGGCCAGATAGAAATGTTCAGCGCTGAGATCGAGACATACAGCTGAGAACATGAATGAATGGACAAGGTTTGTGTTGAGCTTGGCTGCCATTCAACAGACATCCGGCATACCATTTACTCACCTTACGTTCAGGTCCAGAAACACAGAAGATCAAAGGAGAGACAGGGAAGGAATGATAGAACAAGAGTTAGATAAGAATTGAGACTTATAAGGAAACATATCACACTGGAAGATAAGAAAGTGAAAGGAGATCAAGGTATTGTCGAGTACATTAATGAGAGACTGGTCAAAATGTCTGGAAAAGATCGGGAAAGGCTGATCACAGTGTAAGATAAAATAAGATCAGGGTAAGATTGAAAGGCAATAATAGAGATAATATATAATATAAATATAATGGTAATAATGAGATGAGGACAGGTGTGCAAGATAATATTGCTTCTTGCACACCTGCCCTCATCTTATTATTACCATTATATTTATATTTTATATTATCTCTATTATTGCCTTTCCATCTTACCCTGATCAAAACTCCCTGTAACTAGCATCTTTTCAAACAACTTTTTTTTTCTCGCAAGCATGCTTTGCTCGTTTACAAGATAAACGAACTGAAATAAGGATATTATGACCTCTACTAACCTAAATGTTCCTGTATATCAACTTTCTTATGCAAAGGGTGTTGGCCTTGTCTCTGTTTGCTACCAACTATGATATAAAATACGTAGTAGTTTGATCAGTTGGACGATAGATTAATGCTAACAATGCTTGAAAATGCAGAGTGCTTGAACAGTCAAGAAAAGATGCCTTTGGCACGATTTGTCTGATAATGCTTTCCAAATTCACTGTTCTATTAAACCTCAAACAAGACAAATCGACATTAGTTACATGGATCTTAATGTTAAAATTTGATGTGGTTATCCTGCCTGTTTTATCAGTTACTAATGAAAGATTGCATTACTATATAATACGAATGCCAGAAGAAACAAAGAAAATATATTCATGAAAGTCCTGCAATTAGAACTGACAAATGAGATTGAATTGGATCGAACGAACAGTAATGTTTTGTAAATTTTGTATTATTATATGATGGACGAGTGATCTGTCTCCTGATTGGTCGAGAAAGGTAGTCACCGACAATGATCAAACCTTATGTTGACCGCGGGAATCGTCACCCGAGGTCAACATAACAATCCAATGACCTGGAGCTAAAAATAGATCGCCACTACGAGGAGCGCCGTAAAGAGTTGCGTCCGAAAAAACTTAAAATAATTGAATAGTTTTCAAAATAACTGAAACTTTCATAAATCATATAATAAAACAGTTGTTGACTTCAGTTATCGGTGAATCCAATGGTTTATTGACCTCGGAAACTTATGTTCACCTCGGCTGTCGCCTTGGTCAACATAACTGTTCCGAGGTCAATAAACCATTGGATTCACCTCAACTGAAGTCAATATTGTATAATATTGCTTCCATTCTTTATGATGTTGACCTCCCTTATGGTCGGGACAAGGTAGACAGCACTTTCGTCTCCATTGCTGATGGTAAAAAAACAAAGAATTGACATTGACGTTTATCATAGTTTCTACTTCTTGAATGTTCATATTTACTGTTTGCATAATAACATTTCTGAGGTCAATTGAGAGGTCATCCATTGATGAAGTTGTTGTTGTTTTAGAATATGGACTTGACATTAACGTTTTCCGTAGTCTCTGTCTCTCGATATCTTTTGTTAGCATTGTGTGATTTTGAGAGGTTCTCCATTGATTCAGTCGATTATGTTTTAGACTAAGGACTTGCCATTTTCATGCCCTCTGTTTTCTGACTAGTATGTTTAGTTGTCCCCCGCCGCACGGGGAACGGGGGACTATGATGTCAGCGGCGTCTGTGCGTACGTTCGTACATACATCCGGATTCTTGTTAATGCGATTTCTCATGAAACATTTCACTCAGAGTCTCCAAATGTTGTGTCAGTCTACATAACGGGAATACGCAGACCCCAGTCGATAATGGTGACCTTGACCTTATGTTCAAGGTCATCACGGCACTTTGACAACTTTTCAAGCCATTTCACTCAGAGCCTTTAAATTTGGTGTCAGTCTACATGACGGGAATATGCAGACACTTAATGATTAATGTGACCTTAACCTTTTATTCAAGGTCACTATGGCACTTTGACCACTTTAGAAACTCTTGTTAATGTGATATTTCATGAATGGTTACACATTTTAAAATCACCACAGCTCTCATGGAATGTTTGCTAGCAGATATTTCAGTTATTATATAATGACAACTTTACTTTATATTATTCGTTTAATATGTATAGAGAGCATGCTGTCTACCAAATTATAATATCTCAAAAATGAATTCAGTATAAGCGGCGGGGGACATTGCCATGTTAGTGGCAAACACTTGTTATAACATATTTTATTCATGAAGAAAACGATCAGGAACACTGGCTTAGACTCATCGTTGCAAATTCATATAATTACAACTTTTTCCAAAATTATGTTTCTTTCATTCAGGATGTACTTTCCTGTCCCTGTTTTTGGAGGTTGACCTCCTTACTTCAAATATCCTGGAAATGTCATTCGGAACGGCAATGTGGATAACTTCAATCGGTGCATAATACTATACTGACAACCTCTTTCACAATACGATTGTTCGATTGTTTCTTTCAGGATGTACCTTGTAGCCAACCCACGCAGTAGGACGTCATTAAGACGTGACAAGGCCATGTGTAAGATGACTCATACATACATACACGGAACAAGAGAGGGTCTGGTCTAATTTAACTCATTCCACAGATGAACCCATCCTCATTAGCTGCTGAACAATCTGCCTGTTTACATGAATATGCAGTTTTGTAACAGAGGGGGGCTATGTGTCCTAAGAATCGGTGCAAGGGAAATAATTAACTATGAATAAATGAAGACAAAATTTTCCTACATTTTCATCATTTAATTATTGCCATTTCCTTTGAGTTAGTGCTTTGCATTGTAGATGATTAGGACATTTTGTATTAAAAGAGGAATCGTTTTATAATATCGTTTATATCTTTTGTGTATTTCTACTGACCTGGAAAGACAACTGATTATCGCCTGTTGTAATGCATAATATGCTTTAATGTTCTTAATCAGTCATTATTAAGTACATGATATCATACAGATACATTTCGTTTGTTTCGAGAATGCTATTGAGCAGGAAAGGGAATCTGTTCTCCTTGTCCGATTGAATGTTATCTTAGCTCCGTACATGCTGTTCCAAAGTACCAAACTCGTGTACTAACACCTAAGTGGGGAAGAATTTGGCAGTTATTCATGCAATTCTGAGTTCAAAATGCTGAAATGTAGATTGACGATGAACATAAAGTACAGAACCATCCAACATTTACATGAATGTGAACACTGATAAAGTCTGGAAATGTCCATGTTTAGAATCAAATCATAATTTTAATGACTACTGCTATCAGTGTGGGTAACGATTGTTAAATCAGTCAACTCACCAGGGACTTGTTTCAATCTTCTCTTATTGAATGTTTCACCGGGACAATATGACTAACACTGAACAATGAGTGTTCGTCATAAAAGAACCTTTTCATTCGAGCTGATTGCATGATTCCGGTGTTTAATTACATTAACTACCGGTGAGTATGGTCCCAGGTGGTTTATAGTCGTTATCAGCTCATCGCTGTACTGGTTTGATCAACTGGACCCGACCAACTTTGATGAATCAGGGATTCACCTGAAATCATAGGGATAAATGAAACAGTTCAATTTATCTCTGCCTCTCTCCATTTTCAATAGTATATTATCTCTCTCCCTCTCTCTCTCCTTTCTCTCTCTTTCTCCTCTCTCTTTCATTGATTCTCTCTTTCTAGCTTACACTGATGTTAAAATTGTTACAGTTTATAAATAACGCTGAGGAACTCTTTTAAACTTGTATCTACTCTTGCACGTAATTAAGCTAAATAATGTACTCTTGTCAAATTGACGATACTTAACTATATCCTATAATACTATGCTTAACCACTAAAGATTGTCATCAATATATTGTGTTGTATTATTGAACAAATGAGAACTGTTCAATTTGGTGTGAATAGATATTGCAATGAGATATAAAGTTTATATACTTGCCATTCTCGTTATATTTTGGTAAGCTATACTGATCATGTCAAAACATACATTGCTAGCTGAAAAAAATAAATCACCGGTTCAACACACTTCATTCATATTCCCCTCTACATAGTCAGCCTACACCATCCCATTCTGGACATAAAATCTGTCATTGAGTTATTTGGCCAGATAGTCACCTTCTTAACTTTACATTATTAATTAACTATCAATGATATGGCAATAATACAATCTAAACGGCCTACACTAAACGATTCGGCAACTGGGCCAATACAGGTAAGCTGGGCCAATACGGGCCAAACTGGGCCAATACGAGCAGACTGGGCCAATACGACTCTGAGCATGCGCATATACACAAATGGCGCAAGTCCGAAGCTATCGCTTCAAAACTTTCAACATATATGACAGTTCACCAATCTCTTTTATAATTTTGATTTCGATTAAAAAAGAACTCTCTAATGTTGTACAAGTAAATAACTAAGAAGTTAATTAATAAAAATGTCATTAATTAAGTTTTTCCATATTGGTCAAGTTACAGGTCCTCGGTCCGCTGTATTGGCCCTTGGCTTCGCCTCGGGCCAATACAGCAGACCTCGGACCTGTAACTGGACCAATACGGAAAAACATGATTAATAACATTATAATATCAAC
This sequence comes from Steromphala cineraria, assembly GCA_916613615.1. Lineage (NCBI taxonomy): Eukaryota > Metazoa > Mollusca > Gastropoda > Trochida > Trochidae > Steromphala > Steromphala cineraria. The sequence continues at coordinate 10,027,248 of OU744728.1, forward strand.
AGACCCTACTAATCATGAGATAACATTTTTCTTCAAAAAGGTAGGAAAAACAAGCCTCAAAATGTATTTGCTAAGGCACTAAATTTGGACAATAAACAGCCATCAGTTATGACTTTATCTACTCATAGTAAGTCTTAAACATGGATATTTCAGCATCCGTGCAGCATAAATATTGGCCTATACCGGGACAATAATAGAATAACAACAACAATGATTCGTGATATTTAGACAAAGGGAGGGATTCATAAATACATGGTATATCACGTGCATAAGTAATAATACACAAACGTCATTGAAACGTCATCTTCTGAGGGTTATCTCCCTTGGAAGAGTGTAGATGTCACCGCTAGGGGTCGTTATTGTGCAAATAAGCCAGTTTACACTGCATGTAATGCCAGATAAACCTTTAAAATATCCGCTGGGAATAATATTATTCAAGTAGCATATTGTGGTATGGCCAGATATAAATGTTCGGCGCTGAGATTAAGACTTACAGCTGAGAACATGAATGAATGGACAAGGTGAGTGTTGAGGTTGGCCGCCATTCAACAGACATCCGGCATACCATTTACTCACCTCAATTCAGGTCCAGAAACACAGAAGATCAAAGGAGAGACAGGGAAGGAATGATAGAACAAGAGTTAGATAAGAATTGAGACTTATAAGGAAACATATCACAAGGGAAGATAAGAAAGTAAAGGGAGATCAAGGTATTGTCGAGTACATTAATGTGAGACTGGTCAAAATGGCTGGAAAAGACCGGGAAAGGCTGATCACAGTGTAAGATAAAATAAGATCAGGGTAAGATTGAAAGGCAATAATAGAGATAATATATAATATAAATATAATGGTAATAATGAGATAAGGACAGGTGTGCAAGAAGTAATATCTTCATAGCGAGACCACAGGCTTCTTTTCAAAAACCCCTGTAACAGAGTAAGGCAGCATCGATTGCACAAAACTAGCATCTTTTCAAACAACTTTTTTTTCTCGCAATCATGCTTTGCTCGTTTACAAGATAAACGAACTGAAATAAGTATATCATGACCTCTACTAACCTAAATGTTCCTGCATATCAACTTTCTTATGCAAAGGGTGTTGGCCTTGTCTCTGTTTGTTACCAACTATGATATAAAATACGTAGTAGTTTGATCAGTTGGACGATAGATTAATGCTAAAAATGCTTGAAAATGCAGAGTGCTTGAACAGTCAATAAAAGATACCTTTGGCACGATTTGTCTGATAATGCTTTCCAAATTCACTATTGTATTAAACCTCAAACAAGACAAATCGACATTAGTTACATGGCTCTTAATGTTAGAATTTCATGTGATTATCCTGCCTGTTTTATCAGTTACTAATGAAAGATTGCATTACCATATAATACCAATGCCAGAAGAAACAAAGAAAATATATTCATGAAAATCCTTTTATTAGAAGTGACAAATGAGATCGAGTTGGATGCAACGAACAGTACTGTTTTGTACATTTTGTAATATTGCTTCCATTCTTTATGATGTTGACCTCCCGTATGGTCGGGACAAGGTAGACAGCACTTTCGTCTCCATTGCTGATGATAAAAAACAAAGAATTGACATTGATGTTTATCATAGTTTCTACTTCTTGATTGTTCATGTTAACTGTTTGCATAATAAAATTCTGAGGTCTATTGAGAGGTCATCACTTGATGAAGTTGTTGTTGTTTTAGAATATGGACTTGACATTAACGTTTTCCGTAGTCTCTGACTCTCGAATTCTTCTGTTTGCAATGTGTGATTTTGTAGAGGTCCTCCATTGATTAAGTCGATTATGTTTTAGAGTAAGGACTTGCCATTTTCATCCCCTCTGTTTTCTGACTAGTATGTTTAGTTGTCCCCCGCCGCACGGGGAACGGGGGACTATGATGTCAGCGGCGTCTGTGCGTACGTTCGTACGTACGTCCGGATTCTTGTTAATGCGATATCTCATGAACCATTTCACTCATAGTCTTTAAATTTGGTGTCAGTCTACATGACGGGAATACGCAGACACCAGTCGATAATGGTGACCTTGACCTTATGTTCAAGGTCATCACGGCACTTTGACAACTTTTGAAGCCATTTCACTCAGAGTCTTTAAATTTGGTGTCAGTCTACATGACGGGAATATGCAGACACTTAATGATTAATGTGACCTTAACCTTTGACCACTTAAGAAACTCTTGTTAATGTGATATCTCATGAACGGTTACACATTTTAAAATCACCACAGCTCTCATGGAATGTTTGCTAGCAGATATTTCAGTTATTATATAATGACAACTTTACTTTATATTATTCGTTTAATATGTATAGAGAGCATGCTGTCTACCAAATTATAATAACTCAAAAATGAATTCAGTATAAGCGGCGGGGGACATTGCCATGTTAGTGGCAAACACTTGTTATAACATATTTTATTCATGAAGAAAACGATCAGGAACACTGGCTTAGACTCATCGTTGCAAATTCATATAATAAAAACTTTAAAAAAAATTATTGTTTCTTTCTTTCAGGATGTACTTTCCTGTCCTCTGTTTTTAGAGGTTGACCTCCTTTCTTTCAAATATCCTGGAAATATCATTCGGAACGGCAATGTGGATAACTTCAATCGGTGCATAATACTAGATTGACAACCTCTTTCACAATACGATTGTTCGATTGTTTTTTTCAGGATGTACCTTGTAGCCAACCAACGCAGTAGGATGTCATTAAGACGTGACAAGGCCATGTGTAAGATGACTCATACATACATACACGGAACAAGAGAGGGTCTGGTTTAATTAACTCATTCCACAGATGAACCCATCCTCATTAGCTGCTGAACAATCTGCCTGTTTACATGAATATGCAGTTTTGTAACAGAGGGGGGCTATGTGTCCTAAGAATCGGTGCAAGGGAACTAATTAACTATGAACAAATGAAGACAAAATATTCCTACATTTTCATCATTTAATTATTGCCATTTCCTTTGAGTTAGTTCTTTGCATTGTAGATGATTAGGGTATTTTGTATTAAAAGAGGAATCGTTTTATAATATCGTTTTATATTTTTTTTGTTTTTTCTACTTACCTGGAAAGACAACTGATTATCGCCTGTTGTAATGCATAATATGCTTTTATATTTTTAATCCGTCATTATTACGTACATGATATCATACAGATATATTTCGTTTGTTTAAATCTATTTAGCAGAAAAGGGCACTTACTCTCCTTGTCCGATTGAATGTTATCTTAGCTCCGTACATGCTGTTCCCAAGTACCAAAATAGTAAATTAACACCTAAGTATCTACTCATTTCTACTACAATAGTGATGAATCATTTACACCCAAGGGAAATGTCTTGTGAAGGAACTTTCATTAGAACAAGATGACTAACAGTAAACAAGATATTTACTTCTGAGGACCAAACCGTCTCCACAGGGAACATTAACGAAACAGCCTATATGTATTTGTAATTCATGGGAAACTGTGTTTTTTCATTCTTTAATTCTGAAAGTTAACATTACCCAATATAGCTGCTTATCAAAACATTGTTTCATGACTTTTGAACTTATACATGTCTTGTAATGTGGTGTAAAGTTGATAAATTAACAAGCATTGTACCAAATGTAATGATTTATTGGGTCAATGAAGATATATAATTTTCTCATCACATCCTAAAGATGATACCCGTAGTGCTAGGGGAAGCATTTGGCAGTTATTCATGCAACTCCGAGTTCAAAATGTTTGTAGATTGACGATGAAATTAAAGTACAGAACCATCCAACATTTACATGAATGTGAACACTGATAAAGTCTGGAAATGTCCAATGAAAAGTTCAGAATCAAATCATTATTTGAATGACTACTGCTATCAGTGTGGGTAACGATTGTTCAATCAGTCAACTCACCAGGGACATGTTTCAATCTTCTCTTATTGAATGTTTCACCAGGACAATATGACTAACACTGAACAATGAGCGTTCGTCATAAAAGAACATTTTCATTCGAGGAGATTGCATGATTCCGGTGTTTAATTACATTAACTACCGGTGAGTATGGTCCCAGGTGGTTTATAGTCGTTATCATCTCTTAGTTGGACTGGTTCGATCAACTGGACCTGACGAACTTTGAACAATCAGGGATTCACCTGAAATCATAGGGATAAATGACATCGCGTTATGCTCTATCTCTCCCTTCCCCCTGTCTATGTCTGTCTGTGAAAACTGTTCTATGCTGTTAATATGGAAACACCGGACTATATGATACTAAATGATTTTCATTGTTATACTTTGTACGTGAAATGGAAAAAAATTGGCATCAACCTGTGTTTTAACCAATCGTTAGTGTTCAATCCCTTCCATAATTTTGTTATATATAGCATTTTGCGGCATGTTGAATGGAATCATTGTAACCATTAAAATTATTGTAATAGCCTTGAGATAAAATTGTACAACGTTCCAATTCTTGTTACACTGATTTCAACAAAACCTTATGAATCGTGATTTAACTTTTTCTTCAAGGTAGAACATGAAAAAAGAGGTTGCAATTTACGGCAACTAAGATAAAGATTAAAACAGTCATAAATCATGAATTTACAGTGTCAAGAAATGGTCTTAAAGGGGCAGTAGCACGTTTTTGGATAATTTTATATTAAAATATTTTCACTGTTAATTTTAAGTTAATGCTAAATGTATTATTTTGACAGTGACAAAAATCTCATTACACAAACCAATCATTCATAGTCAGTGGACAAAGTATGAAGATTCACATCAAATCCATTGGCGGCCGTTTTGTGTGAACACCTTTAATTCATTTTGTGTAAGAAAAAGCAATCGCATGGCTAAACTTAACGTTATATATTTGAATTATTACTGCTCCATTTAGTTTAAATACATTGTCTTTAAATAGGAATAATTTATGTTCATTTTCTTGAAATCCCCTTAAATTCCCCCTAAACGTGCTACTGTCCCTTTAAAACGAGGCATCGTTTGCAGCACCTGTGTAATATAAATACTATGAATACTAGGACGATAATAGCCTAAGAACAACAATGATTCGTGATATTTAGACAAAAGGCGGCATTCATACACACATGGTATTCCAATGTCTGTAAGCAACAACTACATAACGTCATCAAATCATCATTTTCTGAGGGTTATCTCCCTTGGATGAGAGAAGAGCCGCAGCTAGGGGGAGTGATCGTGTAAATATGGCGGTTAGTTCTGTAGATAGTGTGAGATACTCCTTTCAGGAACCTCGCTGGGAATAATATTATTCAGGTAGCATATTGTGGTATGGCCAGATAGAAATGTTCGGCGCTGAGATTAAGACATACAGCTGAGAACATGAATGAATAGACAAGGTGTGTGTTGAGCTTGGCCGCCATTCAACAGACATCCGGCATACCATTTACTCACCTTACGTTCAGGTCCAGACATACAGAAGGTATATTATAGAAATATTTTGATAAGACATTCTTGTCATTTTTACGTTTGAATAGAAAGACAAAAAGTGCAACAGAGTTATGTGTTGTATTTAAATCGAATCCTCAAGCCATGATGACCCAGCATATATATATACGTTCTGGGAACAACAGGTGACTGGTAAAGTTTTGCACAAACATGCCCTAGGTGTGTTCTTGTCTGGTATGTTTTTGCAGGGACAAGGAGTGTAGGTCAGAAGGGTTTGGAAAAATATTGATATTTGCTGAAGAAGGTTGAAGGAGAGACATAAATCAGAAGAGAGACAGATTAGGGCTCAATGATACCACACGAAAATAGAGACTAGGATGAGAGGAAGACAGCCGGCCATGGAGAGACAGAAATCATTTGGAGAGAGATGAGAGAGACAATGAATCGTGAGAGATACGGAGAGAACTGCCTGGCATAAAGGTAGTCTATTACCAGGACTCTAGTTTATGATAATTTCTACTAAACATAACTTCTTGAAGAGCAAGTCTAAATCTACAAAGCCATTTGTCAGAGGCTCCTTTTCTATTTAAATATATAATTATCGATTTACAGAATTATTATTTCAGAGACTGAGAATTAGTCTAGGAAAAAGGGTAGACAATTGATCATGGAGAGACAAAATCATTTGGAGAGAGAGTAGACAGCTGACCATGGAGAGACAAAACCATTTGGAGAGAGAGAAGACAGCTGACCACGGAGAGACAAAATCTTTTGGAGAAAGATGAGAGAGACAAGGGATCTGGAGAGAGACTGAGTGGATAGATTAGGGCCTGAGTATGAACACTAGATCTAGACCAGAAAGAGACGTAGAGGGACTGGCTAGGACAGGGATGGACAGCCGACCACGGAGAGACAAAATCAGTTGGGTAGAGAGTCGACAGTCGACAGTCGACCATGGAGAGACAAAATCATTAGGAGAGAGATGGGAGAGACAAGGGATCTGGAAAGACACGGAGTGGTGGGGGTGTGGGAGATGAAGGCATGAGAATGAACTCCGGATCTAGACCAGAAAGAGACGGAGATGATGGATCGACCTCAGACAAAAATCAAAGAGCGTTGTGTGAGGAAAACATGATCAGAGACAGGAAGGTTAGGAGAGACACAGAGCTATTGGAGTGACATTGAAAGACTAATAAAGGTCAGGAGAAAATACCATATCAGTGAGAAACGGAACAGCAAGAAAGAGCAAGGAATCTGGTAACGAAAGAGCGAAGTTTAATAGGATAAAGGAAAGGAAGCCAGCTCTGAGGAAAATACGAAGAGAATGGATGGACCTTGGAACTGGAGAGACGTGGAAAGACCACGATGTTGGTAAGACTTCAGATCGGGGGTACATGTATGACAAGGAATCTGAGGAAGACGTTACAAGATTTTACTGAGACAAAGGCAAGGACTTCAGGTCGGAAAGGGTAGAGGAGCAAGAAAGTACAAGGAGAGACGGTCTTGATACGGGACAAGGAATGAGTGAATTTTACTCCGCTTCGGAAGTATTCCAGCCATTATCGGAGAAGGGGAAACGAAAGGCTTCGTTTTAGCAACCATGAAGCCATCTGTTCACACAACTATTCAAAACTTTCTGTAAACGCTGCAGGGCTTAACAGGGACAGACATCATCGATTGCACTATATTAGCATATTTTCCAACAACTGTTTTCATCTTGCCAAGAAATGCCTTTCTCGTTTACAAGATAAACGCCCCGAACTAATGATGTCACGACCCCTGCTTACCCCACCATGTTCTTGCATATCGACTTTCTGACACAAAGGATGGTGGCCCTGTCTTTATTTGCCTTCAAGCCAGATTTTGCTGATATTACTTTCCATATGCAACGATGCCATCAAACTACAAACAATACAAATCGTTTCACATTACGTTTCTTATTTTGTTGGCATTTGATATGACTTTCATGTCTGGTTTATCAGCTATTGATGATAGATTACATTTCACACTGCAACAAACGTTTGAAAAGGCAGAGAGCTTGAACATTTAGCATTCGAGGGAAGTGACTTGAGAGTTGAGACACGGGTATGAAATTACATTTTATTCTTAGAAGAAGGTTTTCAATCGGATCTCCAGATCAATGTTTTAATTACTACGGTATTGTAACTGGGCAATGTTTAAATTGTTATTAAATGCTTTATGTTTTCTGTGTGAATATGTGTGATTTTCGAGAAAAAAGATCTGTTCAGTTCTGTACATCGGTTCACGAGATATCAAGCTAACAAGTATGTATACATTGAATAGTAACCCGCCGCAAATCGGCTATTGGCCAAAATATTGCCCAAGCGGCGCTAAACAATAACTCACACACTCACTGAATATCGTGGTCGCGGTGGACAATAGAGTACATTAGGTTGAATTTAAGTTGAAATGCTGAAAGTTCACAATTTGAAAATTCAAAATTATAAGTTTAAATTAATATACATGATATTAAATCACATCCATGATCGTGAAATTTCAAGTAAAGGTAGATAATAATGATGATTATATATTCTTGCCGAGATTGTATCAAATCAAAAACATACATCAAGATCTATATAACATAAACTTCCTTAATCACTCGCCGGTGGTCGGCAACCATTAAGCTACTTCAAAGATGATTCGGGCAAAATTTAATTGCGTTGAAATGGTTTGATAATTCAAATCACTGGCACTTTACAAACAGTACTTATCCTGTTTACATTTTCCAGGAATATCTATCATAAACATGTATTCTGAACAGCGATAACGGATTTCCGTCTGAGAGAGGCCCGTCTCTTGAAAGCTGAGAAAGGTGAAGGCAGGTTCAAGAAGCAGGTTTAAATTTAATAGGATTCCCATTTCCTGATTCTTTGAAGCTGGGTATTTGCATTGCACTTCTGGGGTTGTCTGGAGTAAAGATCTCACACAGGAATGAGAATGTTAAGAACTATTAATCAGAGAGGGTGATAATAAGATTGAGAAAATGAATTTGACATCGGAATTAGGTACATTGTAGGCATTATACATGGGTCCCTAACATAAAGTCCCTAACAATTCATGGCCAATTTTATTATTTTGATTTTTTATTTGAAATAACTTAAAAGGAGTCCTGAACAATACTTAATACTTACTGAGGCAACTAGACATTTTATGTTCTTTTAATTGTTTTTTCTTTAGGGTCTGAATAACAGACAAATAGGTCCGTATGCTAAAAATAAGATTAATTCAGGCTTTCTGTTTCAAACATTGAACCTGACATGTTTCTGACATGTAACCACTGACTTAATAAATAATTGGTAGTATGCTTCTCAAAAACACTGATATAGACGGGGAAAATTGAGTAACAATGTTTCCCAACATCTATCTGAAGAATGTGATATTGATGCCTTAATTGATGATGTTGAATTTGCTCAAGGCATATAAACAAAGACCCCAAAGATTACTTTCTGCAGTTTTGCCCTTATTGACACTTTCCTGCCGAAATTATTCTGAAATTCAACACTCCTTGACTCTATAGGAGTTGATATCAGATACTTTATAGACCCATTCTTCTATTAACGTTAGTAGTCTGATCCATGTTGAAACGTGGAGTGGAATATATCCGCGTGAAAAGGTCACGATAACTCCCGAGATGTCATGACCTTTCGCGAGAGGTCGTCTCAAGCTGCTTCACCTTAGCTGATAAAGAGCATTAATTTAGTCAATTACCGATCTAGGTCTAGCCCCTAACACCTGAAGTGACTTGCAAACCAATGTCCGACCTCTCCATTCCCTCTTATCGTCTAATGGTGGCCATGTGTTATCTTTACGTCTTGCCGTAGACCGTGTCGGCGTATTGACGTAAAGCGGAACGATGTCGTGATAAGGGTTCGCCTTGCTCGCCTCTCTTCTGCGTTCCACGCTGCAAATTACCTTCGTTTATCATATCGTTTACTTACTTCATTAGTGGGTTATCTGCGGGCTTCCGCAGTCGTGTTGAATCTGACAACCCCCAATAATTCATCCTTGCCTCCAAGAAAAATACAGAATATCTCTGACATAATGGTATTTGTGTTATGTTGTATTATGATAAGTTACATGAATAATGGTACTTGATATTGCCGGCGGATGTGTTACAAAGTGTTGATTAAACATGTTGTTTTTTTCAAACGTCATTGCTCTATGATTAATATACGCGTGATTAATTACATTGTTTATCATGATGATATGTTTGAACGAATACCCATTTAGGGGGCCTACATATTGTTGATGATTATGCTGCCTCATAACAAACATAATGTATATCATGACTGTATCCATGTACCACTGTGAGTGGTCTTTATGGAAATAAAGTTGATTGATTGATTGTTGTTCCTTTCGACATGTCTACTCTCATATTGTTTTATTCTATAGATGGTATGTATATGTTGCTCGTCGATCATTCTCCATTATTGTCTAAATAAACAATAGTATAAGAGTATGGTCGACGAAAACCAGATAATTACCATCAAGTGACAAGAAATAACACATTATAAGAAATGACATAACGCCATACTTTATGTAACCTCTTGCAATCATCATCAAACATAATAAAATATTGTGATTAGTTAAGAACGACCACAAGTAGCAGTGAAAAGACAGGTCTCAGGGAACACCATGTGAGCATTCCATAAAGGTCTTCTTGATGTCACGTGTAGACTTGTATTCAGTCTCTACAAAATAAGAATTATCAAAAAACAACTATTTTATTAAATATAAGAAAGGAGCCTCGGAGAATTGGAAATTTCAGTAGTTCACTGCAGATCTAGACTTGCTTTTATAGAGGTTTGTTAGGTCAAAATAATATTAACGACAATTATATACATATATTTCATGTTTGAAAAAAGCTGGACTTAGAAAAATTCGGGGCGAAATCGCCGATTTCCGAGAGGTGGAATTATAAACAAGTTCCTGCCCTGGAACTTAGAAAAAAAAAGAAATAAACTAGGTCACATGATCATTAACGAGTTTCACTGTCTATCAAACATTATACAAAATATTTTTCTTTCAGGAGATAAGTTAGGAACGAAACCAGGTAAAAAGTCGCCGAGTACATCATCTGACTATTCCTTGAGCTATCTAGGCGATGACACGTCGATATGTTAAGGTCACGTGTTCATTAAAGAGTTACGCTATCAAGATGTAAAACAAGACTCACAGTCTCCAGTTTACAGCGGCCATTAGGACCCCGTTAAGATGATGTTTCTATAAACACCTTATCTCCTTAAATATCACCATTTCTCAGTGCGCTCCGAGAGTGTTCGTTTTAAGAACGTTACGCAATGATCGTGTGTTTTGAAGTTCAAAAGGCTTGTCTCAAAGACCTGTCTGTCAGTGCGGCACGGATAAAGAAGCTCTTGAAATACTGATTCCACAAATATTTATCTTTATCGAAAGTGCAAATGCATGTTATTAGCATTCTGTTCCACATATAGTAGACAAATGATATCTATAAAGTTCCTTATACAGTTTACGTTCGTATTCAAATGTCAAAACAAGTGCATTCAGAAAAGATTTTTATGTAACTTCAAGCAAATTTACAGCGTGGCATCTTCATTATTTTAAGAAGAACGTTCTGAAATAGTTTGTAACTCTGCACTTAGACAAACTTAATTTTGTATGAAACTGAATCAGACATCCTATATTTTCTTGTTGCATCCTGCTGCATTAGGGTATATATCTCCTCGTTTTGCTCCAACCTATATCCCATCATATTCATATATCGCCGTCGGAAACGAATGACAATACACGTGCACGGATGAACCCATTTGTAGCATGGCCTAAGGTTGTGTCCCATATCCGACGAGTGAGCACCGAAAGTGCATTATTTTGGTAGTGAAATGTGGGAAATATATGTAAAATGTAAAAACTACAGTTTTGAGTTTCGTGAAGTAAAAGATGGACAAAGAATGCATTCGGCGTCATGAATTCGTGAAGAAAAATCAAATCGTTTCTGACTTACAATTACATTAGGAGGAAAGATCTTCATATGTAATGAGAAAAAGGCAATTTTTTTTTATCTAGATGAGTACAAATTAGATGACACATTGGATCTGACGACGGAAACTACTTCAATTGTATTGTGACATTCGAGAATACGTCAAACAAGCACATCCTAACTAGCGAATCTTTAATTAATCCTTTTTGAAAAGTGAATTTTCATTGACACGTGTATCAAAAATAACTAAACTAATAAAATACAGATCGCCATACTTACCAAGTACAAAACGGGCCTAAGAAGGTCTGACAATAACTCTTTTGAACTTACATGAGCGCCAATCGTTAGGGCATGCGTTCAAGGAATCTTAATTGAAATGGCTGCATAATTGCAATGGCCCCTTCATAATACGAAGAACTAAATAGTCCTGTAAGTTAATAAACTCCAATCATCTCGTCATGCTTCGTTTGCACTTCTTAAGAGAAATTCTACTCCTTATGTGAGGTCAAAGGTCGTACATTACATAGTTCCAACCACTAGAAAACATCTTGAAGCACTTTACATGATCATCGGGCTTTGAGTGACAACAAGAGTTATCGCCCTTCGTCAAAGACGCCATGTTGAAAATAAGGCATTTTGTTTTTGAACTTTAATTGAATGAAAACGCTTCGGAAAGAGCAACTCAATTTTAGACTGATAATGCCAATGACGTTTTGAAGCCTTGCCATTTTCAGTTTTGAAAGATTAGTTTTGAAAAGTACATATCTTTGATGGAAGACGGGTGCATATACAGCTGTTATTGATAGTGCTACTGGCAACATCTTTATTCAAGGACAAATATTTTTCGTCACTTTCTTGTACATTGGAAAAAAACAAATAACTAATCATAAGATAAAGATGCATCATATTTCACATTGCCTTCTCTTTTCGAACCTAATTACCATAATGCTGCTTCATATGTGTAATTACTGGTCAATCATGTCTTTGAATATCAAGGTTTTTTTCAGCCAATTAATTATATATGCAAGGATACTGTCTGAACAAGATCTCTGACTAAAAGTTCCTGCCATACGGGTACTGCTATTAATGCAAAGGGCAAATTATTTCCTTGTTGGTTGATACATATTAGCGATATGGGGCGTATAGCTTCAATAGATTGATATCAAGGTACTGTAGGAGCTTCGCGGTAACAATATAATGATTTGAAGGATGCGTTACAAATTGTCCCTCCTTCATCCAAAACCTTACACCCCACTGTTTTCAAAGTAGTTTATAAAAGGATAATTTTGGTCCAAAGCAGTTGTAAAGAGATTCCGTAACAGACAAACGTTCGTAACTCTCCGATTTCTCAGAAAACATTACAACCATTCGAAAAATATGGCAAATTTGGTCACTTAATTTCATTTAGGCTGTCATAAAGACAATTGAGCAAATATTAGACTTGTTGTAATGTACTGTTGAAAAAAACCTTGTTGACGACTCATATGCTATTTTCATAAAATAGCAAACATTTCACAAAAAGTAAAATGTCAGTGAAATATATATATATATATAAAGTGAAATGTCAGTGAAATATATATATATATATATAAAGTGAAATGTCAGTGAAATATAGTTTCTCAGCCAATTACGTTAATCTAGCCCCAATCTGACAACAACAAACTGTACTCAACACATAACCTAGTGCCACCATGATGGTAACGAGACACTGAAAAACTACTTTAAAAATTCCCGAACAGACATTTTGCAAATATGCTTGCTGTTCACGTATTGTTATGTTTTTGTTCAGAATGAAATGGAATTCAGTTTTTCATTTACAAGATTTATATATGTTCGTGATTAGGATTTAGCCCCTTAGGAGTGTCCTTTAATCATTAAATAAAGACACACCTCCCTTGACGAGCTTCATCGTGTAATTAGTCCTGACATCTGTACATCTTAGTTTCCGCTCCGTTCTATGATTCCACTGGATTCCTCACTTGTATCTAAATCACTTCCTGGAACATGCTACTTTAATTTATTTGGCAAAATGTAATCAATTAAATTATAGAAAACCCCGTTCTGGTGCCCCTCTAAGGAGTGTCCTTTATTCATAGCTGATAGGAACATCATCCACGAAAAAAAGGTTTTCATTACAATAAGACTTGACAGCTGTACGCCTGAGTTTCCGTCTCAAATCCACGATTCAGTCTATCACATGTAAACATATTGCGCACCTTGGTTTCTTCAACCACTTCCTGGGTCGTGCTGCTGGTACATTCTCCCACTGATGGTGTTGCTAGATGCTGAATTAAATAAACTGAGGAAAGCATTTGAGGCTTCTCGTCTGAGAGATGTTCCTTCTGGTACCGCTGGGCTCGGGCGCCTTCAGTAACGTAAAACGTTCTAGAGTGCATGAGAACCTTGAAGTTTAAAGACAGGGCTATGGCGAAAATGTCTTACTGGACGCCTATGCTGTCTTGTTGCATGTGAAAAAACAATTGTTTCTTAGCAGAGCTGATGAGATACGAAATGTAATTGAAACTGCTTACTCATTGGTTACAGTTCTAAGCTTGCTGTGTATGTCCATCTTTATTCATGAATCTCTGTAAGTGTACGTCTTAATTACGAAAGCTTGAGGCTGATTTCTGTTGCTAATGTCATTTAAACGATCTCTTCTCACTTAATTATTGTATGATATTTGCCTGATTGCAAAAATGGCAGTACATTGTTATTGATTAATTACATAAGACTAGTGTGTTTAAGCCTACAAACTGTTCTTCGCGTTCTTTGATAGGCAGTGCGTGCTAACATAACAGCAATTCATTTTCCAAATCGTTTTCTGACCTACAAAGACAAAATGATTTGTATTTTCTTGACTCCAATAATGTTTCTTTTCATACTGAACCTACCACGCGTTCTCAGTTGAGTATTTTCTCCTCGGTTAGTTTTGTTATAGTTTTGACTATCTTCAGCGCCAGTCCGTGTACAGATCTGTCCCAATGATAATAAAACACTCACTGGGGTGGCTACAACACGATATAGCTCCTCATTAGCGCACTATTTATATAACACCGAGCGCTGATTGGCTACAGGATGTCGGCGAAAGTGATTTGCCAGACAGGTAGGAGTTATCGCCCCTGATAACATACACACCAAAGTAAACTTATTACTGACTGGAGCGGGTCTATGTCCTTGTGTAGCTCTTTCATCTAACTAGCCACATATCTATATTAGAATAATAAACTCCACACACATGCAGTTTGACAGCTGAAGTAGAACGCGGAGTGCAGACGGACTGCACCTAGCGGGTTGACTTCTGTTGCACAGGTGGAGATAACTCCAGATGATAAACACATAACAATCTTGGGTTCGTTTACAACTAGAAAAAAGTCGTCAGTGACATGGAATCGGATGCAAAAGAAGTTTTGAAATGCTTATCAACTTGTATTCTCTCAGGTTGCGATTGTAATTGTTGAGGATACGAGACAAGTGGTTTTGTGCATAGCTCAGTTGATCGCTGATCGAAGTTCAGTAACAGTAGGCGAGATGCCGCATGGATGGGTGACCCGTGCCTAAGGGTACCCTGAACCATACCGCATATGATGCACACAATTAAAGAGAAGAGGGGAAAGGGAAAGATACTTCAAAATTGTACCTTTATTCATATGTTAGTACAATTTTGAACCAGGTTTTGAAGTGAAGGCAATTTGAAAGATTAGCAATGCCAAAGAGCTCGGTTGAATACACTCACCGAGTTGAGCAATAAAACTAGAACGATATTCCTCCTTGCGTCTAGGTTATAATGTGTGTCGCGCTCTGCGCATGCTCCTTAGGGAGGCTGTAGCCTATAGTTCAACGCAAAGTGTGTATCCTTAATAAAATGATGGATGACAGAGTCGCACATTAATAAGCCTTATCTCTCGCTTCTCACACGCTCATACCGGAAACATACAAGGTGACATATGTAATACACGAAGTGTAATGATGGGTGTTGGTTATCAGTCTGATATTTATAAACGTAATTAAAACTGTGCAGGGATTGGGCTTCCAGGAAAGTGGTAATGAATCATCTAATCAACAAACAAGTGTGAAACATCATCACACTTTTGTAATAGGAACCTAATTAATCATATGTGACCATGGAAACATCATGTTCCTTCAAATAGAGTTAATTATACGATATATGTCGTATTCAATTATACTATTTGTAATAACTGTGGAACAAGGCTGATATATTTTCATATAGTCTAACACTTAGACGGAAATGATTTAAAAAAAAAAATCTGAATTTGGAAAAAAAAGATGAAAAGGAGACTGAGACTATTATAGACTTGCTTAGGTTTGCATTTTACTTTAGGGTCTAGGGACTTTCATCTCAGTACGGTTTAAACACCTACATACACACATTAAGTTCTTATTATAGGAACATGACGCTACCTCATCTCTTATAACACATTAACAAAATACCCTTTAACTAGCCAACCCAGGTAACGCTCGCTACAGTCTTCATCACTTGATGAGTTAAGCTTGACTACATTCCTACAAAAATCGTTGTTGAAATGCTGCGGCCTGATCAGCGATAGGTAGCAACCAGCTGGAGAATACTCGTGTGCTATCAAGTTGAGCTGCAGTAGGCTAGAGATCTGACACAGACAGTTCAGGAAATGCAGGAAGGCTTCTAAAAGTTGCTTAGTCTTTCATAAGGCCTTGTACTGCAGGAGAGGTACATTGGGTTAATCGTCGCTTTCAAGAGTATTTCACTGATATCACAGCTGCTAGTATTATTGCATGGGTTAAGCTCGCAACATTTTTTGTGGCTATACATTGCGGTGAAACATGCGATCATCGGCTGGAACTAGCGAGCCATGGGTGGTTCTGCGCTGAAAATCAGTGTTAACCAACTTCAGGCAAAGTAGATGAGCCCCTGACGGGATTCGAACCACGGACTCCTGATCCGAAGCCGAACGCGTTCTGCAAAAGATGTAGCAATACTTAACACTATGCGCTGTTGCTTTCACATAACAATTCTTTATCAGATAGAAAATCGGTTTTGGAAATATTGAATCATTGCATTTTTCTTTAGAACAAGGTTTAAAATATGTATATTATGAACTAATTAATTCATATTTATATCTATTTCTGAAAGTTCGGTGTTCATATTTAAGTATTGATTCAGATTACCGTCAGCGTTTTAGTCTTTATGCATAGGGTAGATATTCATATAAATATATAGATTAATGTTATATATATTTGTAGTTTGAAAAGTTTGAAACACTTATATGTCCAACACCACTTGAGCGGTAAGATATCTGATGATAAATACAACCACCTGTAATATTACTGATCTGTAGCAGCGGAAGTTCAAACAAAATGTGGAATGTATTTAAAAATCTTCTTTTTAAAAAAAAGCTCTAAAGCAAACATTCAAATATTGTAACGATCATTCCCTTATGTAGATATTTCAAGATATTCAATTTATAAAGCCATATATACAAATACCAAACAAATATTATATACCTGAGATTGTATATCTTTACCTACATGACGCTGTACAACAAACAGATATCCGCCCAAGGATATGAATAAGGAATAATTCAAACCATGTACATGTACAGCTGATGGAAAATACATGAAGAGGTGTTTGTTCTTGAAAATATTAATTATTGATATATTGATATTTTATACCACTCCACGACTGAGAATGCATTCTCCGTCATATCAAGACTTCACATCATTAAAACTAAATTTTTTGTTCACATTCAAAGACTATTTTCCTCATTATACTATTAAAATCATGTCTTATTTTCGGTGCTTACTCGTCGAATATTGTATGGAACCTTAAGACTTCATTTCATTGGTCCCTGCACGTGTTTCGCCAATCTTTCACGTGCCGCCTTGCAATCTCAGCCGATACCTTGTACTGCACGTGCGCACCACGCTTTACCCGTCAAGAATAAAATAATGCTACTCATTGACAAACTAATATTGCAAGTGTGTCAATCCTCCGAAGCCCAGTGGATACAAGAGCTGACTTTACCAGTCTAGGTAAACCTAGCCTCACTAATACTCGCTTCACTCCCGATATTGAGTCTAGCAAGATGTAGTAGCGAGTCGCGATCTATCATATTGACCAATCAGGGATCGTCTTACCAAGCCGCAATAGATAACGTTGGAGAGTCTAAAGGTCGGCTGACACGACCTGCTACTACATCTTGCTAGACTCAATATCTGGAGTGAAGCGAGTATTATTGAGGCTAGGTTTACTTAGATTGTGACTTAACAATCTTAGGGTTGCACGTTCGAGTCTAGACACCGACACTTACGTACGTGAAGTTTCAAATTTGACATGTTTTTACTATTTTAATCAGACATATAATTGAAACTTGTACTCGAGCACCCACTGTATTATCTTCAAACCTAACCTCCCTTGCCCGGCACTGTCAATAAGCTGAAAATTCTTACAAATAATCTAGATCTGCTGACGCAATAGATAACGATATCACTAAACATTAATTCTTGTAAAAAGTAACCGAGGACGAATGTCATTTTATTCCATAGGATATTATCCTGATAATGGATCAATTGTGACTAATCGAATAATGAAAGGACGGATAGGAAATAAAAAACAATAAGGAAAGTACGCAGAAAAACTTTGCCCATGGTGTACACCAATTAATTACTTAATAAGCCCTTTCTTCTTCTAAATTTGAACAAAGTTTATTTACAACGTCCGTCTACAACAGTGCAGCGCCAGTTCCATAGTTGTTCTATCCTTGTTGTGCTAGGAACCGCATTTTTTAGGAACTTCCATTTTTTTAAACTTCAGGAAGGCGCTGCAAAGAATTGAACTCCGACCTATTATTGGCGATGAGCGGACGCGCTTTCACCTGAGCTACATGCGTAGAAACAAGAAAAGCCTTTAAAAAGGCAAGCTTTGGGGCACCCGGTTATGTATCACTATATAGAACCAGGAGATTTAGGTTAGGGAGGACGGGGACGGGGACGGGGACGGGGACGGGGACGGGGTCTTTTACTTGAATAAATTGTTCAAATCGGAGACGCATATTTTTTGCTCTTTGTTGTGATAGTTATCAGTACACTATGTACAAAGTACAACATCTCGTTCGTTCCGCTTAAATTCCACCCAATGATAGATACGTCTCCTATCTCAATTATGATATAAATTGTTATGATATAAAATTTCTAAACATTAATATGGCAATTCAAATCTATGTTGCTTTAAGTTTAAAAGATAGCTGACGGTGAGTTTAATACAAGAGTCAGTGATTAATTAATAGAGAAATTGTTGCGCTAGTAAACTTTTCGGGATACATTGTTTTCCAATACCCGCAAATTTAGTTTAAACCGGACGAATTTCCCATTGACTTTCAGGTTAATTACATGTTGCAAGAATAATTTTCCTTAAGTGAGTGTTGATCGTATTACAGCCGAAAGTTGCTAAAATATTTAGAAAAGATCTCAGCTACAAGATCATTATTTTCATTATATTATAGGATGACATTAAAGAATATATAGAGAATCTCACCCATGTGTCTTCTGATATCAAATATATCAACACAAGTTGATAAAAGTAACAAATATCCGAGGCTTGTTTTTCTTTTTTGGCAATGGGATAATTTTGATGTTTTCCAAAGAGTGGAAACATGATGGAAACTTAATGATAGTTGACAAAACGTTTGGAAAATATCAGCCAGTTGCAACTTGCACTCTGCACTCTTTTAGAACTACACCTAGCAAATTATCAGGTCCACAGGCTTTATGTGAATTTATCTTAGCAAAAGACGTTAACACATAATCTTTAGAAATATCTAACACCTCACATGGTGGGAGTGATTCAAGTACAATGTTTCTTTCTTCTGAAAAATTACAACTTTCAAAGCGATATCTCCTCTGAAACACAGTTTTGGGTGATAATTTATCATATTTTAGACCCTGTCGAAAGTGTCGATACTTTCTTCGAAAGACACCTTTAATCGTAAACAAATCACCCATAATGTTATTTTTTGAAATTGCATTGAGTGAACGATCAGTCATTGACAAGGCGGGACATTTAGCGTTAGCGTAAAATTGAAGGAACCCGAATTCCTAGTTGATACAAAAATGGAATGTCGTTTCCGAATGTTGAATGCAAAAAAATACACCGAATAACTACAAAACAGCTCACATGCACATGCAAAATTGATATATTTTAAGGGTGTAAACGCTTATCCATATATTTTTGAAAATTTACGATATATTTTACATCATAACATTATTATAATAATCAGTTTCCGAATTAAAGCTTGCCAATTATTTCGTACCACCCACATGGTCACGTGGGTATAAATTTGCAACAGCTCTGTCCATTGGTCGTCGAAATACCAGAATATGCTTAAGACAAATATCATTGGCTGAAACTTCTCTTTGAAGTTTCCAAGAGTATTATAGAGAGAACCTTCTGCCATTAGTTTTCAATATCAAATGTTACATAACTTTGGGGTCTCTGGACCCCAAAGCAATAACATTCTACAAAGATGAACCTACACGGTAATTACAGAATCTGAAAGTCATTCCACATATTTGTATCCCATCAAAAAGTAAGACTTGGATATCTAGAAATGCTTGGAGATTATTGGTACAAGCGATGTTTATATGTGTGGGACATCCTAAGGATACTTCCACCCGTTGTTTGTTGCATCAACGCCCTGGGGAACATGGGAAACGCGGAAGCGGAAGTACGTTGCTGTAGCGGATGGATGTACATCTTTCCGGCGGTAAACAGTCTCAAGATCGTTCCGCCATAGAAATAAACAAAGAAATCTTGTATTCAAAGAATGATAAACATGATATTTCATAACATTAACATTGTCTTGTATATTTATCATGTTATAAATATGTACATTAATAGGAATGATATGCATTATGAAACACGTAACACATGTATGTTCTTATATTGTCTAGTTCTGATAATCGTGCGTAGTATACCTTGAGCATAAGTCGTACACCTTGTGCATCAAGTCGTACACCGTGTGCATATAATCGTACACCTTGTGCATCAAGTCTAGCAAATGTTAAGGTGATGCATTGGTTTGTCATCTTACGAGCACTAGGCACTGTACAATGAAATGCAACCCCTACCTAACTTAAGCCCTACCGCGGATTGATTTGAATTCTTTCCGGATTTATGTCATCAAAAGTCAGTCATCATAAGCGAAAGTCCATTAAACGGTGTACCTACATGTTAATTAGTTTTGGAAAGATACTTTATTTGAGTGAGATGAGACTTTTTTATTTTCAATAATCATCAAATCATCTTGGCTACACGTACATCATCACATTGATTTCCAATCTATCCAATATTGCATTAAATCAAATTGTTATTATTAACGTCTTGTATTAAAGAGGCAGTAGCACGTTAAGATTAAAAAGTAGCAAAATGAAAATGAATGGTTCCAATTGAAAGACAATGTCTTTAAACTTAATGGAGCAGAAATAATTCAAATATACATATATATGTATAACGTAAAGTTTAGCCATGCGTTCTTTTTTCTTACACAAAATGAATTAAAGGTGTTCACACAAAATGGCCGCCAATGGATTTTATGTGAATCTTCATACTTTTTCCTCTGATTATGGATGATTGGTGTGTGTAATGAGATTATTGTCAAATTAATTATCAGTAAAAAATTTGAAATATAAAGTTATCAAAAGACGTGCTTCTGCCCCTTTAATATATACAAAACATGACATAATAATAATATTGTCAAAAAGGCTTTATTTGTAATTTCTATTCCAACCGCATTGGATCATTGACAACGACCCAGGCAATGTGAAAAAACCCATTAAGTGCAGTGATAAGTCAATTTTATCAGTGTGATAAGAAGAAAGTCGTTTTTCATTTGATATAATTCATCATTTATTGAATTACACCACACAAGACATCGAGAAGACAGAAGGAAGATCCAGGTGCAGTATAGTACTATCCCCTGGGATGATAAAACCTTCCATAGCAGTATCGGTCATGTTGTGTCTATAAACTGGCGCTAATACTGTTTAACAACACCTCTCTCGGGGTTACACCTATACCCTTGTGTCTTGGGGATAGGGGGGGGGGGGGGGAGATCGGGGTTGGAGGAGTTTTAGGAGGGACGGGGTAATGGAAAAACAATGAGTATATACGCTGATTGGTTGTCCTCAGAAAGTTTTAAACAGGAAATTAGTAATAGGAATTAGTAATCTATTATAATAGAAATGAAGTTTATAATATGAACATTAAATTCTAAACAATTATTTCATAAATCATCTTTAACATTAATCTCTGATTGTGACAGGACGTCTGTGTTGTCCTTTTTACGTTTGATAATTTACAATTATTTAGAGTTCCGTCAATTCCATAACGGCAAAATGTAAGTAATTGATTAAAAAATGACAACTGATGTCAGCTCTTATATTCGCAAAGATGAAATATGGAAGACAGTGACATGCGAGTCGATGTTTTTGTATGCAAGAAAGAATCATAGAAGACATACAACTGTCTAAAGGTCGTTGTTTCATAATATTAAAACAAAGATGTTCAGAGAATAATCAAATAATAAAGATATTAAAGGGGTTTCACTGATAAATTCGCAAATGCTGTCCTTTTAGCGTAACCCCGAAGGATGACTATTACGATATGGATGCATCATGGGATATTTGCAAGCAAAACACGAGTATTTTAAAAGGTAGCTAACATTCTTAACGTATAAAGTAGTGTCCTGTCAAATGATAACGGATTGAGTTCGTCATATAAAAACAGCTTATGAAGATAACATTTCCCGGAGACAAGCGCTCCTTTTACTGAAGACATCGTATGAATATTGATTATAATGGGGCTTAAAGGGGCAGTAAGATAAGTGTTTCTTTTAAAAAAAAATTCTCAGAGTTCTCCCAACTAATATTAATATTTACAAAGGGGTCAAACATGTAAGTTTAATCATCCAGACCCTCAAACAAAAATAATTGATGACCAACCCAGTCTATAAAAGTATAGCAAGTCTAGATCGCTCAGGTTTTGGAAGTTAAAGCACGTTCTTCCATTTTGTTGTAATAAATGAATTGTTTAAACGCATTGTCAATATTAAATAAAAAATACTTTTGACACTAAATGTTAGTCTAATGAAAGTGCTCAGCGCTCAATACAAAAATGATCAGTCTTAGATGAATTTATCTAGTATTAAGCAAAAATCACTGGCGGCCATTTTTTGTGAACCTTTTATTCATTTGAGGTAGGGACATTGTGGTAGGGCTTTGCGTAGCTTAAAAAAACATGGTACGTTTGTTCAAGAACTGCGTTCTTTGATTAAAACCATTGTCTTGCAATTGGTTACTTATTTTTCGTTTAAATCATATATTTCATCTAAAACAGGTGCTACTAACCCCTTTAA
Source organism: Steromphala cineraria (assembly GCA_916613615.1). Lineage (NCBI taxonomy): Eukaryota > Metazoa > Mollusca > Gastropoda > Trochida > Trochidae > Steromphala > Steromphala cineraria. The sequence continues at coordinate 10,050,042 of OU744728.1, forward strand.
AGGAATAGTATGAACGACGTGTTTATATTTTGATTAGATGTGAAAGTCCTTATCTATCAAGCGTTTTTATTCTCATAAATGAAATATTAAAGATTTTATAATCAAGATGAAATGGCATAACATCCTGCTTTATCAGCGTATTTATAGCCGGAAACTCCTGATATCCATCAAGTAAAATGCCTCGTTTTTGCTGAGATCTGGTTAATAATTGCTAGTATTATTATACCTTACGCAGAATATCTTAATATTTCATACATTAGTAAGCAATTTAACTCTTTCAAAATAATTTATCAACGAAATCTTAGTCTGAAGTTCGTGTAGTAGTTCCAGTAGAAGAAAACAAACCAACTTCTGTTTCAATCCTGAGATCCAATTGTCAGAAATGGGTTAAAAAGGGTCAATATTGAATTAATTATAGAGCTTTGAATTGTAGCAGTTGTCATAAATATGAGTTTACCTTCACTGATTTGTTTATTTAGTCTCATATACGTCCCGTTGGAACACGTGTTTTGGATAAACAAACGTTTGATCAAGTGGTACACGTTTAGTAAGCAATGTTATTAAACGTTTCATTAGTAACATTATTAGACGAAATGATAACGAACCACTTCCGCCTTCTAATTGGATAATCATCCATAATCAGGGATCTAGGTGAAAGGTGAAACACCTTGGATTGGAAACATAAAAAAATGTTCCCGAACACCGCGAAACCTGCATGAAAAGGGAGGATTGTAAAACCAAAAACGTTCGACCGAACACAACATAGAACTAACGAATGGCACCATGTCGGAATGTAAATCGACGTAGAAATCTTTTAATTGACAGGTATGTGTTTCTTCTTAGTTCGTTACCTGAATATTTGCTCTTTAAAACACCCCAACTTCATTGATATTGATAATGCAAAGCAAATGCTCTCATTGAAGTGAGAAGTTAGGTTACGACAGTGAAACATCTAAATCATATATAATTGTATAATATGATATACCTTTTGAATGTTTGAAGTTGTTCTATTTAATTTATATATAACGTGGATATTACCTAATGCCGTTAAACATTATACTTGCTCATCAGTATTATGATAATATTGATCATTTCAAAGAATGAAGTAGATTAAAACTGAAAGATGTATAACCATGCAGGGTAATTCTTAAAAGAAGTCTAAAGGGAAATTCGAGAAAGCGCAGGATAGTTGTAAATATCGTTGTTATAGTCTTAAACTGTGACCAATAAAGTGTGGGAAGATTTGTAATGGACCACCAGCTGTTGTAGGGACACCGAGATGTCAAACAGTGATGAATGTTTTTGAAGTCTTTACTGCTAGTTTTTTTCATAACTTACGACTTTCCTCACATTTGATCTTTTTGTCATGTTGGATTGCATTACAAAGCGAGGGCAATTTGAAAGCATTAGTCTGCACAGTGAAAATGACAACTTAATATGATGGCGGTAAGGGTATGGCCTCTTAAACTAAAGAGGAGAATTGGCGCCCTCCTCCACCTCTTGAACTCAAATTACAAACATTTGTGAGATAGGTATGGAAAGGTCAATAGTGTGGAACCACACCTTTAAATTTGATCAGGGGAATAACGACGCTTAAATGTCATAACGTAGTTTCTAACCGTCATGCAAACTAAACGCTTGCGTCAAATACACGGCCCCTCGTGTATTAACATTTTCAAACGAGAAAAATGTGGGGAAATTTTAACCATTCACGTTCAGTTAGGTTTGGCAATAATATTAATCCACGTCATTTAATTGTTGAAATATATCCGATCTTATATACAAAAATAGAGTAAAAGATAAATCCAAACTTGAACTTTCTCCAAATAGAAATCCTAAATTATTTGAAAGCTACCAAATGTAACTATATTTCACATGCAAAACCAGCATATTTTATTTACTGGTCGTCCTGTTGTATACTTTTAAAAAATATGAGTTTTCTGTGCTACAATCTTGTTGTATTGAAAAAACAAACAAGTAGCATGTATTGTTTTTTTATATGTATTAATTTATGATTTATGTGTATCCTCATCGGCACCTTAAGGACTGGCTCTAAACAGGTGAATGTATCATGATTATGTATATAATGTGTTGTATCTTCTTGGAAAGAGAACATAAAAATTAGGAGTTGATGACTAAATAAGTAGATTAGTATCGAAAACATAGACTCGTAAACTCTCGCTTGTCAAACTTTGTCAAAATCCTACTTCGATGCTATCATTGTTAAAGCTCAGCTACACCCTAAAATCTGATAAAAAATTCAGAAACTACCTTACAATATAAAGCGTTTTATGCTGCTGTGAAAAACATTGCGTTAAAGCACTAGTTTACAAGAAATGACATTACTATGTGTTCATTATAGTCATAATAGTATATTTACATGTAGGGACAAAGTTTTACAGCAGACTGGTATCAGTAATGCAGACTGAGGAATATATGGATGACAACTTCTTTGTTCATTGTATGCAACGTTCTCTGCTTGAGAACGACACAGGAATCTGTGTCGAAACGTCGCATACAATGAACAAAGAAGTTGCAATCCATATATTCCTCTGCATTATTGTCATTCCAACTTCTAAAAGTAGTTATAAATAAGTTATATTAGAACCATTTGACATGTGACACATGCTCGAGTTGTACTCGTCCTTGAATCTTGTTATGAAACATGACACAATGAAGGATTGAAGTTAAAGGTAATAATGTGATTTATCTACGTACAGCATGAAATAAAATACTCTTCTTCTTCTTCTTCATCTTCTTCTTGTTCTTCTTGGTAACAGATACCGTCGTCGTACTCAAATCATGGGCGGGTTATTCACTACAGATTCTTCTTGTCAAAAGTTTCGGGGATGATATAGGGAAGAGCATCACATCATTTTGCCCTAGACTGGCCCGTTTTTCACGACCAAAGCTAACATAATAGAATCATAAGAGACATAAGTTCTGCAGATCATCAGGCTTTCATATTGTATGTCATTACATACATCTTAGATACAACAATAAAAAAAACCATGAAGTTCCAAAATGCAATCATATGATTATTCTTTGCATCCCCATTAACCTGAAATTAATGAAACAGCCCCTTTCAGTTACCACCAGCAGAAAGATTCACATGAAGAGGAAAAACTCATCCTCTCCCCAAACAACTACAAAATATCCAGGAATTTGGGATATTGGCCGAAGAACAGTGTGACGACCAAAAACATATAAGAACAGGACAATACTCATTGTAGAAGTTGTTTCATCAACACTTATTTCGTCATTATCAAATGATTTTATTTATCAACGACCTAGATAACGAAGTAATTGTTAACACCAATTACAGAGTGGAATTAATTAAGATAATCTTGAAAAAAAAATTAAATTCATATAAGACAAAATTAGAACACCCATTAAAAAACCCATTTTGTTGAACGTATGACCTTGTCTATCTTTTAAAAACATGAACATATTTCAGCCCAAAAGACTATAACTGATTCTACTAATGTTAAACTCTGACTAATCTGTGTTTATGTGATGAAGAGAGTGATAAAACATCCATTGCTCTCAAAATACACTTGCAACTCGTCTAATGACAAGATAGCAATCAGGGGCGGAGGAGTTAGTTAGTGGAGACTATACCTGCTGTTTAATAGAGCTTACTTCAAACAGATACACACACCCACAAACACTGATTGAGTTGAAAGTATGCCAGACCATGAACTGAGGAAACTAGCTACATAGTAGTTAGAACTTACTCTTAAAGGGACCCAAAGACAAAGGTCTCTTTTGTCGAAATAACAGAAACCAACAAACACTTATTGAGTTGAAAGTATTCCAGACCATGAACTGAGGAAACTACCTACATAGTTGTTAGAATTTACTCTTAAAGGGACCCAAAGACAAAGGTTTCTTTTGTCGAAAAGAGACAGATAAACACTGATTGAGGATGCCAGACCATGAAGGAAACTACCTACATTGTGATAAAAATTCACCCTTAGAAGCATAGAATGAAAAAGGTATCTTTTGTAGAAATCATAAAAATCCACAAACACTTATTGAGTTGAAAGGATGCCAGACCATGCACTGAGGAATCTACCTAGATTGTAGTTAGAATTTACTCTTAAAGGGACTGAAAGACACAAGGCTCTTTTGTCGAAATAATACAAGTTCACAATCACTTATTGAGTTGAAAGTATGCCAGACCATGAATCAAGAAACCTTCCTAGAATGAGAATTTACTCTCACGGGAACGGGAAGACAAATGTCGGTTCTTTTTGAAAAAAACTTTTTGAAAAAAAGATACAAATACAACCCTAATTCAGTTTAAAGTATGTCGGACTAAAAACCAAGAAACTTACTAGGAAGTAGTTAGAAGTAACTCTTAAAGGGACAATGACAGAAGCCTCTTTTGTCGAAAATATACAAACTCACAAACACTGATTGAGTTGAAAGTATGTCAGACCATGAACTGAGGAACCCAAAGACAAAAGTCCTTTTTTTAGATTTAATAAAGACCCACAAATACAGATTGAGTTGAAAGAATGTCAGACCATGAACTCAGGAACCTAACTAGAAAGAAGTTGGAATTTACAAAATTCTCTCTTGTCGAAATAATACAGACCCACAAACACTGATTGAGTTGAGACTATGAACTAAGACACCTACCAAGGAAGTGGTTACAATTTACTCTTTAAGGGGCAGAAAGTCAAAGTTCTCTTTTGTCGAAATAAAACACACTCACAAACACTGATTGAAAGGGAAAGAAAAACAAGACAAAGTTCTATTTGATAGAAAAGCATACACAGTATTACACACCCTCAAACACTGATTGAGTATAAATTATTTGGACCATGGACTTAGGAACATTACTAGAATTAGAATTTACTCTTAAAGGGACGGAAAGACGATCGTTTCTCTTGTTAAAAACTACGCACCCACAAATAGAGTTGAAAATGTGCGAAAACCATGAACTAGTTATTTACGTGTATGTAGTCAGAATTTCCTTTTTAATGCACTCAAAGACCATATCACTTTTTAACATACCTAGAATTTAGGGATAGAAAGACAAAAGTCTCTTTTGTTGAAAGAATACACACCCAAAAACCCAAATTTAGCAAGTTCCCAGATTGTATGTAGAATTTCCTTTTTTATGAAAGCAAGACCATATCCGTTTTTGTCTTAATACGTGTTAGAGTTTTCCATCTATGTATGTTGTTGATTTGTAAGAAATGAATTCAATTCGCCCTTATTAGATATAAACAATTTTGACTTCATTTCCTTCTACACTGTCCATGTTGGCAACAATGAAATTTATGTTGATATTCACGGTCAAAACTAAAAAATGAGAATTCCCTATCAATTTATCATATTTTGTTTAGAATATTGTTACATACTGCAAATATGTAAAATTCTATTTTTGTTTGTTCTTATAAGGTAAACAGAATTAAATCGTTCATTAAATACATTTTCTTTTAATTAAATACATATCGGTAAAGTACGATAAGGTATAAGATTTCGTCATCAGAAGAATATCTTGGGATCGAGGGAAGTGATATACATACCTTGCTCCTCAAACTTCACAAGAGAATCCTTGGTTAATTATGTATCAAATCGGTGATACTTTCGTCGGTTTATAAGTTAGATAATGTGATGATTTCGTGGCAGATTAGAGTTTTGAGGTTGAGGATAGCAAAAATATTTACCGTTGCCCCTCCTTTTCCCTCACCTTTACGTAAGAACTTTTTTGATCAGCCTCTTGTTTGAGTAAATGCAAAAAGTATCGGTTTATTATCAGGATTGTGGCACTGATAAAAGGAATATTTTGAATTACATTTGGGAGACATAGGACAGCGGTCGTTCTTGTATTTCATCATTAATGGAAGAGTTATGTTTGACCTATTTGTAGGCTTTCTGTGTGATAATTTTATTGGTTTTATAAGTTAGTTAAAGTAATTAGGTTGTTCGGTGGATGGATATATCGAAACAGAGAAAAAAGAAATCAAGATCGAAGAGCTGCCCTGCTTCGAATCTTTCACATAAGAGCTCTGTATGACACCTGTGAGGTCTGACTGTGTGAAGTGGCTGATTAAGGTGAGTGTTGGTCACAGATTAACGCTACCTGATACCTGATACCTCCCACACCTGAGCGTTTGTGGGTCATTTAGACAGGTGTTTCAAGTTCAGTGGTGCAATTTATGAGCGTGGTAGATCTGAAAAAATACTGGTTGTATAAATAAATAACATTTGAATTAATATATCCATCAATTTCAAATGAAGAAACACAAGTTGTTTGTAGACAACAACGTCATTAATTCTGAAAAGTGGAATAACCTTAACATAAATGGGAAGTGATTATTTGGAGGAAAACCAAGTATACCGGATGGTTAACTTCAAGGACCCTTTGAAACAATATACCAGTTTGAGAGATATCATGCTGACCATATTGAATGAATAATTGAATGAATGAATGAATGAATGAATGAATGAGTGAATGAATGAATGAATGAATATTATTTTATTATGCATAAAACATGCCTTATCAGTGAACACAGAAAGTCATAAGGTCCACCTGTCTCCCCGTGTCTCTTCTATTTTACAACATTACTTCGGCTCATCTAGAGCTCCATATCAAAAGTAAAACAAAAAACCCATTTAAGTTTTATAGGACTGTTCTACCGGTTGATAAAAGGCGGTGGAGTCTGTTATATCAAATGACCTCCTTAGAGGCAGATCATTGTTCTTTATTTTGCGACCCGCTTCATCAAGAAGATAAAGTCATGATCTGTAAAAAAAGATTGGAAATGGGTTGATAACGTGGGCAGATATAATAGTATTTTTGCAATCAATGTGCTTTAAGATTTGCATTCAAACTCAAGGTCAGAGGTCAATTTTCTTGAATTAGGAGTGAGTCGGTGAGTTAATGCTTAACGCCGCTTAGGCAATTTTTCAGCCATTAGCGGCGGGTCTTTAATTAAGACTACATTTTATTCGCTTTTTGTTTTCTTTGGTATGATATGATTACAAAACTCCAGTATTGCTTAAAATTTTAAATTTGGAAATCTGATGATATGTTTTCAAAGTATACAATTCATATTTCGAAAGTAATAAAAGATGATCGTCGTTTGTTACATAAAGAAATTAAAAGTCATTTATAACAAAACCGAATGTCTTAAAAATCAAGAGTTAAAGATAGACAGAGGCTGCCAAAATTTTCATATCTACACGCCCTTTACTATTTAGATACAAATATATACACACATATGAAGTACGCACGATATTAACATTTGCTGTGTTCACACAGAGGGCGTACATGGTTTCTATACTGGCAAATTGAAGCTACAGCAATCAGTCGTGTTTGTGGTGTTATTAACGTCTTGTCGGCAAACACTGAATACAGTAATTAGCCGTGTTTATACCGGAGAATTAACCTAAGTTGAAGGTTTGTCAGGTCAACTATGCATTATGTCATGTACATGCATGCATGGGGTTTCGTGAGACTAACAGATCTCAAATGACATTTGAATTTTGAATTTTACCTTTTCTGTAAATTTAGAACAGAACAAAATTGTTGATGATTAAGAACTTTAGTAAGCCTACTTTAATCATTTTAAACATGACATAATTTTGACAATGTTTGTTTAAAGAAACGTCATTTGATTTAAGTATAGGCTTCCCAAATATTGATTTAAAACTGGAATAGTTTAGTTTTCTGAATTTTCGTCATGGTTTCAAATTGAATAAGCATATTAAAAAAATCATCTGAAAATCATAACGTATTTTTAAGCCGGAAAACGATAAACAATTGAAATATTATGATAGTAAGAAAATATTATAAGACACCCAAGTGCAGTTTTCTAAGAACAACACTGCTAAATGGTGTATTTTGGTAAAAGAATACACATTTTAAAATTATCCATTCTTTGATCAAACTTGAGAACTTGAGATATGCTCGTATTAAACAGAGGTTAGCATATGGTCTTTTGACTTGAACTACTTCTGTGGGAGAGAATGCGAGTTACGTTGATGCGTGTAACATGTAATTTAAAGATATTATAGCAAATGAACAGTAGTTTATTTGAGACATTCAGAACCACAAAAAACTTTGTCCTTGTATTCACCAATTACTAGTTTTATTTCAATAAACAGTCACATTTCCGACGTTAACACATGCAAGCATGGTTTTGCAGGCGGATCTAACTGCCATAACATTGTTCCTATCTTTAGATTTGTACGAGTTCAAATGTAACACTAGTATTGTAAGGGTTTGCAAAGACATGGCAGAAATATGATATTGTGAAAAGTCATTGATAATTATCGGCAGCATGTTTCGATGAAAGGTGTTTATGAAGCTTTAAAGGACGATAGCAATAGTTTCAATCTTATTAAAATCAGTATGAGGTACGATTGTTACGTTTACTAACATCTTAATTAGTTTAGTATTGTTAAATCTTAAAATCTTAAATCTAAATCTAAATATTTTACAGCAAAACGGAATCGTCTCTATATCGTAATGCATGTACATTGTAGCATGAATGATAACCAGTTAAAAAGTTTCAAAAGATAATTCATAACTCATTAAAGCAATATTAAGCTTAAAGGTTCACAGATATGAATAATGTAGACGTCCACAGGTAGAGGCAGGTAAAGATAGCTCCACCTGGGCAGGTGTATGTTTCAAAGACGCCGCCGTGACAGGTGAAGCAAGGATACAAGGTCACGTGACCTGGTTACAGTAACAGGAAAGTGTGGGTAAATTATTAATGTGGGATCATGTTGATAATCCCTCGCTGGGGGTACAAGTGGGGTTGAAGGGGTCAAGAGACACGTGGGTGGAATGGGGGTAGGACCAGGTACCTACTACTGTATGTACACACTCCTACCTGGGTGTTATTGATACACGTGTGTTACAACTGTTGAGACTATAGTAGTCTACTCTTGTTTGTCCTATTATAACCTTAATTCATCCTAGCCTGAATTGCAGTCTGATTAAAATTTGCCTAGTGTCTAAATATTAACTGCACGGAAATATTGAATCCTCTACACTAGGACTCAATGGAGAGGATACCTATAAGTAACATGTTCCATTACCATAGAATTAATATTTGTAAACTTCTAGTCCTCGGAACTGCGCAGATCTCAATCAGACTGGCCTGAATTGTTGGCCTCTTGATAAGTATAGATTGGGATTGAACATGAAATGATAATGATGACGTCACATTGCTTCGATTTTACTTCATATGGAACTAATCGTGTGATGTCTGCAGATTGGGATAAAACAAGAAATGGCCACGATGACTTCACAATGCCCTGATGTGACTACCTTTGAAACTAGTCGTAGGATGACTATTTAGATTAAAGTTTATCATTTTTCTATTTTACCTTAATGGCTTTATGTCAAATCTATCAACACTCGTTGACAAAAATGAATAATTCATTAGTTAATCTTATCAACTCGTGTTGACATAATCAGAGGTCGCTTTATTGAAATTCCAAATCAAGCACCACCAATAGCCCCACTCTTTCGACCAACTCCCCTCGAATCGAATCATACAAATTGCATGTTTTGCACGTAGCCAGCGTTTCTAGTTCATTCAAAGACTGCTTTCGTTGTCAGATTTTGTTCCGAGCAGTGAGATATACGATAGTTCCAGTCATCTTCCTACCCAAAGCCTAAAACGCCAGTTTCCGAACTGTCAGTTTTATGCCTTGCTGCATACCCTTTTTTGTTTCCTATGCTTGCTCTCTTGCACTATAGCAGCACAGAAAAGTTAAGGGTCTGCAGCAAGGCCTTAAATGACATTTCGGAAACTGGCGTTTTAAGCTTTGAGTTGGAAAATGCGTTCCAGTCCTCATTCATGCTTTACAGTTTCCTTCACAGCGATGGGGATGCGGGATTTCTTCAGCAACAAACCAGCAATATAAACAGCCTTTGAAAACGGTGTCAAACCCTAGATATCCTGACGCCACATGTGCTTGTATGTACACACGCGTTCGGCCTGCCTCAGAAATTGATACACGTGTTCTACATACATAATCACGTGTAATTGATACACAAACATGTTTAGTACATAAGCACGTGCACACAAACGTATACTCATCGTGGGAATGTACGCATCAATGTTTACCTATGTGTTTCCTTCTTTCTATATTTAGTAAAGTGTGTGGGAACGTTTAACACTTTCTACAAAATTCTTATGATGTATGAAAATACTATTTTCATGAAGCGATTAAACTGAGGAATGTACTTCATGAAAATTGTATTACAAAACCATTTACTTATGTGATAATAATTGGTGTGTTTTTACTTTTAATTAATAAAAATAGTCTATGGTCACGATGTGAATGAAATGATGTCCTGTGAATTCAGTTTAACTAGTAACTGATAGGCATTAATAGTGTTTCATTCAAGATATTTCAAAAAGAGGTATTACTCGGAAGCAGTTTTTATCTATTTATAACTGTGGCATTCTAGAAGTTTATGGTATAAGGAAGATAAGAGTGATGGATGAACAACTTCTTCATTTGCTAGTAGCGACGTTTCAGTATAGATTCTTATACGTGATACTTGAAAACGGTATAGAATGTATACTGAATCGTTGCTACTGTAAAATAAAGAAGTTAAGTCCAGAGAATTACTATTGACTTCCCTATTTAAAACTAACTGAATATAATCAAACTAAATTATACAAGTAATAAATATTATGAGGATTACCATTGTTATAAGATTTGATGTCACCATGACAATCTTTGAGGTACACATTACAACATTATAAACACTATCGTAAACAAGCCCAATGTTTGTTTGCAAACCAAGGATGTATGATATACTAGTCAAAACACTTTCTTATGTAAACAGGACAGGTAAAATACATGATAACAATGTTTATTGAATGTATTTCAGTTTACGTGCGTGACTGTTGTTTGTTGACTTCTCTCATTGTGACCCAACAATGAATAAATCATTATCTCTTCACTGTGAGTCATAATTGATAGCTTGCTTTAAAACAACCCATTTTGGCCTCCCGCCGAGATAAAAACCGACTACTTCCCGTTGTGAATGGAAGATACTTGAAATCAACTGTGACTCAATTTCAATTTTCAGAATTTACCATTAACCCTTCAATATAAACGAAACAGCACTGATCCCTAAGACAGGAACTATCTAACTGAGTGGCCATATATTGGGAATTCATTGATACTCTTCATAAGATACGAATAATGATTCGAAGACAAAGTTTCTTACAATGATTATTCTTTACGACGGTATTATGTCAAAAAACTGTACTACAATAGTCTGCGTTTCCCGTGACGCTGATTGTGAAGTTTAAAAACTTTAAAAAAATTAAGTGTGTGGTCCACTTTCTCGAGTCACATTTCAATGGTCTATAACAAGTGTTAGTGACTTATAGATCGTCGTTTAATTTTCAAGATTAACAATAAATAATTATCATATTGGAAGTTAGGGAGAAATATGCAGGTCGAGATTTTATGAACTTCAATTACGACTTCACATCATGATATGGTATCTTGGCAAAGATCAAACTTAAAGCCAAAGAAAAATTATAAATGTTCCTTGATTTGGCCTGGGGAACTTAATATTTAAAGAATCGCTTACATAAATAAATCTATTTCGTTTTTCTTTAGATAATCATGTGTATAATTATGTAAACTAAAATTCTAATCTTCCTTACGATCTCCCTACTAATAACATTGGATCTGATAACTTGTAAAGTTACAGACGAACTGTACATTTCCGGTGCTAATCTGTAAAAGGAAATAAACTCACTCTAAAGTCAGAAGGGGAATTTTCTAATCGCTCCATTAAACAAACTGGACTTATCAATCACGTTTAGGTAATTTATACCTTCAAAGCTACAGCACACAATGTGCAAACATGGGGCCTGATAGGAGAGATAAAACATTGCCCGTTAGGTGGCGCTATCGCCTCCAAGGGAGATAATCGGACCCTTAAGGAGATAGGACGGCCATTTTGTTTAAAAAAATGAAATGAAGATAAAGCAGGCAGGGGTCGAAGAACTCAATAGTTTTTATCTAAATTTGGCAAACTTAAAAACAAACAATAAAACGTAGTGATGATATAAAGGACAGATATCGTGGAAGTATAAAGATAGGATGTCTTATGGCTGTACTTCAATGTATGAAAATTGTTACGTCCTGACTGTAGTGATAGTTTGGACACGTTGAGAAGGGCAGCTATCTTGTATCTACAGCGCCGATCAATCTTAATGTTACCACATGCAACATGGCTATTCGATTACAACCTGTTGAAAAATATTCCAACAGAAAGTTAGATAAGTCGAGGGAATCTTGACGGGGGTCGAGGCTAGGGGGCGCTATGGGGGGTCGTCTCGTGGAGAGCCGCGCGCAGCCCGAGATAATCGGTGCTCATCACGACAGTTCCCTGTGAAATACGACACCCAAAAGGCTCTAGAAGGTGTGATCAAAACACTCATGTTAACGGCTTATTTGTTGTGTGGTATCCCTACCAGATACTCAAGACATTCCGGGCATAGAGTGATCTCCCCTGGAAACCTATGCGCGGAACTTTTGTAGAACTATGAATTATTATATATCATACTCATACTTATATTCGATGTGCAAAAAATTGCTTTAAAAAGACAATCCTAAATGCACCTCAAAGAAATCCTTTCGGATAATTTGTGAGGTTTAATAGCACGGTACCATTTTCATGCCATGCCAAATATTTCAAGATGTTGGACCAGATGCCGACTGGCTGGGCTCATTAAAAGGTTCTTAGATTTGGTTCAATCTTCGTCTACAATCTAAAGTTTTTCAAGAAAACTTTATCAAAAATTACCAAAATTCATATCAAGACACTGCACAGCTATTTAAACAAGCTCTGCTTTAAACTCAAATCAAGAGAGTAAGTAGGGATGAAGCAAAAAGGCCAATTTCTGAATGGCATATAGTCTGTTATCCAGACCCTAAAGCAAAAAAAATTAAAGGAGCCTTTTAAGTCTAGAAAATATTGGCAAGTCTAGATGCCTCAGCTTTAGGCTGAAATTAAAATTAGGTATTGTTCATGGCTCCTTTTTATTCCTTTTTATATAAAAGATCAAAATAATAAAATTAGTAAAGAATTTGTTTTTAGTCTAAATGGTATACAGACCAGAGGCTTGTCTCTGAACCGAACAATCGTACCATTAACTTTCTGCTTTTGTACAAAGTTTTGTGTTTTTTGAGGTTGGGTCCCTGGCAGTATTCAAATTCACACACACTATTCAGTCAATCAGCACCCTTACACTGACCGTACAGGAAGCTTACCAACTCGCCCATCTAGCCTTGACAATCATATTGAATATATAATTTTCAAAGAACTTTGTATTATATATATACATTACCTTAAATACACTTTTTCATAGCATGAATTTGAAATTAAAATGCACTTTGATTGTGTTTCCAATTTGCAGAGTAAAAATGCAATACTTGTATGAGATTATCGTATAAGGAAAACTTAAGCAGGCTTAATCGATTCCGCTGATTCTTGTGGGATATTGTCACGTGCAATTAGATGGAATTTTGATATTTAAGAAATATTTTTCAATCAACGGGATATTAAAATATTGGGATTTGTTGAAACAATAAAAATCTTCTATATATTGCCTTTTCAAGTTTTCCAGATATTTTTAAAAATACATGTAGTTATTCAAAAATCAATTGATTAAAAACAACACTCACCAAATAATTTTCCCATGCATGATAAAAGGTCATGGATATGCCAACTAATGAAATAAGTCATTATTCACAATATTTCACACTAATTGGTTATGTAATGTGTAAGTGTTCCCAATGAACGGTGCACATAGAGTACAATTCAGATGTTCAAATATTTCACATGTAATTATTCAATTTAAGTTTAATACATGGAGGATCCATGTCTAATAGAATCTAAATTAAATAACCTACAATTAAGACCTCGATTTGCAGTACATATTTGACATCTTTAATAAGTAACGTAAATCTATACGTAGTTCAAGCTGATGTCTCATTGACTGAAACATTTTCATTCATTCAAGAAACCTTAGACAAAAAAATCCCTTTCCAGATATTTACAGTAGACGAAGACTGTCAGACATTTACAAGATATATATTAGGTGAAACCAAAAGCTTTCTGTTTGAGATATATAAATATGTAAAGAATAAATTCTATCAAGTATTCTTATGTCCATTTCATCAGTTCTATTTCGCCTGTTTCGCCAATTTTGTTCTATTGTGGCCAATAACGTATTTTTCTTAATGTTTTGGATATAGGTTCCTTTGTGATCTTGAGCCAGTTCAAAATTAAAGGGGGTCTCCAACTTCTAATTTTTAACTTCCAGTGTTTTATTAGCGAGGCCCCGAGAGGGTCGGAGAGGGCCTCACTAATAAAACACTGGAAGTTAAAAATTAGAAGTTGGAGACCCCCTTTAACATATTAGGTTTTGATATAAATTGTGATGAAATAACGGACTTAATTGACAACACGTACATGCATGTTTATGGGGCGTCATATGGCCTACCTTTAGGCTTGCATCAGCCATCTTGAATTTTTATGATTACAAGAAAACAAATCTGCTAATTATGCCAATTTATTAGCAAAGTTCCAGGATCGGAGGATTGTCTTCATTTCACAATATTTTCGTTTTTGAGCGATGCGCTTTTTTTCTGAGTCAAATCGTCAATCTTGAAGAACTATAAAGTAAATCTCTCTTACATATTTAGAAATAAGTGTGAATAATCATGTATTTACCCTACGAAATATGTATTAAAAGAAAAGTTTTATTAGAATAACACACTCTATTATTTCAGGACTTTTCTGACTAAGTAAAAAACGGAGATACCAGATTAAAAAAGTGCATCTTTAATGCACTGTTTTAAGGAAATTTTGAAGATATAAATTGTTTATGAAATGTTAATGAACAATTTTATAGACTAAAGGTATTTAAGTTAGTTGATATACAAAAATGTTGGCATTAATTTCCTAAAGAATGTCAACCGAGAGAATCTTTGAAGGTATTCTTTGATTCATACGAATTCAAGCAATTGTAAGACCTGTAAATCTTTTCGAAGGCCTACAAGAATCACGGAATTCATATGAATATTTTCCCATGAATTGTGTGTAAAAATGGTAATAACAACATCACTTTTTGACGGCGTTGTTGAACTGAAACTCGTGATTGCAAAATACGTCAATATGTGCAGATATAATAACGCGGCATGCTTACATATGACGTACATTACGTATTTAAACAATCCCAAGGCGCATATCAAGTACGAAACTGCGCACAAACCATTTCCAGCTAGCTCTGCTTTGTGACGGTGCAGCTGAAACGACATCCATTAAGCATTGCCAGTTAGGTAGCAATCCGGGTGTTTATTTGTCCAAGGCGGAGTGATACCATATGTGAAGACAATACCGCCAACCAAAACACGGAATTGGCTGCAGATAGACTAACCCTTCACCCATCTCCTTGTCTGAGAAACCAACCTCATGTGTCCGCCATCTTGTTTTGCTTTGACGTAGGGATCATTAATTGAGAAATGATAAGAGGGAGGTACAGTAATGACATCCAATCGTCGTACCTCCGTTTCTCAACGAGTGTACGTTTACATAATAAGCTTACCGCGAGCACAAAGTGAGAATACTGCACTAATTTGCCTTTTTGTTTGCTTCGCTGGAAATTACGCTGTCGGCGCTCTGAAGTTGGCCCCTTGACGTCGTCTTTGATATGATATTCCTTCCATCAACAGTTACGTCCCTTTGTGGTTTTGAGTTGGAGCGTTCAGGGAGTAAATTGACATTTCCATACACTTTGATGTAAATCTTGCGATGACATATTGCAGTTTTACAAGAATGTGTACCTTTTGAAAGTATATCCGATAAAAACATGTTCTTTTCAATTCACAGTTTATCTTGTATCATTATGTCAAGCGTTATTGGTTAATGATGTGGATTCCAGAATACTGAGCCTAGAATCAAAGACATTCATTAAACGAAATAGCGATGGAAAACTGATAAATGTTTTGAGAAATATTTCCCTTTCTTATCTATTTTACTTATTTACATTATTTAAATAAGTAGTTAAATTTATACAATTTAAATAAACGTTCTTCTGCCCGTTTGAGTTACATGTATACTTAAAGTTAAACTCTAAATTTTACATTGACTTAAGTTCAAGTTCTGGTTTGCAGGGTGCCTGAAATTCACCTTTGCGTTGTACTTCTCCATTTTCCTGTTTCTAAAATACAATGTCAGATTCTCAAATGCAATTAAATTCCAAATAAAGTTGTATTTTTTCACTGATTTCTTTTCTTTCAGTAGTTCTTATGTTTCACGTTGTACTCAAGTTCAGTTGAACACTGTAATGAAGTTCTACTTTTAAAAACATATATATAACGAATATATTTCATATCACTCTGTAAATATAATAAGTACTCCTTTATTTTGTACAATGTTTTTCTACTTAAAATTGTACCTCAAGTCATACTTAATTTTATACAAGGAAATGATATGGATGTCAACTTCTTTATTTATTTCACACGACGTTTTACTCCGGGCACCTGAAGAAGGGGCAAGAGCTAGCCCAGAAATGTCGTGTGAAATAAATAAATAAGTTGACATCCATATCATTTCCTTGTATTACTACCCAACTTCTAAATGCCCTTGAAGAATTTCATACTTAATTTTGTTTTCAATTTCTTCGTTCCGATTTATTCTGCAATCGTACTATGTAATTTAGATTCTACTTCCTAGTATGAAGTGATTCACAAGTAAATTTTCTGTCATGTATTGTCGACAGACAGACAGACAGACAGACAGACAGAAATAGTTGTATCTCGTTACATTACACATCCAATATGCTCATGTCCATCATATATGATGTTCCACATTGTGTTGTTTGCCAGTTCTGTTTTATTTTGACCAGCAATCCGTTTATTTGCTTTTACATTCCTTTGATTAAGCGTCCTTTGTGATCTCGCAACGGTTAAACATTAGCATATTTGATTATTGATATAGGTGGCGATGAAATAATTCCCATAATTGACATATTTGATTTATGATATTTGATAAGAGGTATGTTTACGAGAATGGCTGTAGATTAAAAGGAGTGTTGAGTTTGATATTTACAGTTATTTACACAGGACGATGTAATCGTAACTTGATGGACGAACTGAGAACGGTTTATGTCACTTTCATCTTCATCTTGTAGATTTCATATCTTTTAATCATTATTTTGAAAATATTTTCCGCAAATACTCACGCTTTTAAAAGACTTATTGTTTGTCAAAAACCGTTCATAATCATTTCAAGAGCATAGACTAAAAGTCATGTTGCTGCGCTACTGCCAACATGCCTTTGATATATTTTCATAAATCAGAAAGATGGACTGAGAATATGTAATATCAGGTTGAGGAAACTTTAAAATTTTCCAATTAGTTTAGTATGAAATAGTTCAACTCTTTAAAACACGAATACTGTAAGTAATTTGTCCGTAATGATAAACCTTGAAATGCGCAAAAATGTTTTATTTTTATTGTCGTTTAAAGGGAACAGTAGCACGTTTTTTTGAAATTGTATATTTTTTAGTTTTCACTGCTCGTTGTACGTTAATGCTAAATGTATCATTTTGAAAGTATCAAAAATCTCATTTTACAAACCAACATCCATAGTCAGAGAACAAATTATAAAGATTCACATTAAGTCCATCGGCGGCCATTTTTGTGTGAACGCCTTTCAGTCATTTTGTGTAAGAAAAAGGAATCGCATGGCTGAAATTATATATATTATTGGATGTATGACTGCTTCATTAGGTTTAAATACATTGTCTTTCAATTGGAACCCATTCTCTCCCCACAAAGGCAACTCAGTCATACCTGAATTAGCTAATTCAGGTATGACTGAGTTGCCTCTGTGGGGAGAGAATGATTGGAACCATTTATTTTAATTTTCTTGACATCACCTTATTTTTCCCCCGCAAAACATGCTTCTGCCCCTTTAATAAGTTTGACATTTGATTTTCAACAGATTATCTGTTTACATATTACAGAACTTCATACTCTTGCTTCAGGGGTAATCCTATTCCGGATTAGGATTAGGTGGGGGTATACAAAATATGCATTGATACGGATCACCGTCTCTGTTCAGTTCTTTTCCTTTTGAATGAAATAAGAGTTCCATGTACATGTCTATATGTCAATCAGTTCTCCACAAACTCCGCGCATTGCATGACGCGGTGCACGGAGCTCACACTTTAACTAGACAGAAGTACAGTACAAATGTCAATCTACCAACAGTTTGATGTACCGCATATGCAACATCTGTATTTCCCTTTCATTAATTACTCGTTAATGAGCAATTATAGATGTTAGTTTGAATTAACCCGTCAATCGACATGCTAACTGCCACATAAAGCACAGACGCTAGGTAAGGTTGGTCGTGTCAAACCAATAACTTGGAGCTTTCTTGCACTAACTGCTCCGAAATTAAAAGTGAACATTCAAATGTCAAACTAACATTAAATGTTGAATTCGGGAGGGAGCGTTCGGGTACCTCACGACGTTGTTAATTAGCAAATAATTTCGTAGTCAAATTTGTTGTCTGTATTTTTTTAAAGTTACTGAAAACTTCAAAATCTACTGAAAGGTAATAGAATAGTAGGAGAAATTTTATTTTTAAAATGGTGAGTTCATAACAACACATTAAGCAGGAATGTATAAAATGTCTATTGATTTATAAACTCCCCTTGACATTTTAGCAGATGTTTTGCTGAAAATGAAGGTCACATTAAACTGCCTAAAATAAACACTGCGTCAAAAAATAACAGCGTAATAAAACAGAACATATTTTCTATTCATAGTTTAAGTAGGGTTAACGTCCTTGCTTTATTTGTCCATAAACATAGATTTTAAGGCATAAACTAATCATATGCGTTTGTTTGAATTGAAATATTCCTTTTAAAACAAGTAGACGGTATTTAAGATTTGAAAGATACCACAGTAGGTCTGGCACATAGTTGGAGCTTTTAAAACGTTTGAGAATAAACACACGAAGATAAAACAGTCTGAAAGAGACGAAAGATGTACAATCTCTGAACTGACATTGCCTTAAAGATGTAGATTAGAAACGCAAAATATTTTAGTAACTTCTTTATTACATGTCAATAGAGTTAATTTTCAAAAATATTTTTGATTATCTTCAGTATTCTTTTAATGTCCTTCCAGAATTAGTAATAGAATTAGTTTGACATAAACATGTATGTCAGTGTTAGAATGACTTTGGCATAAGTTATTAACCTTGCCAATCTCTCTTCCAACATTCCCAAAAATGGTCATGATGGACAAAAGGGAAATGTGGGGAATAATATGTGAAATATATGTAAGTTTTGGCAGGTTTAAACTTACTCATTTCCATCGTAAGAAAGATTCAACAAAATAAGAAAGAAATGAATAATTCTTCTCGATACATTGATAACCACTGTTCTAAGGTGAATTTAAGAATAATTAACTTATTCAGATAAAAGCGAAAACCGTCAAAACACAATAGTTGATAAAACTTAGATATTTCTTTAATCCAAAGTGCAATCTCGGCTAACGTTTTAGATGTGTTTGATAACATGGGATTAAAACATATGCACTAGAACGAAGAATACGTCACAATGGTGATATTGTAGACTGTTTTCTTGTAACTTAAATGATCACCAGTCAAGACATCGGAATCATAACA
Organism: Steromphala cineraria; assembly: GCA_916613615.1. Lineage (NCBI taxonomy): Eukaryota > Metazoa > Mollusca > Gastropoda > Trochida > Trochidae > Steromphala > Steromphala cineraria. Next base: position 10,069,768 of record OU744728.1, read on the forward strand.
AACTCTTTTTATAAAGCTTAAAGAAGGTCAATTAACTCTTCCTTAGCCACAACTATGAATTTGGACAAAAGACCGCATGTTCCTGAACCTTAAATGATCATCAACCAAGTCTTCGGAATCATAACACATCATTCTGATGCAGCTTAAAGAATGTCAATTAAAACTTCTTTTATCAAAACTATGAATTTGGTCAAAAGACAGTATGTTCTTGAACTTTAAATGATCATCTGCCAAGACTTCCGGGATCATATATAACAAATTCTTCTTTTAAAGCTTAAAGAAGGTCAATTAAAACTTCTTTAACCAAAACTATGAATTTGGACAAAAGACCGTATGTTCTTGAGCCTTAAATGATCATCAGCCAAGACTTCGGAATCATAACAAATTCTTCTTTTAAAGCTTAAAGAAGGTCAATTAAAACTTCTTTAACCAAAACTATGAATTTGGACTAAAGACCGTATGTTCTTGAGCCTTAAATGATCATCAGCCAAGACTTCGGAATCATACAACTATTCTTATAAATCTTAAAGAAGGTCAATTACAACTTCTTAAACCAAACTATGAATTTGTCAAGTGACCGTGTGTTCCTGAACCTTAAATGATCATCAGCCAAGACTTCGGAATCATACAACTATTCTTATAAATCTTAAAGAAGGTCAATAACAACTTCTTAAACCAAACTATGAATTTGTCAAGTGACCGTGTGTTCCTGAACCTTAAATGATCATCAACCAAGATTTCGGAATAATTCAATTATTCAATTAAGTTTATTGCATCCTTGGCCACATGCCCTTATACAAATACACATGATTAATAAACTATAATAATAATAAACTATTCGGATGCAGCTTAAAGAACGTCAATAAAACTTCTTTAACCAAAACTTTGAATTTAGACCAAAGACCATATGTTCGTGAACCTTAAATGATAATTAACCAAGACTTCGGAATCATAACAAACTATTCTGATGCAGCTAAAAGAACGTCAATTAAACCTTCTTTAACCAAAACTATGAATTTGGACAAAAGACCGTATGTCCTTGATCATCAGCCAATACTTAGGAATCATAACAAATTATTCTTATAAAGCTTAAAGAATGTCAATTAAAAGTTCTTAAACCATCACTGAGGATTTGGACAAGAGACTATGTGTGCTAAGTCTCAAACATTAGATTTTAGTTGAAGTAGTGCTACTTACCCCATGACGTTGGTTGCTTCTAGCTCTGATGTAAACCAGATGGATGGTCATAAAGTCCACATCAGCTTTATGGTTGCCTACAACACTGCCCTCTGTATTCTTTTATTCAACTTCTTCATTTTACAACTTTCTTGCCTACCAAAATGTCTGATTCGGGTTCAGGGCTTTCTACAACACTGCCTTCTGTATTCTATGATCAAACTTCTTCATCCTTCACCTTCCTTTCCTTCAAACTATGTTGATGGAGATGAATGTTTCCTGGTACATTGTCCTGTGTTTCTTTTATCCAACTTCTTCAATTCACATGTCTTTTCCTGAAAAATAGTTGTCTGTAACTCTGATCTGTGTATTCTTATATCTAACCTCTTTGTTTAACTGCATGCTTTCATTGTTTTCGAGACTAACATTTAGTTCCTGAAAAAAGAGTTCTTTACTAAGTTTATCATTTCGATTTTTTATTTACAAACAAATGAAAAGGAACCTTGAACACTACTTAAAATCCTACAGCTGAGGCATCTGGACTGCTAATATTTCATAGACTTAAGAAGTCTCATTTAATTTGTTTTGCTTTAGGGTCTGAATAATAGACAAATTTCCCCCATAATGTCTGATTTTTCTTCTGTATACTATCTGATTTTTCTTCCGTAATGTCGTATTTGAGTTAATAGCTGCCTATGATACTGTCGTCTTCATTATGAACTAAAATCTAAAAAAGAAACGTCCCCTTTTGTTTTTTTACACACATAAAATATCACGAACGATAATTAAAAAATGACACCATTCTTATATATGCCACTATCTGAAGAAACTCATCGCTTAAACGCACAAAATGCAGTGGTTAAGGTACAACAATTTCGTTTTGTTTTATTTTTTGTTCTTTCGAGATTCGAGAATCAAATATGGAGGGGACGTTTCTTTTGGATTTTAGTTTATAATCAAACATTTTCATTTTGCAACTTTTCACCTCCCAAATAGTATAGCATATTAAAGTTACCTATAACACTGACGTTTCTTTTTTGTCTAACTGCTTTATTTCATCTCTTTTATTTCTTCCAATTGATCTGGCTCCTGATTCAGATGAAAAACTATTAGTAAAACAGTCTAATTCGATCCAAATCTTTCATTTACCCTTTTCCTTCCTTCAATCAAGTTTAAGGCAGGTTAATAGCTTTTGTGTCCTTGTTCCTCGTGGAGTCATTGTCGGTCCTTCCATAAAGTCTAATGTTGGGTAATCAATGTCTTTTACACGGTCATGTCCCTTATGTCTTCCTACATCTTCATTTCACCATTTTCAGTTTTGTTCAAAATAGCTAATATCAGTAAAAAGCTATCTATGACACTGCTCTTTGCTGTATTGTGCTTCAGTCTAAACTTTGGTAATGATTATTTGTTTTTCATCTCAAATTTTATATACTATTTCCTTCAACCGTTTGATTCAATTCTTCTGATACTTTCCAAAAACCCGTGATTATTTTTGACTGCCTTGTGATTTGTCTTTAATAATGACATTTATCTTAATTTCTCTTTACAGATACATATCCTCTTAGTCTGTTGCTACTTCCGTTCCACCAGAACGTCTGAATAAAGACAACGTTATATATGTTTTGTTCCCTTTGAATACAAGTATTTATCGTATATTGGCAAATTTGAGATGAATGTGCGAGATGTTTTGATTTAGTTAATGAATTATACCCTTTACGTTCGTATCAAAGCAAAATGATATATAATGGAAAACACGGAGTGGCTCTTTAAGCCATTTTTCTCATATGTGTGCCTCCTTTATACTGCTATTTTGTCAATGTATTCGGTAGATTCGATAGTCTGTGTCTTGTTTGTCTTCATTAAAACATTATTTCCTCCTATCAAAATGATGAAAATGACATCCTTAGAAGTGCTTTAACATATTGTGGCTTCACATGCAATTCAATTCCATCGCATTTATGAAAAAAACCCACCAAAATTACTTCAGAGGTTAACGTTTAGTCTTCAGCGTTACTAACCACTATCTTACATTTCAACACAGGGACAAAATGTATTTCTTTATATATACAATGTAAACATTCTACCTTTGATGTGGAATTATATTTCTAAAGTAAAACATTATTGTGATTTTCAAACTAAAAGAATATTTTAAAGTATTTCCTTTGGAGAGATTATGGAATGTTTACGAGAGGTTGATAAAGGCGTGTTCTATTCAAATAATGCCTTGAAACTTAAACTCAGCTGCATGAGAAACGAAACTCTGCTTCATAAATAAACATCTGTAATATTTTATTCAACACGCCCCCGAGAATTTTATGATCCAATTTGAAAGGTCTGACCTATATAAGCCAACCGTCTACCTTACGCTGAAACATTTTTCTTAGCGTTTCAAGCATTTGATTTCCGAAATACAAATTTATCAAGACGTATTATTGAGCGTACAAGAGTAACCATTACTATGATGGCCGAGAGGGGCCATTTTTTTTTCTTATCAAAATCTACGACATGAAATCGCGAAATGGCGAAAAATCCATCACGAAATCGCGAACTGGCAAAACAAACTCGAGAAATCGCGTAATCGAAAAGTAATAAGCACGAAATGAAATACCCCTTCTTGGTCATCATACATTGCAGCATTTTGCGGCCCTGTGTATCTCTTACATGGTAGTTGTTCACCAAATATCAACAATTACACCATTGGTCACCTCAGAACATTGTTTAGATCCCAACACACTGACTTATAACCATCCGCCCTCAGAGAACTTATACTAACACTTCAATTCTTTTATGGGCAAATCATAATGTTAAAGGACCCAAAAACTAACATTTCATCTGCTAACCTCCCAGAACCTTAAAATGGAACATAGAAGTATAACATCGTTGAACGTTCTTTAACTATTTTTCTTGTTATTAGAGACCCTTACCCACAATCCGATGAGCCAAAAAGTAACATTGTAACATAACTTAACTTTGCTTTGGTCACCAAATGAAATTGAACCAATACATTGGCACTCATATATATCAACGTATCAAATCAGACAACGGGCACAATTACGACGATTGTAAGTATTTCCCTACTTTCCAGGTAACGTCCCAGACGTATGCTTCGTCATGATTTTGCATTGTCTTCATTCACACTGCATCCCTTCAATTACAAGCTTTCACGCCGGAAATGTAACATGGTCTATTCTTGCGCCTGCCAAGCTAAAAACTCCCTTCAAATCTATATATAATGTATCTACTTTGTAAACCGTGCTGTACACAGACGGTGATTAAAACATTGGCTCAATTTCAAACATTAGGGTCTCTGATTGGTGAAGCCAACACGAGACGTTTGCCGTGTACTAGCATGTGGCTTTAGTGTTGTCTTCAGACTAAGTGTGTTAGTCTTCAGGTTTATACACCTTCTATACTTGCCTGTGTGGGAATAACATACTTTACTTTACACAATTTAAACGACAATTTAAGCTCTCTCATTTTGATGAAACACTCTAAATTCACTGTGCTGACACAATACGTTGCAATATTTTTGGACGTTAATCTTTGAAAAAAGGTCCACCATGCATGTATTAGTTTGCAAATCATATATGTAATATTAGAAATCCAAATCTATCACATGGATTCAAAATAAAATAAAGACATAAAATCACCCAAATTGAATAAGCATGCATTAAATCTTTCTTTTTACTAACTTGCTTCCGGTATACTGAAAACTAAGGAAAAGTTTCTTCTAGCTTTGGTTTGTTCCCGTTCTAAGATCAAGGTGTTCTGATTGAAAATCTACAACGCTCAAATTTGAAACGGGAATAAATGAATGAAATAGAAGTTTCCCCCTGAACTACTGTATTTTCACAACAAATTTAACTTTCATTAGTAAGAGACACGTAAAACCATTACCATACCTCCAACTCGTTCTAAAGCCTTAAAGAATGGTTTTGATAAAGATTGGCGACTAAAACGTTTATACGTGATATAGGAAGTTCTGCACCAACGGAAACTTTTCCAGGGCGAGAATATTTAATTTTTAAACGCTTATTATTAATGGATATAAAGGTATTTAAAGACAATATAACCATTCCATGGTTTTGCTATCCTATATGGCATGTGTATGGAAGACAGATAGGGGAGCATGAACCCTCATAGTTTCCTTCTGTTCACACCACATGCTTATAGCCACATTATTGCCAGGCTAAGTTGTTTGTTTAGCCTCTGATCTATCTGTTATACTGATGATACCCTCGACAAGAAGGGCACATTTATTTGGCTACTGTAACGTTAACCTTTGACCTTGCCATTGGCGTCACGTTACCATGGAAACAGATCACAACAAAAGGTTGTAAGACGGAAATATCCGCTTCTATAAATACAGCATTTTATGTCGATGTTGGAACATTGTTGTTTAGAGGTGGAAGTCTTCTGGAGTCATAACACACTGAGTAATGTACGTTACACGCGCGACTGGAAACACATCTGATACAATACTTATCTTACCTTTACACCTAGACTCGCCCCTTACCCTACCTGCTGTCTTGTCTACTGTATCCAGTGAACGATTCTGGTTGAAGGCTAACTATGGCATTAATGTGATATACTACCTTACCTACCTATATTCCTAAACACTCTCTGTTCTGTAGTAGATCCTGCTTAATCTTTATAGAAGGTTGAGTAGTGACTTTGCATCCAAACAAAACTTAGCCTTTGGATTCATAATCTTTGGTCTGCAATAATATATTATCTTAAATTTTCACCGGAACTCGCCACTGATCATCTTCTGTTTTGTATACTAGTGCGGTAATCTGATTGACGTTTTCTTTTATAACGATAAGCACTGAATTGTATGGTAACATCACCTTCCCTGTCTATATCTATGTCTGAACTCGCTCCTTATCCTGTCTATTATAAGGTTATCTGGTGAAAGATCCGTTGTTTTGAGTTGAAAATTATTCCATACAGTATCTGTTCTGTCTGAAACTCTCTTTGATATATAAGGTCTATGTTAAATCTATTGAACGACTTGTGGTACTAATTTGAACAATCAAATTGCATTGATTCAATTCTTTCACTCACCAAAACAATAGCATACACTACAAAAACATCATTTGAAATGTTTGAGTTATCTTACAAAAGACTGGTTACATATATATGATGCAACGTAAACAATGAAAAACTTTTTAGGAAATAAGGAATCATCTCAAAGCTAAGATATCCTAACTTTCTGTCCTAAACAAGGATGCATCTTAAAGCTAAGATATCCTAACTTTCTGTCCTAAACAAGGATGCATCTTAAAGCTAAGATATCCTAACTTTCTGTCCTAAACAAGGATGCATCTTTAAGCTAAGATATCCTAACTTTCTGTCATAAACAAGGATGCATCTTTAAGCTAAGATATCCTAACTTTCTGTCCTAAACAAGGATGCATCTTGAAGCTAAGATATCCTAACTTTCTGTCATAAACAAGGATGCATCTTTAAGCTAAGATATCCTAACTTTCTGTCCTAAACAAGGATGCATCTTGAAGCTAAGATATCCTAACTTTCTGTCCTAAACAAGGATGCATTTTTAAGCTAAGATATCCTAACTTTCTGTCCTAAACAAGGATGCACCTTTAAGCTAAGATATCCTAACTTTCTGTCCTAAACAAGGATGCATTTTTAAGCTAAGATATCCTAACTTTCTGTCATAAACAAGGATGCATCTTTAAGCTAAGATATCCTAACTTTCTGTCCTAAACAAGGATGCATCTTAAAACTAAGATATCCTAACTTTCTGTCATAAACAAGGATGCATCTTTAAGCTAAGATATCCTAACTGTCTGTCCTAAACAAGGATGCATCTTTAAGCTAAGATATCCTAACTTTCTGTCATAAACAAGGATGCATCTTAAAGCTAAGATATCCTTACTGTCTGTCCTAAACAAGGATGCATCTTAAAGCTAAGATATCCTAACTTTCTGTCATAAACAAGGATGCACCTTTAAACTAAGATATCCTAACTTTCTGTCCTAAACAAGGATGCATCTTTAAGCTAAGATATCCTAACTTTCTGTCATAAACAAGGATGCATCTTTAAGCTAAGATATCCTAACTGTCTGTCCTAAACAAGGATGCATCTTAAAGCTAAGATATCCTAACTTTCTGTCCTAAACAAGGATGCATCTTTAAACTAAGATATCCTAACTGTCTGTCCTAAACAAGGATGTACCTTTAAGCTAAGATATCCTAACTTTCTGTCATAAACAAGGATGCATCTTGAAGCTAAGATATCCTAACTTTCTGTCCTTAACAAGGATGCATCTTGAAGCTAAGATATCCTAACTTTCTGTCCTTAACAAGGATGCATCTTGAAGCTAAGATATCCTAACTCTCTATCCTAAACAAGGATGCACCTTTAAGCTAAGATATCCTAACTTTCTGTCATAAACAAGGATGCACCTTTAAACTAAGATATCCTAACTGTCTGTCCTAAACAAGGATGCATCTTTAAGCTAAGATATCCTAACTTTCTATCCTAAACAAGGATGCACCTTTAAACTAAGATATCCTAACTGTCTGTCCTAAACAAGGATGCACCTTTAAACTAAGATATCCTAACTGTCTGTCCTAAACAAGGATGCACCTTTAAACTAAGATATCCTAACTTTCTGTCATAAACAAGGATGCATCTTGAAGCTAAGATATCCTAACTTTCTGTCCTTAACAAGGATGCATCTTTAAGCTAAGATATCCTAACTTTCTGTCCTTAACAAGGATGCATCTTGAAGCTAAGATATCTTGAAGCTAAGATATCCTAACTTTCTATCTTAAACAAGGATGCATCTTAAAGCTTAGATATCCTACCTTCTATCCTTAACAAGGATGCATCTTATATCATTACTTCCATCCTTAAAAATGATGGTGTCCGGGAAACTTGCCAGTAGCCAGTTGTGTTGAATTCTGTGAGAAACAAACTTTTGTTTATTCCTACCTGGAGGTTAAGAGAACAAAGCATGTATTGTATTGTGTGATGTTATGAAGTAGCAAGGAGAACGCCTGATAAGTTGGGTCTCGACTCTCGAGTGAAGTCATAAAGACATTTACAAGACAGAATACCAAAGCTGACCCGTCAAGTCTTCCAGCCTTTGATAGTGTGTTTCAAACCCTCGTCAATCATGATGAACGCTTATGGCTAATGATCTGCACGTGAAAATGTGATTAACAACTGCATGGAATGTCTATCCTGACTAAATGCATGTTAGTTTACTGCTTCGAAACCATTGACCAAAGGGATCACAATCCGTACCCTCCTTTGGTAGGATTCGCTTCCACTTTCCAACCATGTGTTTCACGTTGCAAGCGCTGTGATAGAGTTCCGGTGAGCATGGCTGAAGGCAGTGGTTTATACATTACATGCCATACCTACACCAGTGCAGTTTGGAGGTTTGTTATGTCGGGCTTAGGCCTTGCGTTTCCGATCTTCAAGTTATGTTATATCCATAAAGAATGTAAGATCTCGTGTAGCAACGTGATTAACCTACACAGCGAGATTTATTACGGAGGTCAGTGATATTTTGCCAGGTAATCTAACATGGAACAAACTTCAAAGAATCGCGAGGCCAGGTAAAGGTAGCTTATAAAGACGCGTTCTCTAGAACGTAATACTATGGCAGGTATATTGTTGCAAAATATTTTCTAAATGCGATCATACCATGGAATCGAAATTTACTTTGAAGAGCTTTGATGTCATTGGTATGTTTCAGGTGTGTTTGAAATATGTCATATTTAATTTTCAAGTTGCTTGATCTTAGATTTTGTTTTATCAATATAAAAAAGAATGTTTTCTTAAACTTAATAACTTCTAAGAAACTGCTTCTTTAAAAAATTGCAGATATTTCATTCCTGATTTTTTATGTGGTTGTATATATACTCAATATCCCTTCTCGTATTACACACCTATTCGCGTTGATAAGAAGCGTAATGGTTATTTTGGAAACAACATTGAGTTGTACAAAACTGTAAGAACATCATTGCCCAAAAGACTTTTGCTCGAAGACTTTTCCAGAAAGTTTCACCGCAAATCCCTTAAGGCTTAGTAAATAGTCAATTACAATTTGACTTTCAGCATGTTTGGATTACGACGTCAAAACGTTATAATTCAAATTAGAAACTAATATGTCAAAGAATTTACCAACGATCTGTGGCTCAACTTCTCAGCTTCTAAGCTTTATAATTTAAAGCCTTCCAATACAGTACAATGTATGTGCGGAGACGATAATAAGTTAGTTACCTACAGGAGGTTTCTTATTTACAATCAAATTCAGGTGCAGTTAACTGAAGAGAAGGCCCAGAAACTCTAATGGAATACAGACAGTTTGAAACAGCAAAGGATTGAGAGTGGAGTTGGGATATCTGAGGAAATTGTCTCGAACGTTACGAATTTGAACAGGATGAAAGATTGTTGGTAGCAATATTGTCTGTTATCCAGATCCTGTTTTAAAAAAACATTAAAGAAGCCTTCAATAAAGTTTTCAGGACTCCTTTATAGTTTATTTCAAATCAAAAATTGAAAGTGACAAAGTTTGTTAGTAGAAATTATGGTCTCTTAATAAGACCCTTAAGTAAAACATCAAAGAAGCCTTTAATTAAGTATATTTCATGAATCCTTGATATTTTATTTCAAATGAAAACGTATAATTATCAGAAAAAGTCATGAATTCATTTTTGCCAGGGACCATATGTCAGTCTAGTAGCAATACATGAATTTATCGTATCATCTAAAACATAACTAAAATAACAGAAAAGTTGGATGCAATAAAGCGTTAAGATCATCGAAACGTCAATTTCTGTACACTGAAACCAAAATAGCAGTCCTCACGAGCATCCAAGCCATTGAACATGTAATTTATTGCGTTACCATGACAACCTAAAAAGTCTATCTGTTTTATCAGGTTTTGCATTCTGAAAATATGTTACACATCGCATACTTCTTGCTTACTCATCGAACTTACATGCCTCCTCGACAAACTTACATCACCTTTTTATGCGTGTACCATGGATCATTAATGTTGCCATTTTCTGTTTAGCTTGGGCGATCATGCTTAACGAAAAACACCTTATTCATACATTGCCGATGTTTGTTATAGATAATTCTTTCTTATGCAATGTCATTAAATGTTGGTTACGGCAATTAACAGATAATCATAGGTTAATGTTGGACCTAAAAAACGCCGCACCTCATCATACGTATATCACATCACCTGTTAATACGCTGTGTTATCTGCAGTGAAAACAAAACTGTTTTAGCAAATGTTTGTGTTGTGTAAAACATCTCTTGGTGTTGATGTACAATGAGCGTTCTGTTGTAGCGGGTTGTGGAGTTTATCTTTCTACTGATAATGGAGGTTTCAAGCACAAGCCAAGGAAAACTTTGGTTAAGTGATCCGTGTGTTGTTTCGAGCTGTCTTAGATATACACGATAAGTTCCTCTCACGATAAGTGAAAAAAGAAATGCATTTTTTCAAAATTGTGGTAGATTGTCTTTCAGAAGGCGCGATATGTACGATACAAGAGCCAATTTAAGCATTCAAGTATTAAATCGAGCCATACTCCGTCCACAAGCTTTCAGTCATGTCAAAATTTCATTTTGCCATTTTTGAAAAAAAAAAACCCAGAGATTGAAAAGAAATTATAGACTCAAAATAAAAAAACGGGCGAGTCTACTTGTCTGTTTTTAATTTCCAATTTCGTTTAGTTATCAGGAATGTTAATTTCAGATACGATATTTGTTTATATGAAATGAAGTTGTTAACTTACAAAACATTTTAATATGTATAATAATATACACAAGATCCCCCTGCTTCTAGTTCAATACCAAACTAGTTTGTTTCATGTATGTGAATTTGTATTACTATTCATAATTAGTCTGTTTCTCTGTATGACAAATATACTTCGGTGATTAAAATATGCAAGATTCAAATTATATAAGATTCTTCAGAAATACACCCCTCTAAAGGCTGAAATATTGCCCAAGCGGCGTAAAACAATATTGCTCTCTCACTCACTCTTAACCTTTTTACATCTTTTGAATGGATCTATTCTTAACACAATTCGTCTCGGTTAGAATTATTAGTCTTAATGCAATTATATATTTATACGGATGTAACGTGTATGCATTAAGTGAATAGATGTTACACGTCTTGGCTCGTTGATAAAGACTTTAAGAAATGAACCTCCAACAATAGAATTCAACGATTGTGGACTATATTTGCTACTTTACGTTTGGTTGACAGTTTACAGACATGGGTGTATCCATCAAATATAGTTTCAATACAGACAATGTATATCTCAAACTCATGCATGGCAATGTCTATAAGTTTATAACTATTAGTTTTTGTACACTATACAAATTGAAAGACTTTCCTGCCATGAATTAAAATGACAACTTTGATAATTACATACCTTGCCGCGTCTTATCATTTCCACCAGCGAGGCTCGTAGTAATAGGTCGATTACATCTGCAATATTTCACGAGTCAAAATACAGACATACAATGACATACAGCTGATGGTATTTCAAAAATGTTAAAAGTTGTTTCATCGTTGAATTCACACAGTACCAGGCAATGCTACACGACGATGAAGTTTGGTATAGATTTCACCTTCGATGTCATCTTATTAATTGTATCTCGACTAGTTTATGAAAGGGGAATGACGCAAATGCAATCATAAACCAAACAATATTGCCAGAACTTAAACTATATCTCGTCGTTTTACGTATGTATTTCCTTTTTGGTATTGTAATTTAAACACAGTTTATAGAATAGGATCTTGATTTGCTTAGTGTGGACATACATGCTCTAACTTATGTTATATATATAGAGAGATAATTTGTTTATTAATGTCTCATCTCATACAAACACTATTGGCACATGATACAATACAATAAAAGATGTATGAGCCGTCAAGAGACAAATACACTACAATGACATAAAAATTTTCAATAAAAATATATTATAATAATAAAATATATATCCCCATAATCTAATCATACTAATGTATCCTTAAATAATGTGCCTCAATTCGACGAAATATTTTTCATTTATGATAAGTATTATAAATTCAAGAGCCACAGGAACTTCCACCTAAAGTTAGTGCCATTAATCAGCATCTATATTAAAAAAGACAAAATACAATCATGAAACCTTGGCCTACACACCAAATATAATATTGTGACACGCTTATATTCATTTAGTTTAGCATTGTGAATTCAATTACGCCTATCTGCATTCCAGATACCTAATAGTGTTTCATACCATAAATAGTTCAATTGACAAGATGGCGAAATGAGGTGTAGTGTAGATATGAGGGATGGTTGTTTGATTGCAAGCATGCAATAATTCCTCCATTTTCACATTTTAGATATTTTATATCTCGTAAATAAAGAGTATGTTTAAATAATGCAAAACAATTGGGGAAATAATTTGAGTATCTGTATCCAATATGTCTCTGACACAATGACCTTATTTTAGTATCTTATTAATATCTGGTGTTATTCTCGGGGGTCCTTTCTAACAAATGTATCAAATCGAAACAATTATATTCTCTCAAAGTTTGAATATACGTTACTATCTTACAAAACATAAATGCAAGCTGTCGTAAACGAAAAAAGGGAAATAATATTGATACAATATACAGTCTATATTATCAAGTATATATGTACGTACAAGTCACCTGGGAATACATAAATATATACATACACAGACCCAGTTAGTGTGACAGCGAGACAATTTGTATATGTTTATATATATTCAGTAGACCACAGAAAGTCGGACTACATTGTAACGGTACCATTGGACCAAAACGAGTTAGTTTCGCATCACTTACACTGAAAACCAGTCATAATCATCACCTATGAAATACTAATGAGAGACTTGTCATGCTTTGTTCGACTCTGAATCATCACCTCATGAAATACTAATGACGCTGCATCATTTTAGCATAAGTTTTCCCTTGGGTTGAAGATGTATTTGTTTCCCAGAGATAAGCATTATTCTTTATGTAGTTGGTATTTGCAAGTTTGCATTTTTAAAAGACACTATGCAAGAGATAAGTGGTTCAGGAGTGATTTGTGGTTTCAAGCGCAACGATGCACGACCTTGCTGTCTGGTTTAACTGTTCGTACTCATTATAGAAGCTATATGTTGTTTTCGTGTGTCATCCGGCCTTAGGACAAGAATGACTTACTTGAAATGTTATGATAACGTTTAATTCAACTTCATCTTCATCTTTTTTATATGTAATACCATAGAGTTTGAACATTCTTTGTGATAATTGTATATATATATATAAATGCTATATTTCAAAAATCAAATAAGTTGAGTCCTTTTAGGGTGCTTTAAAGAAAACCGAAGGTTGATTTACTTTGAATTCCCGTAAGCTCATAATGTTTCTTCTCAGGCCATTCTCTTTTAATAACTAACTAGACTGTGAATGTAATATTCTTATCACACCGGGCGAAAATGAATTCACAAATGTTGACAATGTAAATTCATGCAAGGTTAAATTTCTTAATAACACTTCACCAAATACGGGGAAGGTTAAATAACTATGATTCCAATGTACTTCTTGAATCAACACTTCTTGAATGCAGTCTATGAAGTGATACTAGTCGGGGTTCGTTCACACATATTAAACCAAGACGGTTTCCTTAACAATGGACACACACTAGTTTATCCGAAAAATACAATATTGTGCTTGGTACGAAATATGTATTGAAAAACATGTGCAGGGGCACAAAGAAGCTTTAAGCTGTGATCGTGTATACCCGGTGTTTACTACGTTTAATCCTGCTCAGAAATGCTTTGATGTCAAATAGTCTTTCATGCACACTGGCTATATGTTACTTTGAATAGTGTCTGGTAATTAAATTCAATGCTGAAGTTATCCAGGGACTCGATGCAGATCTGATATTAGTTCTCTAAGAACGTGACGGATTATTTGATGAAAGCTTGAAGAAAGGAAACCCGTTTTCCTTTGAAATTAAACACTTTAAAAATTTATGTATATCTGCAAGTAGATGTTTATGGGACGATGGTAATAAACTCGAACTAGACGCGTATATATAGACCTTTCTTATGTGCTGATGATAGGTGGGTAATAAAATGATAATTACAATTTTCCAAACTTTTCAAAAACAATTTCAAATAAAAGTTTAGCTTCCTGTTGTTTTAAATATGAATAGGGAAATGTTTTTTAAACCTGATTTGAAAATTGTGACAAGGCCTTTCGAGATTATTTGAAAGATATTTGGCTTATTTTACTGAAGCTCAATCTGGACAATGAATTGAAGTGAGCATTGAGAAAGAGTGAGAGAAAAAGAGAAAAAGGGTGAAGGTAGGGAGAAAACTGACAGGGATATTGAAAAGGAGGGGTAATGTGAGACTGACGGTAATGGAAATAGATAGAGAGAAAAGATACAAGATAGACACATAAGGGGGAAATACAGAGAATGGCGGAGGGACATAAATATAAACTTTAAAGTCTTAGACATCCACATGGAGACAGAAAATAACAGGGAGACAGGTACATAGAGGCAGAGAAACAGAGAGAAAGAAAGAAAATGTAGGACAAAAGAAAGGGAGAGAGAAGGGAGGACGAAAAGGGACAAATAGAGAGGGAGATAGAGCGAGGGACAGCGATTTGGACATACACAGACAGACTGAAACGGATACAGACAAAGACATATATAGACAAAGACATATACAGACAGACATACATAGACAAAGATATATACAGACAGACATACACAGACAAAGATATATACAGACAGACATATACAGACAAATACGTATATATACAGACAGACATATACAGACAAAGATATATACAGACAGACATATACAGACAAAGATATATACAGACAGACATATACAGACAAATACGTATATATACAGACAGACATATACAGACAGACATATACAGACAGACATATACAGACAGACATATACAGACAGACATATACAGACAGACATATACAGACAGACATATATAGACAGACATATACAGACAAAGACATATACAGACAGACATATACAGACAGACATATATAGACAAATACGTATATATACAGACAGACATATACAGACAGACATATACAGACAGACATATATAGACAGACATATTCAGACAAAGACATATACAGACAGACATATACAGACAGACATATACAGACAAATACGTATATATACAGACAGACATATACAGACAGACATATACAGACAGACATATACAGACAGACATATACAGACAGACATATATAGACAGACATATACAGACAAAGACATATACAGACAGACATATACAGACAGACATATACAGACAGACATATACAGACAGACATATATAGACAGACATATACAGACAAAGACATATACAGACAGACATATACAGACAGACATATACAGACAGACATATACAGACAGACATATATAGACAGACATATACAGACAAAGACATATACAGACAGACATATACAGACAGACATATACAGACAGACATATATAGACAAATACGTATATATACAGACAAACATATACAGACAGACATATACAGACAGACATATACAAACATACATATATAGACAGACATATACAGACAAAGACATATACATACAGACATATACAGACAGACATATACAGACAGACATATACAGACAGACATATATAGACAGACATATACAGACAAAGACATATACAGACAGACATATACAGACAGACATATACAGACAGACATATACAGACAAAGACATATACAGACAGACATATATAGACAAAGACGTATATATACAGACAGACATATACAGACAGACATATATAGACGAAGACATATACAAACAGACATATACAGACAGACATATATAGACAGACATATATAGACAGACATATATAGACAAAGACATATACAGACAAAGACATATACAGACAGACATATACAGACAGACATATATAGACAGATATATATAGACAGACATATACAGACATATATAGACATAGACAGACAGACATATATAGACAGACATATATAGACAGACATATATAGACAGACATATATAGACAGACATATATAGACAAAGACATATACAGACAGACATATATAGACAGACATATACAGACATACATAGACATAGACAGACAGACATATACAGACAGACATAGACAGACATATATAGACATAGACAGACATATATAGACAGACATATACAGACAGACATATACAGACAGACATAGACAGACAGACATATACAGACAGACATATACAGACAAAGACATATACAGACAGACATATATAGACAAATACGTATACAGACAGACATATACAGACAAAGACATATACAGACAGACATATACAGACAGACATATACAGACAGACATATACAGACAGACATATACAGACAGACATATACAGACAAAGACATATACAGACAGACATATACAGACAGACATATACAGACATACATATACAGACAAAGACATATACAGACAGACATATACAGACAGACATATACAGACAGACATATACAGACAAAGACATAGACAGACAGACATATACAGACAAAGACATATACAGACAGACATATACAGACAGACATATACAGACAGACATATACAGACAAAGACATAGACAGACAGACATATACAGACAGACATATACAGACAAAGACATATACAGACAGACATATACAGACAAAGACATATACAGACAGACATATACAGACAAAGACATATACAGACAGACATATACAGACAGACATATACAGACAGACATATACAGACAGACATATACAGACAGACATATACAGACAAAGACATATACAGACATACATATACAGACAGACATATACAGACAGACATATACAGACAGACATATACAGACAAAGACATATACAGACAGACATATACAGACAGACATATACAGACAGACATATACAGACAAAGACATATACAGACAGACATATACAGACAAAGACATATACAGACAGACATACACAGACAAACATATACAGACAGACATATACAGACAGACATATACAGACAGACATATACAGACAAAGACATATACAGACAGACATATACAGACAGACATATACAGAGAGACATATATAGACAAAGACATATACAGACAGACATATACATACAGACATATATAGACAAAGACATATACAGACAGACATATACAGACAGACATATATAGACAAAGACATATACAGACAGACATATACAGACAGACATATACAGACAGACATATATAGACAAAGACATATATAGACAAAGACATATACAGACAAAGACATATACAGACAAAGACATATACAGACAGACATATACAGACAGACATATACAGACAGACATATACAGACATATACAGACAAAGACATATATAGACAGACATATACAGACAGACATATACAGACAGACATATACAGACAGACATATACAGACAAAGACATATACAGACAGACATATACAGACAGACATATACAGACAGACATATATAGACAAAGACATATACAGACAGACATATACAGACAGACATATATAGACAAAGACATATACAGACAGACATATACAGACAGACATATATAGACAAAGACATATACAGACAGACATATACAGACAGACATATACAGACAGACATATATAGACAGACATATACAGACAAAGACATATACAGACAGACATATACAGACAGACATATACAGACAGACATATACAGACAGACATATATAGACAGACATATACAGACAAAGACATATACAGACAGACATATACAGACAGACATATACAGACAGACATATACAGACAGACATATATAGACAGACATATACAGACAAAGACATATACAGACAGACATATACAGACAGACATATACAGACAGACATATATAGACAAATACGTATATATACAGACAAACATATACAGACAGACATATACAGACAGACATATACAAACATACATATATAGACAGACATATACAGACAAAGACATATACATACAGACATATACAGACAGACATATACAGACAGACATATACAGACAGACATATACAGACAGACATATACAGACAGACATATACAGACAAAGACATATACAGACAGACATATATAGACAAAGACGTATATATACAGACAGACATATACAGACAGACATATATAGACGAAGACATATACAAACAGACATATACAGACAGACATATATAGACAGACATATATAGACAGACATATATAGACAAAGACATATACAGACAAAGACATATACAGACAGACATATACAGACAGACATATATAGACAGATATATATAGACAGACATATACAGACATATATAGACATAGACAGACAGACATATATAGACAGACATATATAGACAGACATATATAGACAGACATATATAGACAGACATATATAGACAAAGACATATACAGACAGACATATATAGACAGACATATACAGACATACATAGACATAGACAGACAGACATATACAGACAGACATAGACAGACATATATAGACATAGACAGACATATATAGACAGACATATACAGACAGACATATACAGACAGACATAGACAGACAGACATATACAGACAGACATATACAGACAAAGACATATACAGACAGACATATATAGACAAATACGTATACAGACAGACATATACAGACAAAGACATATACAGACAGACATATACAGACAGACATATACAGACAGACATATACAGACAGACATATACAGACAGACATATACAGACATACATATACAGACAAAGACATATACAGACAGACATATACAGACAGACATATACAGACAGACATATACAGACAAAGACATAGACAGACAGACATATACAGACATACATATACAGACAAAGACATATACAGACAGACATATACAGACAGACATATACAGACAGACATATACAGACAAAGACATAGACAGACAGACATATACAGACAGACATATACAGACAAAGACATATACAGACAGACATATACAGACAAAGACATATACAGACAGACATATACAGACAAAGACATATACAGACAGACATATACAGACAGACATATACAGACAGACATATACAGACAGACATATACAGACAGACATATACAGACAAAGACATATACAGACATACATATACAGACAGACATATACAGACAGACATATACAGACAGACATATACAGACAAAGACATATACAGACAGACATATACAGACAGACATATACAGACAGACATATACAGACAAAGACATATACAGACAGACATATACAGACAAAGACATATACAGACAGACATACACAGACAAACATATACAGACAGACATATACAGACAGACATATACAGACAGACATATACAGACAAAGACATATACAGACAGACATATACAGACAGACATATACAGACAGACATATACAGACAGACATATACAGACAAAGACATATACAGACAGACATATACAGACAGACATATACAGAGAGACATATATAGACAAAGACATATACATACAGACATATATAGACAAAGACATATATAGACAAAGACATATACAGACAGACATATACAGACAGACATATATAGACAAAGACATATACAGACAGACATATACAGACAGACATATACAGACAGACATATATAGACAAAGACATATATAGACAAAGACATATACAGACAAAGACATATACAGACAAAGACATATACAGACAAAGACATATACAGACAGACATATACAGACAGACATATACAGACAGACATATACAGACATATACAGACAAAGACATATATAGACAGACATATACAGACAGACATATACAGACAGACATATACAGACAGACATATACAGACAAAGACATATACAGACAGACATATACAGACAGACATATACAGACAGACATATATAGACAAAGACATATACAGACAGACATATACAGACAGACATATATAGACAAAGACATATACAGACAGACATATACAGACAGACATATATAGACAAAGACATATACAGACAGACATATACAGACAGACATATACAGACAGACATATATAGACAAAGACATATACAGACAAAGACATATACAGACAAAGACATATACAGACAAAGACATATACAGACAGACATATACAGACAGACATATACAGACATATACAGACAAAGACATATATAGACAGACATATACAGACAGACATATACAGACAGACATATACAGACAAAGACATATACAGACAAAGACATATACAGACAGACATATACAGACAGACATATACAGACATATACAGACATATACAGACAAAGACATATACAGACAGACATATACAGACAGACATATACAGACATACATATACAGACAAAGACATATACAGACAGACATATATAGACAGACATATACAGACAAAGACATATACAGACAGACATATACAGACAGACATATACAGACAGACATATATAGACAAAGACATATACAGACAGACATATACAGACAGACATATATAGACAAAGACATATACAGACAGACATAAACAGACAGACATATACAGACAGACATATATAGACAAAGACATATACAGACAAAGACATATACAGACAAAGACATATACAGACAGACATATACAGACAGACATATACAGACAGACATATATAGACAAAGACATATACAGACAGACATATACAGACAGACATATACAGACAAAGACATATACAGACAGACATATATAGACAAAGATAGATACAGACAGACATATACAGACAAAGACATATACAGACAGACATATACAGACAGACATATACAGACAGACATATACAGACAAAGACATATACAGACAGACATATACAGACAGACATATACAGACAGACATATATAGACAGACATATCCAGACAAAGACATATACAGACAGACATATACAGACAGACATATACAGACAGACATATACAGACAGACATATACGTACAAAGACATATACAGACAGACATATATAGACAAAGATAGATACAGACAGACATATACAGACAGACATATACAGACAGACATATACAGACAAAGACATATACAGACATACATTTACAGACAGACATATACAGACAGACATATACAGACAGACATACAGACATATACAGACATATACAGACAGACATATACAGACATATACAGACATATACAGACATATACAGACAGACATATACAGACATATACAGACATATACAGACATATACAGACATATACAGACAGACATATACAGACCGACATATACAGACCGACATATATAGACAAAGACATATACAGACAGACATATACAGACATATACAGACATATACAGACAGACATATACAGACAGACATATAAAGACATATACAGACATATACAGACATATACAGACATATACAGACATATACAGACATATACATACATATACAGATATATACAGACATATACAGACAGACATATACAGACATATACAGACAGACATATACAGACCGACATATACAGACCGACATATATAGACAAAGACAAATACAGACAGACATATATAGACAAAGACATATACAGACATATACAGACATATACAGACATAAACAGATATATACAGACATATACAGACAGACATATACAGACATATACAGACAAACATATACAGAAATATACAGACAGACATATACAGACGGACATATACAGACATATACAGACAGACATATACAGGCACAAACAGACATATACAGATTTATACAGACATATACAGACAGACATATACAGACATATACAGACATATTCAGACACAGACAGACATATACAGACAGACATATACAGACATATACGGACATATACAGACATATACAGACAGACATATATAGACAAAGACATATACAGACATATACAAACATATACAGACATATACAGACATATACAGACATATACAGACATATACAGACATATACAGACATACAGACATATACAGACATAAACAGATATATACAGACATATACAGACAGACATATGCAGACATATACAGACATACATATACAGAAATTTAAAGACAGACATATACAGAAATTTACAGACACAGACAGACATATACAGACATATACAGTCATATACAGACATATACAGACAGACATATACAGACATATACAGATATGTAAAGACAGACATATACAGACAGACATATACAGACAGACATAGACATATACAGACATATACAGACACAGACAGACATATACAGACATTTACAGATATAGACATATACAGACATAAACAGACATATACAGACATATACAGACATACATATATAGACAAAGACATATACAGACATATACAAACATATACAGACATATACAGACATATACAGACATATACAGACATAAACAGACATAAACAGACATATACAGACATATACAGACATATACAGACACAGACAGACCAATACAGATTTATACAGACATATACAGACAGACATATACAGACATACACAGACATATACAGACACAGACAGACATATACAGACAGACATATACAGACATATACAGATATATACAGACAGACATATACAGACATATACAGACAGACATATAAAGACAAAGACATATACAGACATATACAAACATAAACAGACATATACAGACATATACAGACATATACAGACATATACAGACAGACATATACAGACATATACAGACAGACATATACAGACATAGACATATACAGACATATACAGACATATACCGACACAGACAGACATATACAGACATATACAGACAGACATATACAGACATATACAGACATATACAGACATATACAGACATATACAGACAGACATATACAGACATATACAGACAGACATATACAGACATAGACATATACAGACATATACAGACATATACAGACATATACAGACATATACAGACATATACAGACATATACAGACACAGACAGACATATACAGACATATACAGCCAGACATATACAGACATATACAGACAGACATATACAGACATATACAGACATATACAGACATATACAGACATATACAGACATATACAGCCAGACATATACATACATATACAGACAGACATATACAGATATATACAGACATATACAGACATATACAGACATATACAGACATATACAGACATATACAGACATATACAGACATATACAGACATATACAGACATATACAAACAGACATATACAAACAGACATATATAGACAAAGACATATACAGATATATACAGACATATACAGATATATACAGACATATACAGACATATACAGACATATACAGACATATACAGACAGACATATACAGACAGACATATATAGACAAAGACATATACAGACATATACAGACAAATACAGATATATACAGACAGACATATACAGACATATACAGACATATACAGACAGACATATACAGACATATACAGACATATACAGACATATTCAGACAGACATATACAGACATATACAGACATAGACATATACAGACATAGACATATATAGACAAAGACATATACAGACATATATAGACAAAGATATATACAGACATATACAGACATATGCAGATATATACAGACAGACATATACAGACATATACAGACATATACAGACATATACAGACATATACAGACATATACAGACATATACAGACAGACATATACAGACATATAAAGACAGACATATACAGGCAGACATATACAGGCAGACATATACAGACATATAAAGACAGACATATACAGACAGACATATAAAGACAGACATATACAGACAGACATATAAAGACAGACATATACAGACATAGACAGATAAAGTCTTAGACAAATACAGATATACACAGATGAAAGACAGGGAGAAATATACAACAGATACACGACCAATGACACAGGCAGACAAAAACAAAGACGGACAGAGACAGGCCTAGTCAGACAATAGACAGACAGAGACAATGGTAAAACAGACAGAGAAGAAGACATAGACAGAGTCATAAAGAACAATGACAGTGACAAAGACAACGACATTGACAAAAATAGGCAGAGACAACGACAGAGACGGATATGGAAACAGAAACAATTCCTGACAAAGACGGACAGAGAAAAGGACAGCGACTGAGACAGAGTCAGGTCGAGTCAAACAACGACATCGATAGACAGACAAGGCAGAGACATGACGGAGACAACGACGGGCATGGACAGCGACTAACAGGTACAAACAGTACCAAAAACAGAGATCTGAAAAGAATAGACAGATGCAGACAGACAGGCAGAAAAACTATTGATGAAAAAAAATGGAAACAAGAACGTGCGTGTATGATGTAAGAATAAGTTACAACCTAGCTCAGGCGCCGAGTAGATGTAACAGGAGAGACGAGATCAAACCTACTCGCGTCTCTCCGTGACTAAACTCTCTTGATCAGCCTTAAAACGTCGTGTCGGCAATGTAAATATTGCATACAATTCATCATAGGTTTTATATGTATTAACACTGATAGTCCATTCATGATTCATAGGACATATTTCGAGTCAAGTGAGAGCATGTAAACATGGCTTTTTTATGGCAAGATTGATTGAAATGTACAATATATAGTCGACGTGTGAGTTTTGAAGATGTACGTGTGGAGATGAAGAGACTGTGCTGAATATATTGGGAGTTAAGGGATCAAATGGGCGTTGAGGTGGTGGAGAGGTGATAGAAAGGATTAGCGCTCTTATCAGAATTAGAGATTAAAAGAGAAATGATCCGTCAGATAATAGAGATTATCACTCGTGGAAGTTTGTCGTAACTTTTAGGAGACGAGTGTGAATTATATATTACATGTTCAAGAACGAGTTTCATATAAAAACAATTTTATACAAATTGAAAATTCATACTTTATTGACACTTTTTATCAATAAATCCTACTCTCAGAATACCTATGTTTTATAACTTTTTAAGAGACATGGCGACAAAATATGATGTATCAAATTGTTAATGTAAGAGAAATTGACAAAAACAATTAAGATTAAAATTGTTCGTTGATTTTTAAAGCTCATCGATAAGATAAAATGGTAAAGAATTTGTTATGGGTGATATCGTTATAATTCTTAGATTAAACTATCAATGTTAAAGATCAAGCTGGAAATTAAGATGTTATCATGGTGATGTTAAATGATTCCTTAGACACGTTCCTGACAATATTGTTTGGTAAGTGTAGTTGAAAAGAGTTCTGATGATACACCAACTAAAACGGCTTGGCGGAATGAGAGTGAGTAATCTGTCGATATAACTTTACCTGATATAAAGATGGGAAAAGAATCAATAACATTTCTATTTGCTGGAACCCTAATTTGAGGTTGAGATCTAAAAGAGCTCGAGGGACAGAAATACAACAGCAAAGATCTAGATATGTAGATAATTGTCATGTGAGAATTGAGAGATTACACAAGAAATTATAAAAAAAACGTTATGTGGGTTATATAGGTTCATTGAGCTGCGTTCCATTCATAATAAAGTATACAAAAAATGATCATTTTTCTTACAAGTTTGCACAGACTTGAAACACATTTAGTGTCTGGATGGCTGTAAAATAGTCGGATCTTCACGTTAGTGATGAGACTCCTCGAACCGATCTTTGATGGATAATGTGGTAGGCATTCTAAGCAAAAAATAATATGTAGTAATATATATCTGTGTTTAAAGGGAATTTGTGTGTGAATTTGAGAATATACACACTAAGTCTTCTTGACGAACATATTTCAATTTCAAGAAATTTAATTTTTGTTTAACCGAAAAAGGGTTAGATATACTTTTGAAACTTAGTAGATAAACGGGATCAAACAGCATTTAACATATTAAAGAAATGCCATTGTCATTTACTTACAAATGAAAAAAAAACCCGAAATGATTATATATCCCTAAATATATCAACTATACGCTGTGCTCTCACAGAAACGGATAGCTGTTTCATTCATCTGATTGGTTGCGTACAATGCAATGAACTATGGTTCTATATAAAAAAAACGATCCTAGACACTGAGTCGGTAAAATGTTTATATGTCAATGTACCACTTGAATATTATACAAGAAATTATCTCATTTGTAAACAAAGAGGGCATTTTGATACAGAAGTAAATATAACTCGTCAACCTAAATGCACTATATGCACTGTGCAAGATCGCTTTGGTCGGTTAAACAAATATTTAGCTTCATAGTTTTAAAAATACATAACCGTACATGCGAGCAAGTGAACATTTGAACACATCATTCTGTATCACATGTTCAGTCTTAACCTTAGACTAGTGTATATGGCTGTACTAAATAACAATGACTTGGAATAATGCTCAACACCCTTGTACTGAATCGAACCAAAGAAGATATGCAATTATTAATTTGAAAAGTTGATATGTTCTTGTGTCTGTACATAAACAACCCTCAACTAGCTACCTCTGGTCGGCCATCCAGTGTGAAACCTTGTTATTTAAAGGGGCAGTAGCACGTTTTTTGAAAAATTTATATTTTAAAATTTTCACTGATAATTGTAAGTTAATGTTAAATGTACTTTTGTCAGTGTCAAAATATCACTACACAAGCCAATCATCCATAGTCAGAGGACAAAGTATGAAGATTCACATAAAATCCATTGGCGGCCATTTTTTGTGAACACCTTTAATTCATTTTGTGTAAGAAAAAGGAATCGCATGGCGGAACTTTACATTATATATTTGATTTATTACTGCATCTTTTAGTTCAAATACATAGTCTTTCAATTGGAACCATTTATTTTTATTCTCTTGACATCATCTTTTATTCCCTCCAAAACGTGCGACTGCGCATGCCCCTTTAATACTGATACGAACATATTCATTTTAGTCTTTAACTCGATACGTGTATATATACATATATACATATATATACCGATATAGACTTACGATACCGATATCATAATGACAGAAATAGCAGTTCTGTTAAATTTATCATAACTGCAGTCATTTTGGTCTGCTGAGTTGTAACTTTGCAAACGTTTAGATTGCAAAGTTGCAATCATTCATAGCTTTCCCATCATATTGCCTATAGAGTCGTTTTCGTGTAGTTTCTGTATTATCACGAGCTAGAGTAGAGCGGCTGTGTCTTTAAATAATGACAATCTTGAATCAAGCACAGTTCATGTTTTAGCAGACTTCATGAACAAGTAATGGGTCCCCTTGTTTCAAAATAAAATTTATTTCGGTGTAGGATTACAGCTTTAGAGAAAGCAGGATGGAAAGTGTTGCCTAAATTGACCGTGATTTTGGAGTCTCCATGCATGTCTATCTATTTTTAATGTTTCTATCTCTGTCCTTGTAAACTTGTAAGACGTTTGGCAATGTACAGTTTTTAGCCTTAAGCTTTGTTTTCACATGGATATATGCCTATTTAATCAAACAACACCATTTAAACATTTATGGCATCGTGGTTTTGCATCTTTTTTTTTATCAATAATTATCAATGTTTGAAATAATTCAGGTATATTTTAGGTTTTCAAGCATTATTTATGTTTATTTATTCATTTTCTGTAATTGATAAGTCATTAAACATCATTAAACTGTTACATTTTAATTTTTTCAAATTGCAAAGTGTAGGGGTAATGAGACTGCAGGGGTAATGAGACTGTAGGGGTAATGAGACTGTAGGGGTAATGAGACTGTAGGGATAATGAGACTGTATGGGTAATGAGACTGTAGGGTTAATGAGACTGCAGGGGTAATGAGACTGCAGGGGTAATGAGACTGTAGGGGTAATGAGACTGTGGGAGTAATGAGACTGTAGGGTTAATGAGACTGTGGGAGTAATGAGACTATTGGGCTAACGAGACTGTAGGGCTAACGAGACTGTAGGAGAAATGAGACTGTAGGGGTATTGGGGTGATACCATTTGTTATACAGAAGCAACAACAACAGACAGTAGCACCTTACGACAACCAGAAGGCGGAGTAGCATTATGTAATTATCCCACATGCACACAAGTAAATATCCAATGTTTGGTGTGGGCCGAGTGTTAGCAAGGATGCACTCCTCCAACACAATAGGGCTTCTGTGTTGCTTCTATGTAAACCGGTGTCCCTCTTTTTCGTGTGTCTTTAAGTTCGTCACCAAACATATAGGTCATCTTCTTTGGGTTGAGACTTTTAGAATACTTTTTGAGTGTTGTTTATGTTTATTTCAACCCTTTGATCAATAACAAAAAGATTCTTAATCGTTTCATCAAAACAATGAAATTCCAGTTCCGTTTCCTGAACATTGTTTTGATGCTGCTTTTTTCACTATCCCAATGTTTACACTTATTTTGACAAATGCAATTGACGTTTGTAGTTGACTAAAGACGTTCTGCAAATTCAATGAAACAAATCATTTTGACTTCGTTTTTGTCACTAACTCCTATTTTTAAACAGTGGCAACATCATGATTTGTCTATGACGTAGATTATTAAATTCGTCAAAAATGCTATGTTCGTTTTTACCCTTACTTAAACATCTTTTGGTGCAGGTTTATAATCAGTCTTTGGGAATATATCATGGTCTTCAGCATATTCTGTTGTCGTTTCAGTTAATCATTTAAATTAATTAAATCATACTTTTACTTGTAAGAAAAACAGTGCAGGTAAATATTGTGCTGCATTTTACAGCTCACAGAAGTGTCGTTTATTGTCAATAGTAATCAAAGTAATTAGTACCACCACCAGCCTCATCACAAATAAAATCATCATCATCACCACCATAATCATTACCACCATCACCATAATCACCACCATCATCACCATCATCACAAATAAAATCATCATCACTATCACCATAATCACCACCACCATCATCACTAC
This sequence comes from Steromphala cineraria, assembly GCA_916613615.1. Taxonomy (NCBI): domain Eukaryota; kingdom Metazoa; phylum Mollusca; class Gastropoda; order Trochida; family Trochidae; genus Steromphala; species Steromphala cineraria. Next base: position 10,098,785 of record OU744728.1, read on the forward strand.
CATCACCATCACCATCACCATCACCACCATCACCATCACCATCACCATCACCATCACCATCACCATCACCATCACCATCACCATCACCATCACCATCACCATCACCATCACCATCACCATCACCATCATCATCACCATCATCACCGCCATCACAACCATGACCACCAACACCATGACCATCATGACCATCACCATAATCATCATAATCACCATTACCGTCACCATCAACACCTCCATCGTCATCACCGTAATCACAATCATCACCATCATCACCACCATCATCACCATCATCACCATCACCACCATAATCTCCACCATCATCATCGTTTGTTAACAAAAGGCATGGTTTAATCATAAGTTATATTCTGATTATGCTGGGGTTTTGATGATAAACCATGCTTATTGCTATTCCATTTTTCTAGGCCTGTATATATATACTCATATGTCTTCTTTGTTATATGATATCGAAGGACAGACAGTCTTAAAGTAAACGAGCTGAATTAGCAAAGTGAACTCTCATTAACAATTTATCTTTAAACGTACGCAAAAGGACAATTTCACTTTACTGTTAATAATTCATAAATTCCATTGATTTTTGGCTCAAATGAACTTAAAACTGTCTATACTCTTTGTTAGCCGAGCTTCAAATACACGGTGTTAAATTTCACGTTTTGAAGAATCCATTTGTGCGTCACAGAGAGATTTTTAAGAGATTTGACGACTGAACTTATTTTCAGGGTAAAAGCGAAACAAGTGTCTATGCACTTCATTTCAAAGGTTATCATTAAAGGAAATTTATTTCATACAATTTTTGTTCACTTGCTAATCAATGGTTTGAACAGTGCACGTGGATGAATAGTCTGTCTACGTGTATAGGAAATATTTTACAGTACTTTCATCAATATTGTCTAAGTCAGTTCTATAAACCTGACGAATAAAACGACACAAAAGGCGCATGTTTTATACACATTCACGAAGCTTGAGTAAAGCGTAAGTTAACTTGTCGATTTAAGTTGAGCTCCTTTTATATTTGAAAGAAAATGAACAGTGAGTTTTCGTCTGAACTGCTATTTGGATGAACATAAAACAAATGGTTGGTTGACATGAAGAATTAAGAGGATAATATACCTGCAAGAAAGTCGTATTCAGCTGCTGGTGTGATCAGGCCTATTTGAAAGATATTACAAATTTACATAGTCTGGTCCCATTTAAAATCTGTGCCTTGGAAAGGTTAAATAGTACAGTTTGAATGTATGTTGTTGAAAAGTCGTATACGACTCTTGATGTGAACAGGCCTTTTTGAACGACTGATGGTAACCCACGGGTTGTGATCTCATTCAATTCTTGCGTTCAGGTGACCGGAAGAATCAGAAGTCAAGTCGATCTGTAGAAAATCGTTTACCACCACTCATGTGAACAGGCCTGTTTGAACTACAAATGTTAACCTGGGTGTGATGGTCCCATGCGAGTTTAGCGTTCAGGTGACGGGAAAGATCAGAAGACATGTCTATCTGTAGAAAAGTCGTATACGACTTCTGGTGTGAACATGCCTGTTTGAACTACAAATGTTAAGCTGCGTGTTTTGGTCCCATGCAAGTTTAGCGCTCGGGTGACGGGAAAGATCAAAAGGCACAAGTTGTCTATAGACAGGTCGTGGAAAGGTTGGATAATGCTAACTTCCACTTAACGTATACACAGCGTACAAGACCATACTAGTGCGAGGAAATTGCTACTGCTTTTGAAATTATTCAGCTATAATTCATAATGGTAACTCGACGCCAACGACAATGATAAAATTGGAATTTATGATTGGTGCTCCTATTAAATCTATCTTCATAGTTCGGAGTAATTCTGACTATTGCGTCCCGTAATATGTAACTCGCCCGGGATTTATCGTTCTTTTCCCATTACAATTATGTTAAAGAGATCAAATAGACACTACTGTACAAATATAGCAAGTTAAAAACTAACAGTTATTGTACATTAACCTTTACCGTGCCATATGACTGGTGAGCAGTCATTCGGATATTAATCATATTGACCCACCGGGCAGGAGTTCAATATTATATGTTTGTGTAACTGGTAGTCTAGCCCTCTTTTTTCCCTTAAATTCAAACTTGTTTTGTTTGATAAGATATAGACTTAGTTAAAATATAATTCATATTTGAGATAAAGAAAGAGAACAATTAATGTAAGTTACACAGACTCTGACAGCAAAAGTACTCTTATACTTAAAATGGTAAATGTTCATCAACTTTTCTATTTGTTTAAATCCATTTTTACCTGATTGTTATATGTTAAAATGTTTAAACTTTTTATGGATATGTTTATCATTTTACCTTTATTGCCTCTCGTTGTCCCGTATGAGATGGCTAATCAGTTTTATTTTCATTTTGTATATCGAACATCTGAATGCAGTGAGACTGAAATAAGATATCTCTCTGCCAAAGAAAGAGAGATTAAGAGATTAAATGAAAGGAAGAGATTCAAAGAGACAGAGCAAGAACATATAGATGGACGGAGTTAAAGGATAACAGTCAGAGACAGATAGAAAGGACGTTTGGAAAAAAAGTCTACAGAGTCACAAAATAAAGGAATAAGGGCTGCAGATATTAAGAGGAGCAGAGATCCAGCAAAAATCGGAAAAGGACAGACCAGAAACGGGGGATCTATGCAGAAACGCTTACCTAAAGACTCTGTACTCTGCCTGTGGCCTATAAGTGCAAATAAAGATTGAATTGAATTACAGATAATGGGACAACACTTTAAGAGAGGCAGGTAGAAAGTTAGTAAGCCAAAGACATCGAAAAAGGGACAAAGAAGGAACGGGACAGAAACAGAGGGAAACTTTAAGACAGAGGGAACTGCATAGATAAAGAAGTGGTCAGAGATAGAGACACAACGAGAGATCGACTGGAGAGGGTCCGGAGAAGTTGTGACTTATACATGGACTCTGAGCGATGTACAGCCAAAGACAGCTGAGACGGACCATCAGAATAGTAGAAAGGATTCAGGGTCTCAAAGTTTGATCTATAGCTCCTCTGTTTCTGTTGCACATAGCTGTCCGTCATCCACCACTCATCGCCCGCTCTCATACTCCGCGGTCTGTCTACAGCCCCGTTCCCTACTCCGTGGTCTGTCTACAGGCCGTTCTCAACTCCGCGGTCTGTCTACAGGCTAGCTGTGTACAAGCTGGTCGTCTCCTCACCGCTGCTAGCGAGTCGTCATTCGCCGAACTATTTTTAGCCTCGCACGGCAGACGGGAGAGTGGTTGGGATGTCAGTTGAAGTAGTGAGTACGAGGAGGCGAGACTGAAACTATCTGTACTCTCTCGGGTGGATTTAATTACTCTCATCACTACACGGAACCAACGCAATATTTGTGCAAGATTCTATACGGATATATTGACTCTGTTTAAGGTGAGTGGTGATATTATTGTATTATTGTTGAAGATAACTTTTTAACAACTAAACGGTTTCAGGAAGCAGGTTAGTGGTGATGTGTAAAGTGGTGATTTTTATCAATTGTCTATGTGATCGAGGACTAAGTGGAATGGCTCGTTGTCGGTGAATAAACTCATTATACGAAGTTCTTATGTTCAACTGTGAGATATACTTAAAAGTGAGTGTAATCATACAGTGTCACACGTGCATAGTAGGGAAACCATGGGAACTGGTTTAAGAGATAAAGCCGGAGAAATCGGAAACGTTGAGTACTTGTTATTATGATATGATGTAAATTTCATATTCCGATTTAGAGAAAATATAACAATAGCTTCAAACGTTATTTTGTTCGGCAACTTGAACTTGTATTGTACATAACTTTATTCACAGAGGTATACATAAAGGCATGGAGCGTTTAGGTCTTGACTGCTGGAGCAAGAAAATTATGACTTGGTGTACATTTTCTGTTTAGTTCAATTAATTTTGAAAAACGTGCCAATTGGATTTTTAAATCTTGATTTCTCTATTCGGGTCGTTTCTCGGTTTGGGTCATTACACACGTGTTTTATTGTTCAACAAAATCCAGGTTTATTGCACAGGCATTATCCACAGAGGTAGAACATGTGTAGGATGTGATGCAAGTTGGTGTTCAATGAGTCTCACACGTGACTTTTTGTTTAGTAATACACGTGCAGTGAACAGATATGTTCTGCAGTGGTCTTACGTCGCGTTAAAGCTTCTTCTTTAGTTGTTGAATTAGGAAAAACACGTGTTCAGGTACCAACTATAATAATGCCAGTGTTTGCTGAAGGGTAAGATCATAGTAAAGACGTTGAGAAGGAGGAAGCCAAAAGCTCCTGTGCCATGTTAGGGACTGGTGCTCAGGGTTTGTGTTTGGTTCTGTATAAGTTTAGATGAAATTACATTGTTCAGGACCAACTTGTGCACAATGCTAGTAAATCTCTTAGATACGGTATTCTAGGTGGGGGTGGGATGTACAGATAAACCCGGAAATAAGTTTTGCTTTATTTTGAAGAGCACTGCCATGATCTGTGACTATTTATGAAGTGAGAGTCTTAAATACAGTCTATGGTTTCGTTCACAGCAATTTTTTAAATAACGATCTTTACACACTAAATGATGTGAAGTTTCCTTTGAATGACCAAAACATTCATTAAGTAGACTTCCATTTACCATGTTCAGTACCATCCATTTTGATACATATTAAGTTCCTGAAACTAGAGTGACATCCAGATATTGAGACGAGAGCGAGAGGGTAAGGGCATGCAGATAGCCGGGGGAGGAAGTGTTCATCTGGTTACATGTGCAATGGTAGTTGCTAAGCTTCTGCCCTAAATTGAGTAACAACTATACTAACACGTTGCGTTCATAACTACTCCTACAGACTGTGAACACTAATGTCAATCACACACGTTATAAGATTTATTTGAGAGGGAAAAGCGACACAAAAGAAGAAAGTGAACAAAACCATTGATGTTTATTGATTTGAGTCCTAACCAATTGACGGAAGTGGTTGCGAGAGCATTGTAAATGATGTGTAGAAGAGCGTTTGAGTTAAATTAATGGACGAATTTGGTGAAATTTAAACACATGTAATTTTAGTCCTATGCTTTGTTATTCTTTTCACGACACGTTTCGTTGTGAAAGAGTTTAGGCTGCTATTATCATGATTAACAGGTAGTCAGTCGGGAAATTTAGTTTCCTATGTTAACAGCAAGGTAACTGGAATGTTTGAGGGGGTGGTCCTTTGCACAGGACATGAGTCTTGAATTAATTGCCCATTACTCGACCAATGATGTATGAGTTCTACCTACATACGTATTACCATCTCTCTAAAACATATGCAATCTTGTATCCAAATACACGTGTATTATCCAAAGATCCCACACGTGATTCTAACCCCTCCTACACATGCATCAGGTATTACTCCTACAGAAGAATCGTGTAAACTTCATTAAAAAAATCCATCTCTCAGCGTGAATTGTGCAAGCTTCATGCACGTGAAATATCCATCATCTATCGCACATGTGAATCATGAGAACCATATACACGTGTAATATCCAGTTCGGCATCGTTCCTGCACGCGCATAATTTTCCTCTACTGCATTATCAATTCACCTTCAGAATAGATTTCTTCATAAACCAATAGATGTAGTTATTTCAAGCCTCTTTAATAGCTCTTCGTGTACTCTGGCCAAATATTTAGTTATTGCAAAGATGGTGTAACAGAGGTGATTCTGAAATCAGAGCAATCTGGACTCGAACCTAGCACTTCCGGTTGTTAGTCAGACACTCTTCCAATGTACTTGAAGTAATTAATTCTCTTAACTGAAGTCGTTGAATTTACCTTACTCTGTTATATTTCAACGACCATTTTTATTGAACATGAACGACGTTATGAACGACTGTAAAGTTGAGAAATCAGTTAGCATTCAACGTGTATTAGAGTTGATTAGAAACCTGCAGTTCTCTAAACGTTGTAGAATGTTTGAAAGTCTATAGAAACCTAGAAACATGAACCATAACCATACTTATATATAAAATAGAATTAGCATCCTTACAACTTTATCAATGCTTTTTATCTCGTGTAGGATTGAAAACGTCAAGTACATGCAAGATGTGTTAGTGTTCCGAGCAATGCATGGTGGTCGTGTTAGTAAACTGTTGGTACATCCAGTGCTAGCGTTGTTTGTTGCTCTACTGTGGGGATGTGGGTACCGATCCCTCAAGGAACTACGATCCCGACAACACAAGGATGTTTGCAAATAATGTGATTCAAAACGTAACTTACATACAAAACATTTTGCAGAAAATGTGGGAACATGTTATAGGCATACATCGTTGATCAAAATAAGGAAGAATGTATGGATGACAACTTCTGTATTCATGGTATGAGAGGTTCTTGTGTCGTTCTCAAGCAAAGGTCCTTGAGATGACACAAGAACCTGTGTCGAAACGTTACAAACACCTGCTGGAAACGACACAAGAACCTGTGTCGAAACGTCGCAAACAATGAATAAAAAAGTTGTCATCCATCTATTCCTCTTCCCTATTGTCATCCCATAATGCCCACCAAAGTGACTGTTGGTCACCAACCAACCACCTGTAGGAGTTAGGTACCGGATACTGCACAGCACTTGCTAACAACTGCTGTGAGTCTCCCCACATGATTAGTAGCTTGTTGTTTCATCCACCGCCAACCTAATCCTCACCAGACTCGTGCGATTACTTCAAATATTGTTTTAATTATAATTCCGACATGGGTCAGAGCAGATTGATTAAGTGACCGGCGGTTCTGTGAAGGTATTTCACGGTCTGCTGTTGTGAGAGGTGTATAAACAAGAAACAGACGGAGGACATATGGGGGGCTAGGACTCGTGTATGAGAGACTGGGATTCATGTATGGGACTCTGAGTTGGGATGCTGTGTGGGGGATGCAAGGATGCTGTGCAGTCATGCGTAGTTCTCATTCGTCTCAATCACTGTAATTAATGGCTCCTCTCTCAAATAGCGCGTGCTCTGCTTTGATGGTAGAGTTGTGATTCATGTTTTCGGGCTGTAAGGTTGGACTTTTACCAAGGTGTCTACTCGCGTCAATTCTGGGATAATAATAAGGTTTGTCTCCTTCGCATTTTCTCATTTCATCGTATTTAATTTCTGCTTATTTTGATCTCTAAAATATGTTTTTTTATTTCTTTCGTCTTTAAATTGTCAGCATCCTTATTTTATGTATTTGTATTTTCACCTTCTTATTTCTCAACACTTCTTCATAATTTTTATAATATTTGGTCATATTTTCTCATATCTACACACTTTTTGAATCTTCATGTTTTCCCATTTCTTCCCAGTACGCATCTTGTTTATGGTTTCTCCACATTTACTTATATATAATTATTTGTTCACAATTTCTTTACATTTTATTCGAAGCGTCCTTTATTCGTAGTACCTTACGTACTGGTATATATATTGAATGAGAAAGTTTTTAGATAGCCAACCAAACTTTATGGAAATATGTAGAACATTACAATACGGATTCAGAAAATTCTAAACGTATGATAGAATATCAGATCTAGTTAAAAACGTACTCAAAATATAAGTTCTCGTTCATGTTTATGTTCTATCTTAACTTACAGGGGCAGTAACACGTTTTTAAAAAAATGTATATTATAAATGGTTTACTGATAATGGTACAATAATGCTAAATGTTTTATTTTGATAGTGCTACTGTCTCTTTAAGCATCAGCATCTAAAAAAACGTTCAAAATAGTTCACGTTAACCCGATATGGTTTACATTGTTTGTTTAAAAGCATCTTTAAATGGCGCTTCACGCCTAAATGTAAAGAAATGGTGTTAGTGTTTATGTGAAACCCTTAATTTGACTGCAACAATAGTCAAATCAACATGCGTACTGAAGAAATAGCTTGACACGTGACTCAGAAGTCACGGTTCGAATCCAAAAGAAGCCCTACTTTTAGAACCATCGTTAAATAGCTTACACTGAATTATGGATAAAGTTCTTTTCAATTATGTATAAGTTTTCTTGATAGTATAGATCGTTTAGTGCAGTAAAAGTAATTTCATTTGTGTCTGAGTTTCAGTTGACTTGTTCTATATATTTATGTGTCTTGTTTAACATTATGATATAAATCGTTATTAGCACCTTAACAATCGATTAACATTCCACGACTTAATACTAGTTAAACTAGATAACTTAACACTTGAATGCCTGTATCAGTGACGACATACATTTCAACATATTTATAATGATGTTGTTGCTTTAATAAAAAATCAATTATTCTATTGAATATCATAGTGTCGTCAAACTGTAGCTTTTTGGACCCAAAATTTTAGTATGTAAATTTAGATATATTCGTGATAACAAAGACAAATCTCTGCATAAAACGTTAAATATGTTATGTTTTGGTATCAGCATGGATATTATATCAAAGGTACGTTTGGATCAAATTTCAAGAAAAATTAAACATTCTTGAAAATTTCGGATTGAGTATTTTGCGGGATTCGATCCTACACCCTTAGAATCAAATAACAGTGACAAGCACTGTCCGTACCATGAGCTCATCCACCCGACCACCGGGCCTTGACAAGAGCATGTTATAATATATGCGACCTCAGATCACTGGAATTGTGACATTTTAAATTCAGTTATGTAAATGAGTGATAACTTCGCAAAGTTCGGAAGATCACTTCAAGATATAATATTCCAGGTTAATAATAAATGACAGTTATGTAGGTTATCCGTGCGACTGCACAATAACTCGTAACGAGGTAGAAGGTATGCCGATGTGATTAGGTCTAAAAAGTCGCCATCGCTTGATCTCTTTGTATTGAATTGCGAAATTTCATGGAAATAACATTTTAATGTTCGTTTATTCTGCAAACATGTCTTCTATCCAATATGAGGGTATTGTTGTCATCTGTGAAACTTCAACTAGAGTTGACGCTACGATCGACTCATATTTATGTTCTATGTATTGAAATAAAAAAAAAATTGATCGTAAGAAATGGGCATTGCTATTTTCAAAATAGTTTTGATTTACATGTGTAGAACAAATATGGAACATCATAATGTTCTAATGCATGTATAACTTGAATTGGTAAAATTTTCCCAGGAAAACATATTTTTACCAAAACAAATATTACACAACATATTATCTTATTTTGTGATCTAACGATAACATTAAATGTCAATATCAATGTTTTATTTCAGTACCTTGACCTTTCTTAAATTCACGGAGCTTGTTTAAATTTCTTATAAGGCAACGTAACTATCTATGCAATCAAAGCTTTTGCCGATAATCGTGCCCATAAATTGCTAATTTGACAAAAGCAGCAAATCATCTACTTACGTAATGAGTCAAAAGCTAAATTTGACCTAAAATGTCATGCTAATTAAACCTAAGGTGAATCAACCGACAATTACAGGTATTATCCTCTTAATCTAAATATTTGCTTATACTGACTAATCCTAATCCTGGATTGAAGAGGACAATTGAGGATAATTAACTGATGATGTCCTTGGGTAAGAATGTCGTTATCTACCTTACCGATCTAGCTTTATTGTACATATTTTAAATGAGCTAGAGGTGATATTAACATTTTATGATTCATAACAAAATAAACAGAAGATAAAAAGGAAACATATAAATTAAGAAGTCCGTCAAAAGTCACGTCTTAACATCTATAATCGTTAATTTGCTACGTACAAAAACCTTGAATCTTTAAGTTTGTTCAGATGTAGAATTGATACAATATCGAAAAGCCTCCCATATTTGTCAGCAAAAGAAAACCATGGTTGGTTACATGACAGCTGATAAATCAACACTCGGTCTGCTGTCCTAACTGCAGAGAAGACTAGAGTTACTTGACTTCAGCGATGCGCACATTACTGTGCGTATTTTCATGAACATTTAAGAAACCTGTGTAATGAAAAGGCTATCTAAGGCACAATGATTCATCCTCCATATTTTAATTTGTTTTTACTTTTAATCTTTGAACCAGACACAAAATAAATAACCAAACAAGTCCAAAATATCTAGACAGTTATTTCATATAACCGCAAGTCTAGATATCGACGAAAAAGGAAGATCAGTTTCGCAATTTTTTATATTTTTTTGGAAATTTTAAAATCTTGTTTTAAGAAACTTGTAACCCTAGTCATGGAGACAAAGCGTCTGGCTAAGAGCTATTGTTGATAAAACTCTGCTCTTTTGTATTAAAACTAGGTGAGTGTAGCAATGATGTATATATACACCGCCGTCCCATCTGAGTGCCTTTATCTTTACTACATCTGTCACACCGCCTACCGTCTTTGTAGCTCAATTTCACAACAGAGAGGGCGAAACCTGTAAACACCATTATCAGCGACTATCTTCATACCCTATTGACTGCATGCGATATTCAGGGGGAGCAAGTACGGTCTACACCGGTTAATACTATCTTCTGAATCGGCACACAATGCACGCGGAAACGGATCAGGTTTCTTCACGTGTTTTCCCTGTGTAATGTAAACATTGGGGCTTATCGCGAGGTCTACTCCTCTTAACGATATATGGGTATAAAATAAAACCTTTTGTTCTCTGTTGATTTGAATTGATATGAATGATTACGTAACTTTGATAATTCAAGATAGTCTGAAATGATGACCGTGACCTTTGGCATAATTGACCTTTGACATAATTGCGGGTGGTCCCGTAAAGAAGTCACCCGGAGAAATACGGCTTTAACTTTGGCCGGCTAATTGACTAAGATACGGCTGCGCGTCACTGATAAACCTCTTAGACATATTTAATTTCTCAAGACCCTTTGAAAATTCTTTGAAGTAATAAAGGTTATTTTTGGACAAGATATTAACTCAAGTGTAGTAATGACCCGTCTGTCAGCCTGGAAAACACATTGGCTGGTCTGGCAAAACACTTTCATTGTTAACTAATGAAACGATTGTAAGTTTGGTTAATGGCCGTGTAACGCATGCCTCAGTGCAAATATCCGTACTTGATTTACTCGTTACAAGACGGCCTGTGGTCTGACGTCATCAAGTGCATTAAAGTCTGTGTATTCAACAAATTAACTCCTTTTTTTTCATTTTGATTTTGTTGTACATTGTTCACAAAAGCCTGTTGTCAAACACCAGTATGACATTTTTTCAGAGGATTGCTTCAAAGTTGAGACTAGATTAACTGTAGTTATGAAAAAGTTGACACTGACCCAGAGTATTCTATCCCAAAGATCCTAGATTATTTTTATCTCTATGTGTACAAAACAATATAATCTCTGAAATCAAAGATGTCATAAGTTCTTTCTTCTGTTATTACTTATATTATTCAAATAAAAAAAATAAAAATTTCAAACCTGTCCCATGGTTATTGCATCTAAAATAATGTAACCTAGGTTCTTTCTTCACCTTCGGAGGAGGCTTGAAACCAAGATCTTTAAATATCATAAAAACTTAATGTTTTAAAAGTGCCAGGTAATGTGATGATTACGAGTATATCAATAACAAATAAAACTTCAAAATTTGAGACCGATGCTCCCATTTTCCCCAGCGTAAAAACGCATGTATATATTAACCCATGTTTTCCCAGGCATAAAAAAACGCATGAAATTACCAATGTTTTCCCCAGCGTAAAAACGCATGTAATAACCAATGTTTTCTCCAGCGGAAAAACGCATGTAGTAACCCATGTTTTCCCCAGCGTAAAAACGTATGTAGTAACCCATGTTTTCCCCAGCGTATAAACGCATGTAGTAACACATGTTTCCCTCTGTGTGTGAGCGCATGTAATAACCAATGTTTTCCCCAGCGTAAAAACGTATGTAGTAACCCATGTTTTCCCCAGCGTATAAACGCATGTAATAACCAATGTTTTCCCCAGCGTAAAAACGCATGAAGTAACCCGGTGTATTAACGCATGTAATAAAACATGATTCCCTCGGTGTGTGAGCTCATGTTTTGAACCATATTTTTCTCAGTGTGTGAGCGCATGTTATGAGTATGACCCATGCTTGATGCTTAGTGCATGTCATCTTGTATTGCTTGGCACTCTTTCAACACAGGCCTTGGCACTCTAGCTGCTGTCATTATGATATTACTCCGCGTTTGAAGTTGAGGGGAAAGATTACCATTAATACATATTGCTAAAATTCCTCCGTAATCTCACCATCTTTGTGCACTACGCCACCTGGCGGAAGACTAGAGACACCTTTATGGTGCACATGACCCGCTTCGTGATTTTGGCACCAATGCTGTTCCATAGTTTCATCGCTGAAGTCACCGGGGTTATGATTTTGCAATGTATGCGGATAATCTCTGAAAACTTTGACACTAACGTTGTTCCATAATCTTTTCATCTCTGAAATCAACGTGGTTATCTTTTGGCAACATTTAGGAAATACCTGTTCCTTCGTTGGCACTCCCGTTGTTCCATAGCTTGACAATCTTTGAAGTCAACAGGGTTATAATTGGAAAATCCATGCGGATTACCTGTGCAATATTGGCACTGGCGTTGTTACTTAGTTTTTCAATTCTGAAAACAACAAGTCTGTGGATAACCTGTGTATATAGCCTAATAAACAACTAGCATTGTTCAATATTTTAAGTATACATGTAGGAATTTTTATCTTTTTTTGGCAGCAAGGTATTTGGATTCGTTGTGTAAAGATTCAACAAACGGCTAGCATAGTACAATATTAAGAGTATACACGTTGAATCTTTGTCATGTCTTAAGAAATCTTTTAGAAGATTTGGGTAAGTTGTGTTAAGATATAACAAAAGCCTGGCATTTTTCCATTTAAGAATTGATAGGTTGAAGGAACTTCGTTATTTGGCACAAAGTGTAAATTACATGCTCTTGTCGTCATTCTTTTAACGAACAACTGGCATTACTCCATAATCAACTAAATACAGTTTGAAAAGAGCGTCAAAGTTTGGCAAGATACGTGAATTTGTTTCGCATATGTTAAACAAAAGAAGCAGCCAATCATGCCTGGTTCTTACGTAACATTTGCATGACTTGTGATGAGCCTTCTGGCAATGAACTCGTTGACAGATTTATTTTGTTATTTTACCAAAAAGGGGATTAGTAGTAAAATGTGAACATACAGTAACCATCGCGTCCATTGAAAGACATACGTACGTACATCCCCGCCGTTGTATAGCTCATCTAGGGTAAAAGGGTTAATTCTTAACGTATCAATGGAAGCTTCTAATTTTGAAATTCTTCGAGAAATTTTAAAAGTTGCTATGATATCATAAGATAAACATATTGATTTGAGACTCAATATTTTTTATGAAAAGATTTTGAGACACTTCTTGTCCCTCTTTCATGTCGATAAGCACATTGCTTCAACTCATAATTTGAAAACGAAAAATGTTGAAAGTTGTGACAAGCAAGAATTTGAAATGATGTTGACCCTGCGTCTTCGAAAAGATTTGTGCTACGGAAATCTTACAATAAAGAAGAAACAACAACTGGAAGTAACTTCTTGATTTAGAAAGAAACTTCTGTTAATAATTTCGGATAGCAATGTATTTCTAACATCGAGTTGCCAAAAATGGAACCTGCATTTAACATCTACCCAATTGACCGCAGTATACAGGTTGCCTTCATAAAAGATAACTTTGATATGGCATACATACCTACAATCAGAACATATGCTTCCACGTAGGGATGATTTCATATGCGGGATTAACTCTTTATCTACCAAAAGGACAAATAGCCTGCGGAAATAATAGCATCTTTGTTTACATGGGTTTGATTTTGTTAATTTGTCAATAAACCACCTGTGTAACCGCAATAAGTGTATGCGGCACCAGTGAAATCTTTCTCTTCTCTACGAGGGGAAAACCTGGCAACACAATTAATATAATTCAAGCCTCGTTCTCGTTCGTCTTGGTCAGTCCTCCAACCAACAGGTTCAATCGGTTAATGCAGTTGTAGAGAGGGGGGATTTTGATACATTAGCTTCAACACGCTAAGTAAATATTTGTTTTGGATGGATATAATTAACACGTGTTCCCAATAATTCTGGCACGTGTTTGCACGTGGCTGTAGATGATTGGCACATGGAACTATCAAATCGGGAAAAAGAAATGAAAGTTGTAAACTTTATGTCTTCTAAAGGCCAGTTAAGCAAAGCACGATTGGATATATGTGGTTTTGATTTAACTTGCTGCATGTAAATAATTAGTTACAGTTGTGTCTACTTGGTGAATGTTTTCTTCACGCACGTGTCATTTTATCCGCACTCAAACGCCATGTTGTTTGCTCAACCAGACTTTATGTGACGTATATGTGAGTATTCATTGATTCGTATGCATTGTTGTGTACGTCTTTTGGATTATGAAATTATCGCTTAAAATATATAACCTTTTTTCAAATAATTTTGTATGTTGATTTATTCATTAGCGTTTGTGTTATACAATTAAGACGTTCAAGAAGAATTTAAGGGCATTTATGAGAGAACATTACTGTCATTTAGCACTGCTGATTCATCGAATATACACCATGTATAATCATAAGGATATGTGTCTCTTAATGGTATCTACTGTATTTTCGAAACCATGACAGTGAGGTTATACGGCATTTTGGTATCTTGTTTTTGGATGCATTATTTCATAAATATTGGTGACATGTAATACATTTTTGTTCATTTGTGTAACAAATATAAACAGTATTGTTTAGTTCAGTATCCATCCCTGGTTTGTTTCTTGATAACCTTTGTAGTACATCAAAAGTATTGGTTAGAATACGACAGGGATTTCACACTTTATCCCTCCTTTTAAAAACTAGATGACCATTTTCAACCTCCGCCCTCCCCCTTTAAAGGGGCAGTAGCACGTTTTTTGAAAATTTTATATTTCAAAATTTTCACTGATAACTGTACGTTAATTCTAAATGTATCATTTTGATAGCGTCAAAAAGCTCATTACACAAACCAATCATCTATACTCAGAGAACAAATAATACAGATTCACATAAAGTCCATTGGCTGCCATTTTTGTGTGAACACCTTTAATCCATTTTGTGAAAGAAAAAGGAACGGCATGAGTAAACTTTACATTATATGTTTGATTTGTTACTGCTTCATTGTCTTTTAATTTGAACCATTTATTTTCATTTTGCTGACATGACCTTATATTCCCCCTAAAAACGTGCTACTACCCCTTTAACTAGCTCTCTTTCCATACTTACCAAGGATTCAATGACCAACAATCTTGGAAAAGTCCAGAAATATGTTTAAATTTGCATCTATTACTGATAATGTTTGCGAGTGCACGTATGTATGTGAGTGTTTACAGCTAAGGTTAATGTGGACGGTATACGGGCCAGATTTACAGTACAGGTTGGTTGTGATTGACAGGGTTTTGATAGTATACTATAATCGATATACGGAACCCTGCTTTTAATGTTTGTATGAGAAATGGAATGAAAGCAGCAATGGGGTTAAGGGTAAACCCCTATTTTCCCTAAGTCGTTTATTTCTTTGAGCTGTTGATGAAATTGAAATGGGGAGTTATCCATGCGTGTTGAAATTAGACTTCGATAGTTTAAGCTCCAAGACGTTCATATGAAGATTTTATCCTTTATGACAATGATATGAACAAATATAATTTAATGTGGTTGCATAAAAATATGAGTTGTGTGCTGTAAGTTTTGAATATTCACGTCATAAGTCATGTGTCAACTTTAACTTTGTGTAAACAAGAAAATTATCATGATATTTTAGAATAAACTATGCACAGCAATTGATATATATGAAGATAAAAGCATCAAATGCTTCTGTATTTTTTATGATAAGGTTATCAAATACTTCTGTTCCAAAACCATAATTCTAGTACAATAATAAGTTGTTGGTCAACAACAAAACGTGATAATAGACCGGAAGCTGGTCTAACAACAAAGACAATCACAAGGGTAATCTATGAACGCCCCCAAAACAAACATGATTCAGAATCCATAAAGATAAACGTTTACGATGGTATGTTTTCCAAGCACAAATGTGTTGAGTTATATCCAGTGTTTTACTGTGGATGATGCAGTTAAACTCTTCACCCAGTCACGATTTGCACCTAGTGTTTTCATTGATATAACATAAAAAGTAGGTGGCTCCCGTACTAGCTTAAAGTTAAAGGGTTGCTCATTCAATATAAAGGATGTTAGTTAATGTACCAATTTTCTTGTGGTTGCGTGGCGATTTAAAGAAGTAGTAGCACATTTGTGCGTGTGTAAATAACGGGATCACATGATCACATGAATGATTAAAAGGAGTTCACAATCAAATGGCCGCTAGTAGTTTTCGGATGATTCTTGACAACTACGGATAATCAGATTAGGCAATGTGATTTTTGATCCTCTGAAGATATCGGTTTGTACAATCTAATATTTATGAAGAAAATGTGAAGAAATAAATGATCAAAAGGTGTTCACACTAAAATGGCCACATTATGCACAACTGATACTGTCTCTGTTAACACTTTGGTTTTATATAATATATAATAACACGTTCTAAGATATTTATGTCATATTTACTATAATGATTTAGGGGAGACCAGGGCAAAGCGCGCCCCTTAACATATAAGTGCGTCTAGTGGGCACCCCGACATGTACAGAATGCAACTTGCACACAATCTATAATACTTATCAGATAGACTGTTACATGGCACATGCTTTTTTAATCTACCATTTCGGCATAAGGATATATTTACGTAAATGTATTTTGACTAAGGGGGCGCGCTTTGCCCTGTAGTTTGGGGCAAAGTGCCCAATCCCCTGGGCGCATTGCCCAATGTGAAAAACAACACAGAATGTAGTAGATATTACACACCTATTATCAGCTAATACTAATAAAAAGCTACCATCTTGATAATGCAAGGCAACTATCGAACCCATATGAAGGATAGAATTAACATAAAAGTTGGAAATATATACAAGGATAAGCAAAATATTCCTTAACAAGTCATGGACCTTCATGTTCAACATTCTTAATGACCAAATATCATTATGGTTGGTACATGTAAATTTCTGTTAACTACGAAAGTGTTAATAATGTAGGTAATTGACTATCAAGACCAGTAATAAATAAAAGAAAAGAAGAATTGAATTGGTTATATGGACGAATTAAAGAATTCACATCATCTATTTTGTGTAGAATTTGACAGCACGGCATAAATTGCTTATCGTTTTGGGTTGAACAATAATATACAATGAATTATAGTTTCATGATTTAAAAAACAACAGAAAAGTATGTTTTTTTAACTGTTACTTGTCGTCATTCCTTAACCAAACAACACCCTTTTAGTAAAATGGTATATTTCATGTTTAAAAAATACAGCAGAATGCTGATATGAAAATGATAGTTCTCCTTAACATTATTTGCTTAAGAAATGTAAAATAATAACTTTTACACCAATATAATTATAATTTTTATTACACACGGGGCAAGGCGCTCCCCCGGTGCGTTTTGCCCCATCAAGGGTAGCATTTGTTATGTACATCAAAGAAAATGATTAAAGCAAGTAATTACAAATTTCATTATTCAATGCATTAATGACATCAATTTATGTTACATGTGCACGAGAGTTCTCAGTTCCATTTTGTATTAGTATGAAATATTTGAATTTGAGACATATCCGTTCCTTATAGTAAAATCGCGTTTTTTAGAATATTTGAAATTCTAAGTCCACAACTAAGGCATATGATTCCAGCGTTGGTCATAACGCTTCATAACGGTTACTTTCATTCGTTGGTAATGACAAATAACTCCATTTGTAAATAGTTTTGAAGAAATAACGCGTGGTCACTTTGCCCCGGGGGCGCGCTTTGCCCTGGTCTCCCCTACTCTAGTAGTTACCATACTACTGATACAACTTCTTCAACATTTATCATTTAAACATCGATGCTTATGATGTAAGTTATGAGGCAGACTAACATATAGTCCCTGAAAAAAGTCTTTTTCACTAAAATTTTAATTTTAACTAATTGATATTAAAATAAGAAATGAACCCTCAACAATTCTGAGGCATCTAGACTTGCCAACATTGTCAAGACTTAAAAATACTCCATTTTATTTTTTTGCTATAGGGTCTTGATAACAGGCTAGTTATGTGGTTGTATAGAGGAACTACGGTATTCCTGGGACTGCTCCTCAGTGGTTTAGAGATACGATGATAGGATATCAGTAATTACATCGTGTCACTGCTTGTAAGGAAATGTAGGCTAGATGCAAATGACTCATGCATGTAATTGCATGCACGTGTAAGCAAATATGCCTCCGTGTGCACGTGTGTGCGATCATCTGACTGCACCTAGGTGCATACTATGTGTAGTCTTGATGCTGCATATCTCCCACTCCCTGATTTAACATTGCAAATCAAGTGTTTCATTAACCGACACGTGGAACATTTCAGAAAAGCAAGACTTAGTCCCAATTCAACCAATTGAATAGATTAGCATAATATTCCCTGATGATAGAAAACATTTTCTAAAATAGAGGCATCCAAACTGAAAGTACTATATCTTTAGAGGTATGATAGCATCTGTGCGCTTTGAACATGCCAAGCATGGGAAAACGCTAAATTTCTAAGCCTGTATTTGTCAGACTCCATTTGCTAACCACTACAGCACTCGATCTGTATATTCATCAGAACGTTCACATCATGAAAATAACTCCCATTTATTTCTCCCGCAATTTTAATACATCCATCTGATTTCACCTCTGCGCTATCCCTTTGCCAAGTCCATACCCATCTCGTATAAAACATCTCTCTTTGGTCCAAAAAATTGGCTCCGTAAATACATACTTCCACTGCAACTTCTCTCTGTTACTTATACCCTCCCCTTCTCTCCCCAGCAGCGCCCCTCCGACCTGCCCCCTCCCCCTCTCCCCCGCAGCGCCCTTCCGACCTGACCCCCGCTATGAATCGTGTCAGACACATGCAACAAATAAAAGCAATTTTACATCAAACAATTACTAGACAAGTGACTCGCAATAAAGCCGACAACTAAACACACATCGAGACAGAAATTGATCTAATGTATAGAGAAGGCAGCAGGGTGTAGAGTGTTTAGTGGCCACTAGGGAGACATTAGTGACGGTAACCAACCCCTCTGGAGATCCGTGATGAGTTGATGCCAGACGCGGAAGTCGTGATCACCCTCCCTTCCCCATCCTGACCCCATCCTAGTTCTGTTGATGAGTTTGGGGTGGGGGGTGAAGAGGTAAGGATTCCCCCAGTTTACCACATCCCAGCCCTTCTGATGAGTTTGGTGGGGGAGGGAGGGAGAGGGTAAGGATTCTCTCAGCCTACTTCATCCCGGCCCTGCTGGTGAAATGGGAGGGAGGCAGACATGGCTCTTTTTTCCTCTCGCCTTTTTCCTGACCCACCCGCGCCTGCTCATCAGTTGAGGGAGGGGTAAGGAGTGTAAACATTATCCCCTTTCTTTGACTCCATCCAAGCTCTGCTGATGCGAAGAGAGGGGCGGGTTGACTAGAGGAGTTAGGAATCCCTCCACCCTTCCTGATCCTCTATTCTGTCATCAAGACTCTATAGCAAAATATTCAATTAACGATAACCCGGTGGGACAGAGGGAGTGATGAGAGTGGAGGATGATATTGTGATGAAGGTTGACAGAGCTCTATCTTAAACCAGGTGTCCTTCAATATGGTAAACCTTTGAAAAAAGACTTGATTTGGGTCTGAACTTTGCATATTCAGCTTTTATATATTAAACAAAGTCCTTTTGTACCCTATAATAATAGTTACATTTGGTCAGAGGCCTGATGCCAGTCTAGGGGGACGAAATGGAAGGGGAGGGGGAGGGGTAGGGGTAGGAAGACGAGAAACAATCACTAAGGTCTACCAACAACCTGTGTCTGTCTCTCACATGAAACACGAGCCGACGTACGAATGTATTCGTTTTACCAAAGATGTAATTGCTTCGGCAGAAGTTGTAGTGTATAAGGCGTAGTGTGCAACTGTCTTGTCAGTCGTAGTAGTAGGAGTAGTAATAGTAGTTCTAGTAGTAGTCGCGGTAGCATTAGACTCACATTCACAGAGCAAGTCCTAGTAGCAGTTGCAGTAGTTTACTGATAGTAGAAGTAGCAGCAGCAGTGGTAGTAGTAGTAGTAGTAGTAGTAGCAGCAGAAAAACCATCAATAGCAATTAGGAGCTGCAGCTACAAAGTTATTGAAATTAGTGGCAGTAATAATAAAGTGCAGAAAAGGCAGCCAAACGTTCAAATGGTAGTAATATACCAGTAAACTTTGATGACGTACACGTACATATGTACGGAAATGATATAGTGGTTTCATGTTTGCCTCATTAGTTTCTATTTATTTTGCCTCACAAGTTGAATGCATTACATGTTGAAAGTATTATGCAATAAATTATCTGGAAGCACTGTACTATATATCCGTCTGTCCACAAGTTGTAATTCATTTATGTTCTTAATGAAGATCGGAAGGAGTTGAAAGTCGAGATATTTGCTCGCATAATACCTTACATAGGGTTGTAAACGGGGGAGTGGATTTGAGTGTACAGTCATTGTTTGACATTTGATACAAGGCACACAACCAGTCTCTTTGACAATAAGCTTTATTTACGTCAACAAAGGCTCGGTGTGTGTACAAGGGTGGAAGATGGAGACAAGTGTCAATACAGTCAATATGGTCTTGATAAACACTTTTCACCCCGTGTTGATCAGGCTCATAAATTTTCTCAGGAATGCAACCGGTCGGCAATAAAGATTTTATGCTGATTTTATAAATTGCCAGCCCTTTTCAAAGGTTGCCAGTTGCTAATCACGACGTTTTTATGAGAGAGAAGGTCCCGCGAATAGCCTGGTGTTTATTGTACCCGCTGTCTCCAGTGAGTAGGGGTAGCAGCTCTGTACTCAGTTCACCGCAGCATACACGGCTCAGTCAGTGGCGAGTGTGAAAATAATTGAACCGATCTCACGAATACACGCAAGTCTGCAGTAAGTAAATGTATAGCATTTTTAGCATTCGGCTTATGGTACTATAGACTCATGGCAGCGTAAACGAATATGTCGTCAGCGAGTACCCGGCAGCCAGCTCAGCCCGAAGTTCACTGCAGCACGGACAAGCATGTCTTCAGTCAGTTCCGAGTAGACAGCTCAACCTCTGTTGACCACTGCTTGATATTCAGAGAGAAAGACTTGATTCATATTAATATTCTAGGTTTAGATGAGATGAGTCTTTGGTGCAGGGAGGTAGCGAGTGAGTCTTAGTGAATAGCGGGTAGCCAGCTCAGCACCCAGTTCTAGGCAGCACAGACAGCTCCGGGCTACACACTGTGGTGTCACATGCCGCTGTCAATTCTGTTCTTTGTTTATATCAGGTAATTGTCTAATTGGTTTAGTCTGACTGCAAATTGGGGGAATTAATTACATACTGTCAGGACAGAAGAGGTGAAAGGTGTATGGTTATTTTTGACAGATGTTTGTTTTTCCGTGTTGATGTACATGTGCATGGATTCTGATATTTTTGCAGGTAATTTTAGAATATTACTGATTTGTGTTCAATATATAATCTGTCTTTAAGTTTAATCTGTTTGATGAATATAAGTTGTACTAGATTAATGACACCATATTTGAGGTGGTCTTTTAACGCTGCGCAGGAGAGATCACATATCATACTTAACATTAAATTTTAATGTTTCTCTACGACTTGGATTCACGCAGTAAATACCAAAATACCAAGGGACAGATCTCACTTCACAGTACGCGTACGGTAGCACTAGCCTCGAGTCCCCCTCCCTGAATAACGCCAGGTATGGGCCGACCCTCACCATAGTCGTTTGATACCTGAATGTTTGTTTATACTAATCAAATGTTGAGTTTGATAAGATACTCGTTGCTCGAGAGGCCACTTCAAAGCAGGGCAGACCCGGACGACTTTTGGTGTTAATACGATGCAATCTGATCGAGTAGGAGGTGAACCCCGGCTCTGAACTGAAGAGTTTTTAATGTGCTGACAATTGTTCTTTTATAAAGAAGGCCACGATTAGGTGGAGAGATTTTCCCTTTCTTTTATGTATAATTACTTATTATTTGTTATTTTGTTATATACAACTAGCTGTTCATCAAACCAATTAAGTTCTCATCATGTGTTTTAGTTTTTGGGGAACATTATGAAGTCATGTATTATAGTATGTATTTTGATGTGATTTATTACATTTTGTGTGATATGATAACCATTCATTTTGTATCTAAAGTCTAGTTTAGCTAAAAACGGGTCAGGAAGGTGGTGGGTTGCATATTCATGCTTAATTAGAATACCGCATCGGTACTAAATTACTAATCGGAGGTACAAATATAAAATGCAAACTTTCACAATTTGGTTTAACAAAATATTTATCTATTGTTTCTTGTAGAGGCCAAGCATAGGATGCGAGATGTGAGGACCTAAAGGTGCCCTGGGGATTAAGAGATATCGGTGTATCCAGGATTATCATGAGAATTAATGTGGATTAGAAGAGCGGAGACCGGGGGGTTGGACTACTCGGAATTATTGGTGTGAACTCGCAGTGTTTGGAAACCTCACGTCTGTCGGGTGAACCACCCAGGAAATTACTATGTATCATTTCTTGATGTAGCACTTTATCACAGCTGGGTCCGACAGGGGTGTAGCTTATTCCCTTTGTTTTAATGTGTAGCGTCGCAATAACTGGATTATTGTGACTGGATCATTCACCCTTCTAACTGCGGAGGGTAAAGTGAACAGATCTCGATTTCAACATGAAGACCACAGGAGTTATCCGAGGACTTGTGCTCATCTGTCTGTGTTTGACAATGGTAGCCACGGGCAAGGAGTCCAAGAAGAAGAGACGTGGCTGCAGGTGTATGGGCAGATTTCTGAAAGATGTGGACAAGATGATTGACAAAAAGTTGAAAAAGTTTGAAGAGAAACTCTTACTCCCCGACTCCAAAAAGGGGAACAGCTCACGGGGAGTCTCCAAGGAGGACAGACGGTGGATGAAGCTCAATGGAGACGTGCACTTCACCAAGGAAGCTCTGAAGAAGATGAGCAAGAACCTACTGTTTGTGACGGAGCAGGTGAACTCTCAGAAACAGGACTCGGAGTCCCTGACTCAGCACCTCAATCAGCTGAATCAGCACGTGGACAATCTGACCTCTGTGGTCAAGCGGCTGGAGGTGCTGGTCTCGGACAAACTGCCAAGGGTCACGACTCCTGTAGTGGACTCGGCGGTCAAGCCTACACTGGAACCTACATACCCCAAACGTGAGTAGTTTATCTGTAATGTCTTCTGTACATCGTGGTCTTTGATTTCACCTTCAACTTTACATGCATTTTCACATTCAAGTACTTACACAAACCGGATTTAAAAATGTAACAAATATTAATGGAATGGTGTATTCTTCAGCATTACATTTTGTTCATGGCTTATGTAGGATATCTTCAGCAAAAAATGCATTTTCAAATTCATGCACTTACACACACACAAAGACGTAGATTAGTTGAAACATGCACCTGTGCATAATTTGGTATTGTACATTACACAAAGTAAGTAGAAATGTTTTACCTATCTCTTCTCGCAAAATACTTCATTGACATACCAACACACTACTATAACATTTAGGTCTTTGATGCATTTTCACAACGACAAACCATTGTATGTGAGTAATGTTGGTTTTTATATTATATTTTCTCATGTAATGCATGCATTTTCACATCTACACAATACCATAATGTAGGCGTATTGTTACATATAAACGAAAACATGTATTGTAAATATCACACCCTATATATATTTCTAAAAGCATAGGGTAAGTTTTAGTTTACTAATTTTGCAATAGTTGTGCTCTATTTCATTCGCATATGATTGTATTTATGATATGCATTGACATACGCACTGTCTATAAAAGAGGATCGTCATGACATAAAGTGCAAACCATAAGTCAGATATACACATCCGCATTATTAATTTATTTAAAAAGACCCCAAAAAAACTAATAGTATTAGTTTATCTTCCTCAGCAATACCTCATCTAAATGTCTTATTGAAATACGAGACGAATGCTAAAGGTCATCACTTTTTAAGAACAAGTATGCATTGGAACTACTAACAACTTTCAAAGTTCATTTAATGAATAATTTAGGGGGTTTAGGGTTAACTTTCACAAGAATCGGTCCAAGAAAATTGTCCGATTTCTCAAGCAAAATATGATTAATGTGGACATATCATGTATAATTGATACCACTCCTTATCATGCAATGTGTGGACATGTATACAGATACGCTGATGTTTAAGGTCTTATCGCATCATTACAGAAGGTTATCATACCATTCCACCTTCGATTTTCCCTTCTTGACTGATATCATGAATTTTGCAGGGATGGTTGTCATATATTTATTAAATAGTTCCATATACATTTAAATCCTTATTTCTTAATTAAGCTTTTGAAATTATTGATTGAAATCGTGAGCTTTTAGGGGATGATTTTATTTTAATGAACTTGATATAAAAAAACATATCCATTTTCCCTCTGATTTATTTTCAATCCTTTGCTTAATCAAATGGATATAAGGCAATCACCTTTGCCAGTTATTGTATCTTCTTCTTGGCACTGAATTGATAATTGAATGGATGATTTTCTTAACATGATATAAAAAATCAACACACACTTTCCCCCTAATTTATTTTCCAAACCCTAGCTTAATCTAGAGGACAAAAGGCAATCACCTTTGCCAGTTATTATATTTCCCACTTGGCACTGGTTTGATAATGTCTCCACGAAACCCTTCCACAAACATACCAGTAACCCTTTGGACGGTGAGCACATTTTTTCTCGACTATGACAAATATTTGGAATGCTCTGTGGCTCGATACATAGACACTTAGAAGTGTTGTCCTCGCCGCCATGTTTGTTTAGTAGTGTTAAACTTCCGGAAGAATGGCGGACCAAACATGAGAGGATTAGAACAGTAGCCCTTGTTGTTACAGCTAATCATCGAGGTCAACTTGTCATGGTACCTGTGGGATTTGATGTAGACTTGCCGAGTCTCCTGGTTTCTTATGATCAATGCCTTTATTACATAGTTATGGAATAGTGGTATATTTTATGATATCCGACACTCAAACTTCATTTATATCAAAGTGCTGTTTTAAGCTGAGCAACGATGGATTTGAAACATGATATAGTAATATCCTATGGTTCGCTGCTTGTATCAGATTAGTATAGGTTTTATAATAACGGTTCACAGGATTATTCTCCTGCAATTGATCATATAACCAAGGTAAAGGTAAAAAACGTTTAAAAGCGTCAAATCAAAGTCTAAAGCCCTAAAATCAGGCTGGTAAATGTATTTGTGTCTGGTCTCATTGAAATGAAAAGGTACTAATAACATGTTTACCATAATTGCACAATAATCACCTACAACTAGAACTATTCAGTCTTCGTGTGAGCATGCGCCACTGTTGCAGCAACCGTCATATCAAGAAAGTGTCTTGGTGACCATGAGATATAGTTATCCATCATAATCATGGATCATGACCATTGAAACTAAACTTTAATCATCATGCGTATACTACGAGCTATGACGTAAGTCAGATTCTAATAAACATTTACCACAAATTGTACTTCAAATCAGTAAAAGGGACACTACGACCAATGGGTCTTCCAGCTTCTCTTCCTCCCAACATGGCTATGTGAACACATCAGGATCGAGTTGCCCCTTTAAGGAGACGGCTTTTAAGTCAAGGTCAACAATACAAGCCAACTTCTTACAAACGACCTTGACCTTCAAATCTCACCGTTCGAAAACCGGCATTTTAAACTACTTTGGTTTAATGCCAAACATTTAAACGCATTGATGGTTATTTCACACGAGATTGAAATACCGTGAGCCTATATGCATGGAAATTAGATTAAACATCACATAATAAACAACATGAGGTAAAGACATTTATTTGCTATATAATTTATAATTAGTTATATACTTAACAATATTAAAAACGTAACTCTGGTTTTCAGACAAATTCACATTTAAGATTGAATTGATCTATATATAATTCGTGTTTTGTCGGAATTTACAGTTGGATGAAATATTAATGTTTGATCTTTCAAATTCACACATTTATATGTATGTTCAGAAGTATCGAAAAAGATCTTTATCTAAGATTTATGAGTTAGAAGCAAATTTCATTACACGATTAACTCTTGTTTAAAGGTTAGGTAAACATTGTGAAAACATAAACATAAATTATTCAATAGATTTTTATATTCAAAGTAACCGAAAGTATGCAGACTTTACAATTACAGAATTTATTGATAACGAAATTAAGTATTTGATATACAACTTGGTCTTGAAATTTCATGTTTTGGTCTACGCAGATGCTGAATGAGGACCTAGACCGATTGCTCTTTCTTTTTATTTTATTTTTTATTTTCCATAATTTGTGAAACAGGCAAATCAAACATTATACACAAACATCACATATGTACAAATACATAAATCCACATTTGGCTGACAAATACATAAGTTAAACAAAACAGGACTATTCTTTAACAATTCATTATTTACAAACAGGACTATTCTTAAAAGGTAAGTGCAGAGATGACCAATATTTAATAAACTTTTCTTCAGTTTCTGTCGACAAAAATAAAAATTTTGATAAGTCATAGTAACGTACAATTTCTTTTTTCACATATTCTAATTTTGGTTTAAAACCATTTAGGCTGCATCAATAAATATACTGTTTGACTAATAAAATGATTG
Organism: Steromphala cineraria; assembly: GCA_916613615.1. NCBI lineage: Eukaryota > Metazoa > Mollusca > Gastropoda > Trochida > Trochidae > Steromphala > Steromphala cineraria. The sequence goes on from OU744728.1 coordinate 10,125,528, forward strand.
CATTTACAGGATTATTGTTCTTTCCTTTCATTCCCAATATTATAATCTTATTTGTTATTTGCTCTTTCTTTGCTTGTTTGCTCTTATTCATAAATTAAAATAAATGACTAGGTACAAGTGTTACAAATTCATATCATTATATAAAAATCCTAACATTATAAGCGTTCTCAGATAAACGAATGTCGATGCAGGTCTGTAAATCAATTCAAGCTCTGCGTAAGTTTTGAATACTGATAATCATAACCATCCCTACTTACGACATCGACCTCGTTCACACGCGGTTTGTGACGTCACATCCGCTGTGGTGCATGATGGAAGGAAGATCGTCTGTTCGTTCCGGAAATACTGGTCATCGTGCCCTTACTAGATAGCATTTTCCTTTACGCCTAGCTTAAACATTTCGAATACTTCACCTTGAGTTCCGTGTCAATTGTACATAAATTGTAAATAATTTTTGAAATTTCATTTAAGTGACGAATCCAACTTAGTGACATAGGAGGGTTTATGGGTATGTATGTAAAGTTGAAGATCACTCATCTTACTGTTTGTTGATTAATTTAACAGGTATTTGCTACAGAAGAAAGGTCATGGTACTAAAATACAAATGACCTTAAAGATGTTTTAACAAAATTTTCAAGTTTATTTGATAAAACTATCACTTCATTCTCTGTTGCATATTTATTAGAAAGGTTTTGTCAGAAAGAAACTAAAGACCTGTATGAAATTTATATCTTTGCATGATTTTTATTAAAAATGGATACGACCCAGTAAATTTTGGTGAAAATAAAATTCGAGGAAATTTGACCGTTTGGGGTCTATAAATATTTAATGCAAGAGCATGTACTCATCCACTTTCACAAAAACATTTTCTAGTTTAGAAAGTTTCTTTTGTTGAACTATTTTGATGTTCCCTTAGCAACAATTCGAACTTTTAATCAATTGTTAACCAAGTACAACAACACAGATCAGCCATTACTCCTGCAACAATACCAGTTTAAAACTCGGAACTCAGATGAAACACATTCTTCAAACTCCTGAACTCATCTTTCAAAAAATGTTTCTGGTTGAATGACACGATGCTGATTTCCATTGTCTGTGTTGACAATCTGCCAATCAAACTCATACTTACCTGACATCAACATTATCAGGTGTTTTAACCGAAATAAGTCTATTAACGAGATAGAAATCAATGAGATTCCTTAACTTAATTTGAAACAGGAAAAGAAAGACGAACGTTACCATTTTCTGCATTACTTCAAGTCAGTAATGCGAAGGTGTTGGAAGTTTGAAAAGTCACTTCAATAGAACAGGCTGAACAGTACAAATTTTGTCACATGCCTAAACATGCTGCAACTACATCTTCACTACATGTAAGCATAAGCTTAAGTGACAATCTCCGCTTTCTTCATCCCAAAATGTTTGACAAAAGGACAATATGAACAAGTTTCAAATCACGTTTCTTTTTTATCTCCCCTTCTCAGTTTTCACACTTCAAATCAGCGCCTGTAAGTAATTCTTTTGTATCGCAATTAACATTTCAAAACCGACTGACAGTTTCTATGAGCTCCTTGAATCTATGATACATCTCCGTCTCACGTTACCTCGAGGAGTCATTCTAACATTGCGCAGATTCTATAATCTCATCTGCACTATCTTCCTCCTGTCCCTGTCTGTTGTCTGTCATCACAGCCCGGGGGTCACAAACTATTGCCCCACCCCCGGTTATTGTTTACTCCTTCTCTCAGCCTCAGCTGATCCTACCCTCACTTCCAGCCCTCTGATTACTCTTCAAATAGTTCCTTGGAATTCTTTGAATCTCCAGGAATAGAAGGAAGTGGTTAAAGGTGGCAAAGTGATGTGATAGACAGATAAAATGTTATGATAGACAGGTAGATAAAGTGTTATGATAGACAGGTAGATAAAGTGTTATGATAGACAGGTAGATAAAGTGTTATGATAGACAGATAGAGGTGCATGATGGACAGACAGATATACTGTTGTGATTGATAGATAGATCTATAAAACCAGATGATATACAGATGAGGACATATAATGTTTTCTGATAGATCCATAGATAAAGCGCCATGAAAGTCCAGATTTAATTGTGATTTGAATTGAGGGGATGGATGAAATAAGTTATTCACGTGTGTGTTCGTGATCGATGATGGTAAGATAAATGAAAGCTGGTATAACCTGAATCATTTCAAGGTTGGTAGGTTATATACTCCACGTCAAGCAGACACTCATGACCCTGTGTTACATGCCATTTTCTGAATGCTGAATGAATGTTGATGCATGAATTGGGGTTGTCCAGTCGTGAAACTTTGATTCGTGGTAAAATGTGTTTGATTTGGAGTATCATGGTATTCAAACGTAGGTTTTGCAGTTTCAGATTTGGAAAACGTTTTTAAGACTTAAAGAGGTGTTAAGGTTATCGGTCTGTTTAGCTTTTGAAGTGTCACTCAGGGCATCTTAGTATAGATGTTGATGATACGATAGGAATACCTAGCATTCTCCGGTGAAAGGAAGTTGTTAGATCTTTTTCAAAAATAAACGAAAAAGTAAGCATATTTTTAATTGGATCTCTTAGAAAAAAACAATTGTAAAAGAGGTTGTTTTCATTTTTCTATTTGAAGTTGATTTGAATAAAATATAAAAGTAAGACTTTAATACTTGACGTTGGCGGAATGAATTAATAAATATGCTAAAGTTCACAATGTGTATATAATGTTACTTGAGTCTTCTAAAAAGTACAAAAAGTATTTCACTTGTAAATTTGATGATTCTTGGGATACACAAAAATTAATATGAAACTGTGAAAATGTCAAGACAATTGCTTTTCAATATGATGCTCTTTTCACCTTGACTTTACTGTATCTGATGGCGTTAATACTTTTTAATTATATGATTTAGTATATGATGATCAAAGTTAATAAGCTATCAGAAAAACACGAACATATTGTAGGTCTTCTTGCAACATATTTGATATATTTTGAAATAAATATAATTTTTAAAATACAGTGTAAAAAAATAGTGCAAATTGTTGATTAGGTCTACATAATTTAAGAATAAATTGTTAAATTAAATACCACATGACTATCTAAGATTTAAAAAATTGAAGTCATAAAAATAAGGTTTTTGAAGTCCATTTTTTTCAAAGGAAAAAATGTATCTCCACGGATTCAATCTATATTAAACACAATAAAAACTCCTTAAACGAAAGTTTAAAGTTCGGTTAAGCTACACGAATCCATTTCCCATTTGCACATGATCAGAGGGTTTTCACGCTAAAATGACAGTTTGTAGTTTTTACTACATGTATACTTGATGATTTCTGCCTAGGCTGCAGGCAGATGTTTGACCCTCTAAACGTTAACTGATTTTCTTTTATAAGAAGAAGACTTTATCATCAGAAAGTAAATGTAAGCCTACAGAAGACAGAAATCTACATGCCTTCGCCCTCGGAAACTTTTATCTTCACAAGGTGTTATCAGAGTATGTACCCTGCCTGCAATACACACGATTATACGGTTTATTAGGTAACATCGCTGTGAACCAAATTTTATTGTTGAAATTGTTAATGTGTTCTTCTGGTTAGTCACTTTGGTTAGAGACAAAAAGGATTATGTTTCGTCTTTGAAACTTTTCACGTGGTGGCTAATTCGGTAGGATTAACCCTTACCCTAAAGCAATTTTGGTTGGCTTCAGAATAGATATGGGCCTTTTTAATTAAATTTTTACCTGATAATTATGTTTTATCATTTTCCTTTAAAAAAAGAGAAAAGTAACAATATTACACACTATGCATATATGACAAACCTTTTTCTCAAAAAGAACATTTGGTTAATATGACCTGACATTCAGATAATGTCATTTTGCCTGAAAATGTAAATTATTTGTGTCGAATGTGCCGTTTGACTTTCTTTGACATTGTTCTCATTGCCACTTTGGCTGAAATAGTAAAATACTTCGTAAAATGTTAATGCTGTATTTCGAATTTTATATCATCCTTCATGTTTTATCTTTGACAACGGATACCATTTGTTCTTTTATCCACGCCACACGTTAATAATTACCTTACATGCTACTGATATCATGCATTCGTTAAATATGACCCTTGAACACTTAATGTCAGAGTTGATGTATCACAATAAGTATATTTTTGTTCCTCTACGTCCTTGACATCCTTTAGTTTCGGCCACTCGAATTAGGCAAGGATATCGCATTCCAATTGAAGTGGACCTTAACCCTCGGAGCCACAGAAACAGATATACATATTCCATTCATTTCACAGCGAAAAACAACCATCAGTCGTGATCCCGGGGGTGAGAGATAATGATATTCAGAAGTTCCATTTCAAACACTGCGAGAATCTAGGATTCCCTGTGGTTTGAGGGGGTTTCTATGAGGTCTGAAGAGTTAACATGAAGTGTAGAGTTACTCTGGTCCATTAAAGAGGTCTCCGCAGGAAGACGGCACTAAGATAGGACTAGGTCTGTGGTTCAACCACTGCCGCCAGTGGATCGAGATAGGTGACACAATTCCCGCAGCCAGCATTAAAGATGAAGGGCGTAGTGTATCTCCTTGCAGCAGCATTTTGTCTCGGGCACCTGCAGGCTCATGAGACACAATTCCGTGTCCTGCAGCATGAACTAGACTCCCTCAGGTCCGACCTGAAGGCTCAGGCAGGTGTCCTGAGGCTGGAAATGGTCAATGTCACTCAGCAGTTTGCAAAAGATCTGACGTATCTGAAGACGTTGAAGAAACGGGAACGGAATCGATGGATCAACCACAAGATACTGGAGAAGTGGATGATGAACTTGGTGAAGTTCATGTCGGGAGTGGATAGAAGGATAAGCGTACTGGACAAATCCAGGGATGATGTTGAGGAAAAGCTGGAAGGTTGGATGGATGATGTGGATAGCAGGCTGGAATATGTGGAGAATATAACTAGCTCTTTTGTTAAAACTAGAAAGCAGAAGAAAAAGAAGAAAATGCTTACCGGGACGCCTACAGGTAGGACTTTCACCTGAATCAGAACTGAATCATCGTAATTACGTACATGTACCTTCATGTCTTGGTAGAATCTAAAAATCACAAGGAACTAAACAGGTTGAATTAAGTATCTCCTTGGCGAACAGTAATTCAAACCAAAAATAACATTACATTTACTAATTGATTTAAACACAAATTATCAAACAATATCTTCAAAAGAGAGTCCAGTGCCAAAAGTTATCAAACGAAATGAAGTGAAAGAGATTCTTTCATATAATTCGTAGTGATTTTGCCAATTGAGATTGAATTAAATGTGTTCTTTTTCGGAGATTCCACTTTTGGTTTTATTTAACCCTTTTACTTAAAATACCTTTTTTGTGATGCAATGGAAATATACATAGTCCATTTATTCAACGGTTTCCATTCTAACCTTTTATTTTTCAAGTTTTTGTTTGTAATGGATATGAACATATGTTATATGCAATACAACATAGCAAAGACAAGAACTCTTAGTAAGTCACTAATATGTTAGGGAGGGTTTGTACATATTTTTTCAAGAATATTTCACTTTAGAATATTTACGGTACCCCTGTCCTTTTACATTATAATATGAAATAAAGTATAATCTGTGTGCAATGAACATGGACATTTTTTAATATCATTAACGGTTTCTTCAAACCTTTTAACCTTAATATTTTCTAATGCCATGGTTATTCTCATTTGAAATATGCAATTTACGTAACTGAGACGTTCGAGTATTCACTGATATGTTTGAGAATGGTTTGATGTTTCTCTTCAAGGGATATTTCACTTTTGAATAATTAACGTTTTCCTCTTTACCTTTTTTACTTGAGAATATGCCGTGTGAAATAGATATGAACATATGTAAGACACAATTTAACGCAACTGAGACAAAAACCCACGGATATGTTTGAGAAAGGTTTGATGGGTAATGTTGGAATGAACTAATTAGAGTTTCCTGTAGGTAAACCTCTGGTGTTGATGTTCTCCACCCAGTGCTCTGGTAATTAACCTTATTGAGGGCTCAATGAGTAGAGAAATGAGTTTGTACTTAGATCTCTCTGCTGCGTAATCAATCCAGGATAAGGTTTACCGACCTGTCTTCGTGCATCCTACCTACCTTAGACTACACCTACACGTACAATTCACCTTTCATCCCTCCACAAATAAGCAAATTATAATTCTCATAATCGACATTCAAAAAGTAGTTTTATACTTAAGGTTACTCAAAACATAATTACCCCATACACTAACATGTCATATTAGAATACCAATTTCAAACCACAGATCAAATTCAATCCCTTGATCACTATCATTTCAGCATTTCAAGTCCTTCTCAAAATGGCATACCACCCTTGGCATCCTCCATCCGAAACTCACCCATCCCAATGCAGGGACTACCAACATTTTCCACTTGGTCCTCTGTCAAAACACCAAGAAACTTTCACTCTCCTTCCCTGTCAATATCCTCCACCAAGTCCTCCTTATCCCACGCACTACAACCATCTCCATCATACCACTTCCCATCTCACAAGCCACAAGACAAACCCTGATCCTGCTACCCCGTCTACTGAGGGCTCATGAACTTTCCCCCCATCCCTGTTGTGGTGTTCCTCACCATTCCACCAATAAACCCTCCATCTCTTTATCAGAGCCCCTGTTCATGTCTCCTGTTCCCACAGGCACCAACCGTATCTAAATGTTCCTTTGTCTGTCCATCTTCCAAGAAACCATCAACCTCCTTTGTTCGATGAATCAATCTTCTTTTCGTATCTTCTTTACCAACTGGTCCCAACGCTCAATGTTGCTCTGCAAACCTTCGAAGAAACTACCCAACTCCCTTTACTCCACCCTCCATCTATTTCTCCTCCACCCAACGCACTGTCAATATCAGACACGACGTCTGCCAACCCATCAAGAAACTACCCCACTCCCTTTACCCCACCCTCCATTTATTTCTCATCGACCCCACGCACTACCAATATCAAACACGTCTGCAAACTCACAAAGAAACCACCCCACTCTTTTTACCCCACCCTTCATCTATTTCTCATCCACCGGGCACCAACATATCCAAGACGTGTTCTTCCCATTAGTTGCCGTGCTGGAGACCAACTTCATTCCCGCCCATTGAAAAATCTTTATTATCTCCCCTCCCATCAGGGGTTCTCAGGCCTGGTGCCACCCCTCCCCCTCCCAGAGACGCACCCCCTCGTTCAGAGGTGGAGGGTAATTGCCCCGGGGTCAGATAAAGCCGTCTGGTACCCTCCCCCGTCGCCTTCTGTAACCACTTGTGACCTTGCCTTTACATACTGTTTTCATTATGCTCATTATATGCAGGCTACGTGGAACATAACATTTCATATTTTGCCTTGACAAAGGCCATTTGAGGGTTGGCTATCTTTATATTCATATTTTCAGCCTGTTTCGTCACTTGAATATCTAAACGTGAAAAGTACATTGTTGTTTTAAAGAAATACGATAGAAAAAGCTTTTTATTCGTATTCTGAATTCAATTACAAACTGTATAGATAGTTAAATCATACACTTCTCTGAAGTTGTTAATTAGTGAGATGTTTGATATGTTCTGCAAAGTTATCATAACAAGTTCTGATAACGTTGATGTAATCTACCTTAATAACGAAGTTGTAACGTTATGACATGTTCGTAAGTTGGAAAGCTGAAAAAACATTGACGAAATGTCAACGAAAAGTATAGAAAACCTCTGCAAACGAACGTTAAATTTGTAATGTTGAGAAATCTTGAATTCTGAAAGGAACATTCAATTGTAGCGCCGGAAAAAATAAAACTGCAACGTGACCAAAACCCTTCGTTTGTAAAGTTGGGACAATGTTCAGTTTGTAAAATTTAATCTTGCCATCTTAAACAATATATACTGTAAAAGGTGTCAGCTATGGTCATGTTCTCGTTAGCTAGAAGGCTATTTCAAATCATTGATTTCATAAATTATATTAAAACTTTCATAGATTATAAATTATTGAAAATTAATACAATAGTTTAACAAATATTGTGACGGTGTTCTCACGTTGATTGTGTACGTGAGGCGACATGGGGCCATATTGGTCGCAGTTCGAGTGGCGGATACACCAACGGAAAGAGCTGGTTTGCTCGAGTGTGTGGTGACTTTAAGGGTTCTTCACTATCTTCATTGGGCATCGGCCGTATAGCTATATATACTCTCAGGTCTTAGCGTAATAACTAATTAGCATTGTGCGATATTGGCATTTTTCACGTGGACATGACATGAAAAGGTGCTTATTTATTTCTGATCTATCGCAACTTGGCGTAGATTGATTGATTTTGATCGTAGATGGCTTGATGTTCAGCAAACTGATTGCACTTCCATATGCAATACTGACAAAGGTCCTTAAACGATGTCAAAATACTCTGTTCATATACATTGTATATGCTAAACATGACAATGATTCGTGAAGATGAAACTTTAGAGGCGATTTACAGACTGCAGATTGGTATATATGTTTCTGTTGTTGTTGATAATATAAGCAGACTCAAAGTTCTCTCAAAGCATATTCCAGACTTAACTCACCGCTCGGGCAATCATCTCTGTACAGATTGACGACAGACGGTTCCAAGTAGAACAACCATCTGCAAGAGTGACAGACACTGTCAAGACGTTTCTCCTTTGTTTTAAAGAATTCTCGTCTACGCCAGGGCGAGCCAACATAAACTGGCGAGCGTAATGGATCCGCCGTCGTAACGTTGTTTTCTTGATGGGACGACATGAAACGCATGCAGCACGTGCTTCACGTGATCTGCTGGTATGTCAATGAGACAGGGGAATGGCGTGTTGTGACGACTTACACCTACATTAGCGACTTGTCCCAACAATCCGTCACAACATAGTCATTTCTGCTTTCCCCCAATCACGGTGGCAATGCGCCTGCGCTGGCCACCCGCCAAGGGACACAACTCCCGAGTATTAAGTGCAGTGCCGACCTCCAATAATGATTATGTTTATCTACACGTTCTGTACAGGTGTTCGTTTCGCTAATGTTAAAAAGCTAAATCCGGCTAATGGCAGTTAACACTGCTTTTTCAGAAACTTTGAATTTCAAGCACGTGTCAAAATATTTATTCAATTTTTAGCCGAGGCAAGATGTTGATTTTGTGGATGCTTACCATTGGGTATTCTATCTACTGGTGGTCCTAGTGAACTAGCAGGTCATATTGAGTGTTGGTGGCTTACACTGGCGCAGTTGTGATAACATACACACCGAGGTTTGCTTCACAGAATAGGGAGGCCCATCGCACATAGTTCTCTATCCTTCTTAGATGACTGATGTTTCTTCTTGTCATTATTCTACTACTACTACTACTACTACTACTACAACTACAACAACAACAACTACTACTACTACTACTACTACTACTACTACTACTACTACTACTAATACTAATACTAATACTCCTACTACTACTACTTTACTACAGCTACTATTGCTACTTCTACTTTTACAATTAGTAACGCTACAACAATTTTTTCTACTACAACTACTACTACTACTGTTGCTGCTATTACTAATACTTCTACTAGTGCCGAATAGTTTTAGTTTGAGATAGTTGTTATCTCGATTTTGGGGGTTGAAAATTGGAAAGTTAATTGTGAATTCACAGAATATGTATCAGGGCTGTTAATAGAAGTAAACTCCACTTCACTGGATATTGATTGAATTGAAGAAATTGTTCAGGCTCTTAATATTGACAATGGCAGAACTGTATCATAAACTGAAGTAGGTGCCTTACCTACTTGACTAGAGAAACAAGTTCACTCACCTCCCCATTTACCTAGTGAAACTAGTGTATAGAGCAAAAGCTCCAGTGCAGAGGTATACGATGTGAATACGAACATTGCTTTATGTTCTCACCACCTGTCGACGAGAGTTCGTTGCGATATACACCAGTAAGAGTGTGACGCTGTCTAACTGTGCAAGGTGTGATAACGTGTTAATGTGGGGTTCCCTACACTCTCGCATAGTCGCTTTGAACATTATTTTGTAGACGACTTCAAACATCAAGCTCAGAAACCCTTGAAGCATTATTTTTCAATTTTAATCTTGTGTCGAGGTGTATCAATGGACGAGTAATGAATAGAAAAACTTACCATTGATATAGTGAACATATGTTACATTATTATGCTTGGGATCACAAGGTCTCCATTAGTATAACTTCTTGTACTTTTTTTCTGGCTTTGCAGAATTCGAACCCACATCCTCTGAGTCAGGCAAAATTACCTCCAACGTTTAGAATATTTAACGTTTAACCTTTGATGTGATATATAAGATATTTAATTCGAGACAATCTAGTATTAAATCTAGATCAAGAGACAAATATAAGAGCGGTTGAGTCTAGAATTCGCAGTTTCATTTCTGCCAGTTTCAAGATCTCACATGTTTTTAAAGATCTTTTTTTTTCTTCTGAAAAGTATTTTTTCGTCTTGCTTCAGCCATGCATGACACGTTTTATCTTCAGCTGTTCTTGCATGGTCTGCAAAGCTCACGTGCACACCACACCCAGCTGTAAACCAAGCACCAGCTGATTATAGACTCGTTTTTGTCTCCAATTCTATTATTTTCCTTCCTAGTCCTTAATAGTATTTTTTCATTTTTTTCTATCAATATTAAATCAGTATCATTCTCAAAAATTGTTTCTTTGAGGTTTACTTTGATAGTTACTGAACCAGCCCAATCTTAAAATCTCTCTTTTAAAAGCGCTACCTTGAAAGTCTGTTTTCTTCACTAGATACAGAATCTTTACATCTCAAAGTACTGTGTTCCATGTCTTTTCATCCTGTAATAAAACATTCGTATTTTCGTGAATAAAAAAGCCAATTTACATTTATTTATAACAGGAAATCAAAATTGTCTTAAGCCTAACTTTACTTTTCAATTAACCTATCGAGCATTTAAGTCATTGAGCATTTGTAGTGATAGGTATTCAACAAACTGTACGTGAAATCTCAAATAACATAACAATATTATTGAAATAATTCCCGATACCATTTTCATGTCTCGTTTGATTTTCTTCAATTTTCGGATCACGCCGTTCGGGTAAGACATGATTGAAGAATGTTGTGCAGTAGCGAGTAACAGGATATATGTTAAGTTCACTGCTTGTAGACAACTTGACAAGATAATGTGTCGTGTATATCAGAAGTGCCGAGAGCTCAGTGAAAAGCATACCGGGTTTATTGACGGGTTATCTTAACCGATATACATTTACCCCCGTCTACTTCAGAAACCTCACACTTTGGCCATTCTGGCCGTCAGTAGCACTTGACTGTCCTGATCTAAGGGTTCATATCGCTTGACCGCTGTAATTTAAGGGCCTGATATCTCTTGACCACTACAGCGGAAGGGTTCATAGCTTGACCAGTGTAATATAATGGCTTATATCGTTGACCAGTGTAATAAACAAGAGTCTTATCGCTTCACAACGATACCCTTTATTCTTATCTATAGACAGCCATTAGCTTTGCCACTATGTAGTCTGTTTCAATATATGTCGTTTTCACACCGAATTCAACATTCAATATTTCATATTTCCCCTAATATTAAGAATAACTTAGATATTTTAAGATTTTTTTAAGGAACGCAAGGGGGATGGAATATGCCAAATCTCGTTTTCTGTATTTAATATGATTTCCAAAAAATTACAAGTACAAGTAAGTACAAATTCAATATAGATTTCAAGGGATATCATAAATAAGTTTGATTCAAAATACATTTTGAATGTTCAACGCTTAAAGGAAGATTTAAGTTCCAAATCTAAGCATGATTGATAGTCATACATTCAGACAATGTTACAGGACAAAATCTGTGTTAGTCTGGAGTAAATGACGCGTTATAAACATTGCAAAAACAGTATCAAATGCCGCCATCACGGGATAACTTGAGCTATCCTCGCTTTTCTGCAAAAAGAGATGTTCGCGTGTTTCTTGTCGTATCTGCCATGGTCTGTTAGCCATAATTAAGGTTATTTAACCTTGCAATGGAGCCATTGGTTAAACTGTCATAATCCCTTGGTAAGCGGGAGGTTAAAGGGGATAAAGTTTACAAACCTGTCGCTCTGTCTAGCTCATTTGTACGGTTTCCATGACCGAATTTCTCAGTTGACCAATTGCTTATTGGATCGCTGACTTTTCGATATCGCGGTGCTTAACTCAACAAATAATGTTATATGTTTGGTCTTATGGCGCCATGGAGGTTAATTTGATACAACGGTTTTATATATGTGTTGACTTGTGTTATTCTTTAATGTGTTTAACCAATGATGAGATTGATATCCTACCTGACTGTCATAAAAATCATGTACTAGAGGTATTTGGCCCGGTAAGATTATAGTGTCAATTTGTCTGTCTCATTTGAGGTATCTTGTACAGAAACATTTTAGGCTGTTTTAAGAGAATAAGAAGGTTCCAAATTATTCCACGTTTTTGGCTTTGTTCATCTATAGTTACGATTATTTTGGACTAAGAGTTGGAATATAAATCAGTACTTGTTCTATGTTTTCGTTTCTATCACAGAACATCATTTTCATACACAATTTTACTCACAATAATGGCATTCGTCTTTTCAAGAATAAAGTGACCCTACATACCACTTTAACAGTGTCCGTGGTCTAAACACGTAATTATGTTTGTTTAATAAACATAGTGCACAAACTGAAAGGGTAACCCCAATCTTTGGTAATACTCTATCATTAGTTACCCCCTTTGCCAATAAGTGCCCCACCCCCTCCATGTTTAAAAATGAGCAATCTCCCATTTCTAGATACACATCTAGAGGATAGTGTTAACAACCCTTTTCCTGATAGTAAACTCGATAGAATATAACCGACTAACCGACGATACTTTCATTACAACTTAACCTATATTCAAGGGCAACAGCCCCGTTTAGTTACTGTTTTAAGGGTTTCTATTGTTTGTATGTAGAGTGTGAGTTTCTTATCTAGACAATGAAAATGTTTATGTATTATAAACATAGCAATTAAATATAGGATTATCAAATGAGCCAATGATCAATATTTCAACAAAAAGTTGTATAAAGTCACATCTAACCGAACCTATTAAAATGTTCACTTAAGACTTGACGATGATTATAATTATACGTTCAGTTAAAATGTCATCTTTAGAAAATTAATATGTTTATTCGTTCAGTTAAATGTCTCCTCTAGACAGGGAATTTGTTTTTATGTTCAGTTAAAATCTCTGCTTGGTCAATGAATATGGTTAGATTTTCTTAGACAATGATTCTCATTATATTAGTTAAAATGTACTCAATGTATACGTATGGATATTGAAACTGCAAGTGAAAACACTGCATTATTTAGTATTTAAACCAGAAGCAAGAGATTGAAGTTTCAGTGCGAGTAAGAAAACAAACTACATGACTAACTTTTGGTTTGTATTCAGGTCCATATATAAATTCCGAGTTGTTCACCATGTGAATATCAGCGTATTATTATGACTCCCCTGTAATAAGGGCGTATGTCTTGCGTTGCTCCCCGATTAACCCGACTCTGTAAAGGGCGTGTTTGGTGTTCAATGGAAGTTGCCCTGTGCACTTATAAACCGAATGACATTGTATCTGAATTCATGCCGGCTCGTTCAGCATCAGTTGAATGAATGATGATCCCTTTACAGAGAAGATGTCGAGCTTAGCACATCTAAAGAAACCTTTTTGACGACAGCATGCAATTTGTGAACACCTGCAAAAAATAGCAGCGTATTGTGATTCCTGTATTAAAAGGCGATCATTCGCTCGACCTATTCTGTGTGTTGTATGTCAAGCTAAGCAGTGATTACCTCTGGGTCCCTGTTACAGGGTGCATTTTATTGAGCCATTACACGGGGGTTAGGTAACCCCACCCGTGTCTCAGTGTAACTGCAAGGTGTCTTAAGAGGTTATGGCTTGTTATGAGGAACATTTGATTAGGTACAAGAGTAGATATCCTCTTTGCCCCATGGTGTACCCCATACTTTGGAGCATCCATTAAAATCATAAATGGGGTATACATCATCCAAACCCATGTCAGAGGGTGAATTAAGAAGCCTATGAGGCTTTGGCTTGTTGTTTGAGGCATTTAAAAAGGCATAAGGGGCATGATGTCTGATCCCTTGCTTTTCTTCCCATAGTATGCCACGTATTAAGATCATAATTTGAATTTTGTACACTGGATATAGATCATCCCAGGGTACAAGCTGTATGTCGATACTTTATTATGAGGTGTCTTAGTTTAGTCTATAGGAGGCACTCTTCTTTGTACGGAGGGCAGTGTTTGCTAACCCACGATTTCCCCCATAGTGAGTCCAAAGCTATATAACAATAGCAAGAGGGTTTAAAGATCACTGTTTTAACGCAACGAGTCTTAAAAGGTTAATATCTTAAGGCCTTCTAAACTTACCTTTGCCCCATAGTCTGTCGACATCTGAGATCATTATGTTTGAGATAATACACGAGGTGATAGATCATTGCACTTGTGTGTCCAACGATGAGTACATTGTATTGAGGTCATTGTATTGAGATGAGAACATTGTATTATTGTCATTGTATTTAGATGAGTACATATTATTGAGGTCATTATTTTGAGATGAGAACATTATATTGAGGTATTTGTATTAAGATGAGAACATTGTATTGAGGTCATTGTATTTAGATGAGTACATATTATTGAGGTCATTATTTTGAGATGAGAACATTATATTGAGGTAATTGTATTAAGATGAGAACATTGTATTGAGGTAATTGTATTTAGATGAGTACATATTATTGAGGTCATTATTTTGAGATGAGAACATTGTATTGAGGTAATTGTATTTAAATGAAAAATTGTATTGAGGTCATTGTATTTAAATGAGAACATTGTATTAAGGTCATTGTATTAAGACGAGAACATTATATTGAGGTAATTTTATTATTTATGAGAACATTTTATTGAGGTAATTGTATTAATATGTGAACATTGAATTAAGGTCATTGTATTGAGATCAATGTGTTGAGGCGATATGATTATCATATCGAGATTAACATTACTGTGTTGACATTATTGTATTAGCAACTATTCATAAAGATCGGATCGCTGTAATCATGTCATTGATCATTGTATTGGGATGGTTGTACCTTCGAAATCAGTATATTGATGCTTCAATAATGAAATCATTGGAACATAAAAACGGAATATGATGATTGTCACGAAAATTCCTTTGTCAAAATTTGTCTGTGAGATAGTCCTAAATATAGTATGGTCAATGGTAAGAGAAACGAAGGGTCATATCTAAGTAATAGAATATTGTGGGAGTCAAAGCACCAAACTTTATGTTAAATGTCCAATTTGGGACAAATAAAGGGTAGTAGTTTAAAGGGACTACTTTATCCTCTGTCTGCGTCCCACAATAGGGCAGTGCCCCTGTGTGAAGAAGGGATTTAGGGCTTGGGTCTGAAACGCGAGTCAATCGTATGGAAACATGGCAATTTCCTCACTCAGGACATATATCCCCTTTTATTAAGCGTTCAGTTGGGAGGGTGGCTTTGTGAACTGAGTTGTATTTCATGCGTGAAATGATACAGGGTGACTCACTGCCATCTACCTTAAGATGCTTGGCTTATGCGGAGAGACATGATTGCACGATTCTAAAAGATCATTTAAAAGACGATTTTATGCACAGTGTGTGGTTTTATGAGCTGATTTAGATATCGTTACGACTTTGGTATAGATATATGAATATACCGGTTGGGTTCATAGGGATGAGGTTATTTCGAAATCAAAAATGATATGATAAATATGTTGTATACATCATATTTGCTATAAGTTGAGATTTTGACCAATGTATGGCTAGTGACTAAGGTTTACCAACACGATAGTTTGATTTTTTTGCCGAGACGAAATTTATCCAATGTGTGTTTGTGTTATATCTAAAATTGACTATTTATTTTCCTCAAATGGTTTGAGATCGTTCTGATCTTTAAAAAGCACATCATATTACAAGAACAAATTCATACATCAATATTAAGTGCATCCTATGATATATAGTGATACAAGATCTAAATTACACCTCATTCATCATATCATGTTAAGTGATTATGTCATATTTAGTGTCGGTGCAGCACTTTTCTTATCAGAAGCATAGAAGCCGGAACAGATTTAGTGTTAAAGAGTACAAGAAGGAAATGGTATCCCTGCGGTAGACAAATCGCACTTAAAGTAATTCAGACTCTTGCGGTTTGGATACTATTTTCAAGACCTGCATTCCATTCAAACTTGAATAATTATATCGGGAATAATAAGGTGTATACTTCGAAGAATTGATTCACCCTTACCCAAGAAATGGAAATTTTCTCTGAGACTTCAATACATTTATTTCACGATATGATAATGTTAAAAAAAATTAAAGTGTACAGACTAAGAGCTGTTCTTACAAAGATATTTCTTAGTGAATATAGCCATCTTGAATGAACATTATATCATAGTTGCATCATCTTGTTTAGTTTGTTTTTGGTAAACCTAGTGTCACATTTAATTATATAAGACCTAAAAAGACTTTATTTTTTAGGAAATTAAGTTTGTCAAAGTTTATCTGAATTATCGAATCGATAGTCAAAGACAAAACGTAACGAAATCTTTGTACATTATTAAGCTTTCCATAGACACGATACTGCCTCAGAGTTTGTTAGGAAAGCTCAAAGCCACCTGGTTTCAGCGATATAGTCCCCCGTCGGTTCTGTTGGCCTTTGTGAAAGGTCAACCGATATGTGTTTTGATTGGCCACGACACGTAAATGACAGTTGACCCCCGACCTTTAACATTAGAATGCATAAATGGGGACGTTTTGAGAGTTTGATTGTAGTTTGAGTGTGAAAAGCATTCAACAAATTGAATCTGATGTCTGTGATGGGAAATAATGTAGCGTTTTTGAAACTTGAACTGGAAAATGGAACAAATAAAACAGAGCGAGTTTGTAAACGATGTTGATATCTGTATCTATAGGTAGTTGTCTTGTAATTCTGTATTTTGCGTCTATCAACTCTATTATAATCGATAGTCTCTGTTAGATTTATTCTTAGAAATAAGATTCTGAAAACATGTGAGAGTTATTTTTAGAAAGAAATTCTTAAAATATGTTGATAAAAAGATTTGCTTTTCAAGAGCTTATATGAAAGTTTAAGAAACACTTAAGGTTTTAATAGTATAAACTGCAGCCCGTGGATAAAACAACGGTTCACTCTCTAGTTCCAATGGCTGTTAATACCGCTTCTTTCTCTACAGTAGTACTTACAGGTAATCGCCTTGCCCTCCTACAAAACATAAACTTGCTGGAAAGATTTGCCATTCTCATTACAGGCCCTGATTGCACACATGTGTGTTTCTACTAGTGTTAATTGTACCGAGGAAAAGTTAATTACAAACCAGCGGTTTAACACTCGTCTGAGCCATTGTCCATGAGCAGCTCTCTTGGAGTTATATACACGGCTTTCATATGTAGGTAAAGAATAACCTCGTGTATTACATATTCACGTAGGTATATAACAGAACGGCCATATACCTGTAGGTATGGTACGTACTTGTAGGTTTAACATTTATATCTTGCCATGACACATATGCGTCATAATGCACGTTTTCGTTTTACTTATGACATATATAAAGTGTAGGTGTATTATGTACATGTAAGTGTAGGTATAACAAAAATTGCATATGTAGGTATCGACTATCGTATGTATTCATGCATGAATTATACATTTAACCAAGGAGTAATATGTACCTGATGTATGGAACTTTTCAAGATATACACTCAAGAAGATAATTTATGTTAATGTATTCTGTAAGTGTTGGTGTAACGTTTTATTTACGACATATATAAAGTGTAGGTGTATTATGTACATTTAAGTGTAGGTACAACAAAACAACAAATGAAGTTATTGTATGTGTTTTTACGTTTTACTTTGGAATAATATACTAATATAATATAACTTTTCAAGATATACACATAAGAATATTATATACGTCTTGATGTGATCAGTAAGTATATCTGTAACATAGACGTAAAGGCAAGGTATGTAAGTATGATTATCCTAGACCAGTTATCATATAGAATGAGCACGGTGTTATTATGTAGATGTAGACATGTATAGCCGAGTGACTTATGGGGTTCGTGCTGTTGTAATATATTAGTCGAGGAGGGAGTCCTATCCTCTTCAACAAAACATATGATAAGGAGGAACTGTACTTGCAGAAGTTGTTTGTGGTTTGGTGTAGATACTTCACTACACTTCGAACTTTCATTCAGACCCAAGAGCAAAATGTTTTTGACGAAGAGGAAGGGGACTTCTTGCGTCTTATAACAAGTGTCAATTACGAATTCCACAAGTATCTTTTTAGTTTTGTCAAATATTGGTTCTTTAAACGACAAAATGGATATTCTACTTCTTACTCGATTGCTGTTTCTGAATCGTCCAATGGCGTCAGTTTACCATTTTGATTTCATCTTATGATATGAATTGCTTAAATCTACGTATTTAAGTAGTTTGAATCACAGAATGTGTGAATTTAGAATGAATTTGATACCCTTAATAATTCCACTTAAACCAATTCTCATGAATAATGTAATGTTAACTTTTTACAGTAAGAAGTTCTCAATTCTCAACAAAGAGCATTAAAAAGCCATTTTAAAACAAAATCGTTGAAATTCAATTCGAAGGGTGATATAAATGTATGTAAAATTTTAATTCTCTTCAAACTATCACAATCTCTCTAATGAAAACTGATATACTTCACATGGGATGGTATTTAGGAAAATACCAAGTTGATGTTGGAATGATATGCCTTCAAAGGTCAATCATGATCTGAGTTTAAATAGAATACCCTCTATCCATCTGTCTCAGATCTTTAAGATAATACACAAGCACCATATCGCCTATAGGTAGCTTTCAACACCTGAAATTAAAGCTTGCAGCTTCTTCTGACTAAAGCCATTAAACTCTCATTATGAAGGCAGTTTTCCATATATGTATCTACCTGACTTAAGGTGTGGAGCCGATGATGAATTCATACGACAGTTATCTCCCTTCGCGTCTTCGCGGAATGTCAATACTCCATTGTGAAAATAAATATCTCCCTACCAACCAGTTAAATAAACACATTTCCTGGTCATGATCACTCCTCTAAAGGTCAAGGCGCATGCGCATAAAGGGTTATTCCTAAGAGTCCGTGAACTTGTTTGCAGAACAATAAATATGGCAATCTGGATATTGATGGTTGGGATTCTTTAAGCGACCATTGGTCATCTGAAAACCTTGGCCAACATGGTAGCCGTTAACACTCTTTAACAATTTTATTCGGAATTCATCTGCTTTTATTATTATGCGTTGTTTTCAAAAGGATTTTATAGTTTCACTCTCTTCTCAGGCGAATTTCAGATGTCGTATTCGATTAAATGAATCTTAACTTTTAATTCGTACTGTGTTTATTTGGCGTTTAGGGTTTGTTGTATTTTTGCATGATATTCATCATTGACAACAATTATATTTTTATACTTAAGATTTTCAGCCTTTGATTTATCCCTCTAATTGACTTTTCTATCTAATTTGATTTCACATCATTTTGAGTTGACCTTTTACTCTGTGTTGATCACATTCCGAAGTAAAACAAAGTTTAATATGAATTGTCTGGGATTATTACTATTGTTGACAAGAAATCATAAATTGTCTGTAACGGTATTTTGGGGATAAATTCATATTGTTACAGACGCAGTAGGGAGCTGATCACGAAAACTAAAATGAATTTCACCAATTGCAAAAACATTGTTTATATTAATAGTGACAGTTATAAAATTAACGTAACGAGTTTACCTGAGTTTTACGATTGAATTTGCTTATCTCAATGATTTAATGGTTTCGCTTAATACTTTAGTTTTTAAGTCTCTTAAGTTTATAAACCTAACATTTACTATTATAAAGCCGCATTTGAAGAAAAATAATGTCCCAAATATGTATCACTGCCCATTTTAATCATTCCCGTTTGGAGAAAATTTAAATTTAGAGCTTAAAAATACATGTACAGTTTTGATGTCTGGTAGTACCAAGCAATGAAAGGAAAAATAAAAACAAATTAAAGCTACAATTTATTGAAGCTTTTGAGTGCAAAGTCTAAATGAACAAAAAGTGTGATAAATTAAAACAATAAATATTAAGACTGTAAATTCTTTTATCTGTGATAATTGAAACGCTTTTCTGCCCGAAATGAACTTATTTGTAAATAATTTAAGATACACTAAAGGTTAGAATAGTTTTTCAAACTTCTCCTTTCTTTCATCTTTAATCTTTCTTAATAGCTTCGAACTATGCACAATCGTTTAATTGTTTATAACCATCTAAGAACTAAAGGTGAAACGTAAGACAGATTGAATAAGATCTATCTTGTTATTTGACATTGACTATTTATAGCACGAACAGATGTCTCGTATTGTTTACATTATTTATAAATACTTATTTAAAGTTATTTTTTGAAAAAGGTTTGTTTATATTAATTGAAGACATTTGAATACATGTCTTATTCCCAAAATTTATGTTATCATCTTTTTCTCACCGCCAGTAAGCTTTAGCTCCAGGCATATTTTACGATGTCTTAAAGGGGCAGTAGTTTTAAGGGGGAGTTTAAGGTGATGTCAGGAAAATGAAAATGAATGGTTTCAATTGAAAGACAATGTATTTAAACTAAATGGAGCAGTAATAATTCAAATATATAATGTAAAGTTAAGCCATGCGATTCCTTTTTCTTACACAAAATGAATTAAAGGTGTTCACACAAAATGGCCGCCAAAGGATTTTGGGTTAATCTTCATACTTTGTCTTCTGACTATGGATGATTGGCTTGTGTTATGAGATTTTTGACACTATCAAAATAACGCATTTAGCATAAACTTACAATATTCAGTGAACATTTACAAATATAAAATTATCAAAAAACGTGCTACTGCCCCTTTAAAGGGACAGTCCTATCGGGGTATTTTTGTAGAAACACAATTCACTTCAATACGCTCTTCTTTAGCAAATTGTCAAAAATAAATCCACAAAATTGTTACTCTAAGTAACCTATTCCATCTTGGTAGTAGTCATGATAATCACGCATTAATGGCATATGCATTAACTGAAATGTCTTCCATCATAAATACCTTGATAGGACTGTCCTTTTAACCATAGAGTAATGCAAACCTACATTCATACAATATTGTTATGGTATTCATACTAACATAAAATGTCCCATTTCAAAATTTTGGTGTCATTATGTCTTATTGATTTGAACTATTTATCCGAATTGAAACACACCCTTTTCCCTTATTTATCTTAAATCTTTCTATACGTTAAATTGATGACATTACTACACCATTTAAATGTCCTATTTAAAAGTCTAGTATTGGATGTTGGCAACTATTTTGGCTGAGGCATAGCGTCTCAACGTCATTCCTTTTAAATTCTTTAAAATTACAATAAACTCTGATCCATTATTCAGCTTTGGCGCACTTCCAAATAAAATTTCGATATGGATTGATATATTATTGAAATGTATGAGTTAACGTTTATCAATCGAAATGAACTGTTTAGTTAGTCTTGAATTATTCAAGTACAAATTGAAACCATTTTAGTTTTCAGTATGTTTATGTCTTCACCTTTTAATTCATCAATTCGGTTAAGCCCTAATATGGAAATATTAATTTTTGCCGGGGTTATTTCAAAATGTCTTTGTGTAAGTGTCCTTTGAAATCAACACGTTGCTTCTCTTCAAATGAAACCAACCAGTTTATTATTGTGAACTTGAGAGAAAAATATTGTCGAGTAATTCTTTGACTGTAAACAATAACGGTTGTCATAGAAACGGTAAACAAGTTTGGGAGGGGCAACGAACCCCTAATTAGTTTTTCGCTGGCTGTAAATTTACAACGGTTTATTGAAAAAATACAATTACTTTATGAACAGGTCATACACTCAAAACCCTATCACAACTTTACGATGTTTTTCTTACGTAAAGAAATACACTCGACGTGAATGCTTGTTTTCATAACATTATTACCTTTCGAGAGCGTGTTCTGTAAAACACACTGAGTATATTATTGAACATACCTAGAACTTCATAATTACAATTAACTTAAAAGATTATTTTGTCAGGTGGGTCCTAGTCAAATCATTACATTCCTCTAAGCACATAAAACCAGACCGTGACTTGCAATACTTTGTTATTGGACATAACTTATATGGAACGTACACCAAGTAACACTTATACATACAAATGGTGTCGTTCCGTCATGCAAGCTTATGGATTCATAAAGATAATTGACAGAATGTTTGAGGTATGTGTTCAATTATATGGCAAACCTTGACGAAGATACGTTAACCCCTCGACTACCAAAGCGAACAATATTGGACTTTATTTGTTCATAGCAGGCTTGATGTCAAAACATTCTGTTGTGATACTAAGGATTTCTTGATAATGAACTCAAAAAGTTAAATTAGATGGACATTTTCAAAATTTAAAGACAAGGGTCTTTTTCAATGAGAATCGAAAAGTAGCCTACTCAAAGATGTAAATATTAAAGGTTTTAGATATATCTATAGTTTCCCTCTTAAAGTAAATTAGTTGACAGAAGAATCGGGCTAGTCTAGGCTTTGAACATATTCTATGATCTCCTATGTGTATAGATAACATATCCATACAAAAATAAATTCATATATTTTCTCAGGCTAAATTAACCCTATCAATGCTTGGTTACCAATGAGACCTTTTATGAACCAAATACGTGTTCCTGTTTAGTAACATGAACTGAATATCTACAGGATCAAAGTATATCACTGGCAGTTTAAAGGTTAATGAAAATTGTAATGAAGATCTCAAATACATTTTCATTTCAAGTGATATGAAAATGAATATCTACAGTATCAAAGTATACCAATGATCATTGACAGTTCAAGGGTTAATGAAAATTGTAATGAAGATCTCAATTGAGAGCCCTTTTGATATCATTACAGCGAGTTTGAATTACGGGTTGCGGAGTACGCGTGAACATGGCAATCATCTCTCATATATCGGGGTCGTATCAAGAATCTGGTCTAACATGAGAGCCCATAAATTTGCCGTTTGTAAAATCTAATTCAATTTCATGGCTATGGACACGCCTGACAGAAACCGATCGCGTATCGTCATCATCCATTGTGGAGCGTTTTCGCCTCGATTACTTCACGATATCGCAGCATTATGCAAAAACGATTTCGGGGAATAACGACTGGCTCTCAATCTCGTCAATAAGTCCTGTCATCCATGCATTATAGCCCATCAGAGTGAAGATACGATATTATTTCACTGCTCAATGGGCATTATAGTAAAGAGGAGAGGGGTTCGCTTTAAGCTGTGTGTGTTCTATGTATGTGTGGTCTCCCCAATCGCTCAAATATAACTAGAAACTTTTGATGTATAAACCCGCGAGTAAATGTCAAATCTTACCTATGCGCAATCCCTCATGCTGTAAGTAGAGTCACTTGGTAGAAAGTCTTTTGTGAAATCGATTCCAACTATTTGCTTTACACGACAGCCATTTAGATCCAGACATGGATAAAGTGTAATACAATTTGATGCCGGGTTGGTATAAAAAGAAAATTATATTTCTGTTGTGGGATTGAGTACTTGAGTGTGAGATTAGAGTCTGTCATCTAACATAGTGTATCTGTAATGTAAACCTTGCTACCAGTGGAGACAGCTCAATTCGAGTCTCAACAAGCATATAGACTTGACGAGATATAATCTCATGGTATCATGATGACGATTCTAAACGTTCCATTGAACAATTCATCAAAAATAATGAAAATGGCTTTACATATGCTTTGTATGATTTGCATGATTTATGCCTTTGTCATTTTTTTCACAAATTATCGCGATCTCATCCGTGCATATATAATAATGAAAATGGATTTACATAGAGGTTTCATTGAAACTCAAATACTTGAAATTCTGCAGCTTTTCTTCGCAATCTATTCATTCTGTCCTTGTATGTCTCTATCTCTCTCTCTCTCTGTCTCTCTCTGTCTCTGCCTCTATCTCTGTCTCTGTCTCTCTCTGTCTCTGTCTCTGTCTCTCTCTGTCTCTGTCTCTCTCTGTCTCTGTCTCTCTCTGTCTCTGTCTCTCTGTGTCTCTGTCTCTGTCTCTCTCTGTCTCTCTCTGTCTCTCTCTGTCTCTGTCTTTGTCTCTGTCCATCTCTATTTCTATGTCTCTGTTTCTGTCTGTGTCTGTGTCTCTGTCTATCTATTTTTCTGTTTCTATGTCTATCTCTGTGTTTGTGTCTGTGTCTTTGTCATTGTCTCTGTCTATCACTAAAATGTGTCTCTTTCTCTTTCTGTAATGTGTCTCTGTCTCTGTTTCTATCTCAGTGTCTCTGTCTATCTCTGTTTCTATGTCTCTGTCTATCTCTGTTTCTGTTTCTATCTCAGTGTCTCTGTCTATCTCTGTGTCAGTTGCTGTGTCTCTGCCTTGGTGTCTGTGTTTCTGCCTGTGTCTGTGTCTGTTTCTGTTTCTATCTCTGTCTATCGCTGTCTATCTCTGTCTATCTCTGTGTCAGGTGCTGTGTCTCTGCCTCTTTCATCTGTATTTCTTCACTGTCTCCACCCCTCTACCATCCACGTATATATCCTGCACGAGAATGTATGTAATGTTTATGTAATAGCAAAAGTGATCACGCATCAGTTGTATATCAACAAATAACTTGAAAAGTAACCTGTTCAACACGATACAACTGCAGACAATCTTTGCCTTCTTTAGTTCTTCTCTGTTTTGATTTGCATGTTAAGTTTATTTAGACTCGCTTTACAGTGTGTTTAGGTTTGGAGGTTAGTTAGTTTGCAGTAAAAATTGTTGGCAAGAAAACATGTCTAATGTTATGATTTGTTTCATGAAAAGCTTCCATTCACAAACAATCTAAAGTAATATGAACCTACGGCTCTGGTACAGACGGCACGTGTTTTGATGGGTATATAGGAGACGCTCATGTTTATAAGTGGGCTTTATATATATATTTATACGGAGCATCTCGCCCCAGCTTCTGGCTGTATTGAATTAATACACTTTTCATGTATTGTCGTCAAGTGCTCATCATCTAGCCCACATGCAGGAGGAAGGAGCACTGAATGTGGGCTTTGTAAACACCTCGACATTTACTCAGCAAACAGAACCATATGTTTTAATAGAGCTTAACATTTCTGGTGGTTTAAGTCAATTATATCCCTCTCGTTCATATAGCGGTGTCAAAGTGGGTTTTCACACAACTACAAGTACATATGAACCTTTCTGGAGATGAAAGCATATTCTTATTAATTTCTCACATGTTTGGCTGTTGATGTCGATAAAACCCAATCTTTAGAGCGGATATATATATATGAATATGAATATGTATATGTATATATATATGTATATGTATATGTATATGTATATGTATATGTATATGTATATGTATATGTATATGTATATGTATATGTATGTATATGTATATGTGTATGTGTATGTGTATGTATATGTATATGTATATGTATAATATATGTATAATATATGTATATGTATATGAATATGTATATGTATATATATATGAATATGTATATGTATATGTATATGCATATGTATATGTATATGTATATGTATATGTATATGTATATGTATATGTATAATATATGTATAATATATGTATATGTATATATATGTATATGTATAATATATGTATATGTATATGTATATGTATATGTATATGTATATGTATATGTATATGTATATGTATATGTATGTATATGTATGTATATGTATGTATATGTATATATATGTCTATGTCTATATCTATATGTATATGTATATGTATTACGATCTATATATAAATATTGAGGTATGTCGGTTTTGATTTCGTGTTCGTTTAAAATGCTATCTGTTACATAATCAATTAACATGTTTTGAAACAAAAGAAGTTTATATTGATGCATTTCATATAAGGAAGTCGACTTCCATTTAAATTGTTCTCTTTAAGCCCATTTAAATTGTTCTCTTTAAGCAATCAAGATATTTTCATATTCAATAAATAAATGTTTATGACGAGTATTTCAGCGAAATGTCAAACGTTATTTTATACATATTTCAGATTCAAGTGGAGTAATACTTTGTAAAGTAGTAATGGGATGTTTTGCACTGAACAATATCAACATACTATTTGAAGAATGTAATTCATTAAATTTAAACGACCTTATACTACAGTTATACGTCAAAATTTCATGAGAAGTATGATGTAAATTGACTTGAATCAGAATGTCTAAATGTCAACATGAAAAAATGAATACCGCATCATCAACTCGACATGGCATTTAATAATTTGGATTAATTGATGGGAAAATTCAAAACTGTACTGAAAAGCTGAAAAGAGTTACAGTGATATTAGGTGCATCGTGCACCCAATCAATGAACACACTGATATAATTGAAACTAATCATAAGAGTATATATAAAGCACATTTGTAAAACATAACTTTGCATTCAAAAATATTGATTAAAATTACAGTTCAACTCAAACATTCGGATGTAATAGTCCTTATCATTAAAAGCGATATTTGTTACGATAGTTACATATTGTGACTAACTTGAAATATTTATATTTTATTTATTTTTTTGCCCCCGAATCGGAGATTCCGGGGGTATATTGTTTTTCACCTGTCCGTCTGTCCGTCCGTCCGTCCGTCCGTCTGTCCGTTTGTCCGTTTGTCCACAAAAACTTTAACCTTGGTCATAACTTTTGATTGGTCAGAGCTAGGTCTTTGATACTTGACATATGCATCCGGGGGCATTCGTGTTTCACAAACACATCTTGTTTAACTTGAAATACTTATATTTATATATATACGAGGTCATAAAATGAAATTTTGGAAAGACTAGAATTGAAAATGATTAATAACAAACATTCTCAAATATCTATTCATTTAAGCTTGGGCTCCATTGCCTTTTGACAAACCGTGCTTGTTATGAGTTATCTAAAATTATTCCATTGGCTTTGCTTAATTCTTCTAAGAACCCGTATACCCGTATACCCGAACACCTGTTTTATCCCATGCACCCAGCCTAGGGTCAAGCAGACATAACCTCTCGTCATGGGAGAGAGACTTTCCCATGTCCAGCCCCTGGTCAATCTAGCGGTCAAATGTCCACTACAGTCCAATTAGCAGGGCCGTGAGATCCCACAGGTTCCACACTGTAATACGAACGCTTGCAGATAACAGTTCCCTTAGTCAAAACAAGGTCTTAATGGGGGCTGATTACTACCCTATGACCCTTTCCCAACCCTTCCAAATCCAAATTTTTTTATATAGACTGGCCAATGAAATTTAAGATAAGGGATGCCTCAACTCAAAACACGATCTTAATTGGGCCTGATATGTAGCCTTTACCTCTACACCAAAATCCATTCCAAATAAGTGAAATGTCTGAAGGGTATTTTCTAAATCGAAAATTCTATCCATAACGTACTTGTATCATACGGTATTTATCATCAATGATGCATCCATATCATACCATATCAACAACATATCCATACAGTATTTGTATCATTTATGTCTTTATCATATCCACGAGGTATCTTAATGAAAACAAGTCTCATGGACAATAATCATTTAGCAATGGCTATGATGTCATCACTTATTTGATAATGTATTGGTGTCCAGAATGTGATATTGGTATTGCTCAGTTAGTAACATAGACATGAATAAAGTTACTGAAGTTTGAATTTTAAAGGTTGTTATTACAAATCGTAAGGTGAAAACGGGTCCATACAGACACTATCACATATCTGTTTTATTTTCTTTCTTGGGTAGGGGCACCAAGCTTGATAAGATAAATTTGATCGTTCAAAAGCTTGCTTTCCTTCACTTTTCCTTTTCTATCTTTTCCCTCACCCTTTCGATCCCTTTTCTCCACGACCAATTCCCATCTTTTGGATGACCTTCATCCACGAGTTCATGACTGAAATCAGTATACTCTCTCATCAATTCATTCTTTCTTCATTCATCCTCGTTCTACACCATGCCTTCAGTACCAAATTAGGACCCGTCTATCTAGGCGACCCGTTAGTTGACTCGTTCAACACTATCATCGTATTGCCATAGATCGTCAAAACACACTTGCTTTCAATTAAATCGGGAAAACAAAAACATCTTGTAAAACAAAACGATGTGATCGAAAAGCATAACAACCGAAAAGACAACAGTAGAGCGTTAAAATAAATAAAGGTTGTTTAGAGATGACATTTGTTTTCCATATATTGAAGACTCACATATGGCGCTTTTAGGTCTTTGAAGTGACCACTGACCAAAAACATTTTATGGACAAATGGCCTGAATGAATTGGTAGAAAAAATACCCTTAACGGCCAATTCTTAAGCTGCACAAGGAACACATTAACTTAGACTTCTGTTTACGTTATGACATGTGCTGCAAAATGTCCAATTCATAAAAATGGTCATAACAGCCTTATAACTAGTTTTCTTTACAACAAGCGTTGATCATATGTAAAGAAGAGATAGACTTGAAGCGATTTTACCTTTATATGAAGTAATGGTGATACATCTAGATATAAAAGTAACAAAACAGAGGCAGAGACAAACATAATATGTGTAATGGCGCTTTAATCGGTAGAATGATATTCAATATAGAAGAACGTCTGTATATAGGTATCTATAGTCAGACAGAGAATGTATAAGAACTTCTGTATATAGGTATTTATAGTCAGACAGAGACACCTGTATCCACCTGTTGCAATTTAAAGGTGATCCCGGTAGATAAGATCAGGTAATTGAGTATACCTGATGTGCCCGCAGCGTTCAGCCCATTACCTGTCCATATGCTTACACTTGTCTATATCTGTGTTTACCTAGTACCAGTACCTGTGATTCTGGACACATTATACCTGTATCATCTGTCGGCTACCTTGTTTTAGATTCACCTGTCCGTACCTTGTGTAAGTTTCACCTGTCCGTACCTTGTGTAAGTTTCACCTGTCCGTACCTTGTGTAAGTTTCACCTGTCCGTACCTTGTGTAAGTTTCACCCGTGCGTCTCTAGTTGTTTCACACAGAACACCGTAATGCCTTGTTAAAAGTGGAGAAGCTTAAACGGACAGAAGCATGTTTTTTATACAATAAATAAGTCTCACAAAAAACGAAGATACATGCGAGGCACTCCTTGTTAATAGTGGATAAGCTTAAACGGACAGAAGCATGTTTTTTTTATACAATAAAGAAGCCTCACGAAAAACGAAGATACATGCGAGGCAATGTTTTTAAAGTAAAAGTAAAGTAAAGTTAAGTAAGTGTTTAGTTCTGTATGAGAATAATTATACATATCTATAAAAGGTGTTAAAAAAATTTGCTGTCAGTGTTTTTTTCTGTTTGAGACCTTACAGTTTCCTATATAACGACAGATGATCATGTTGAGTGACTAAAGACAATAAACTGTGCATACATTAATGATTATCAAGGACAATTTAAAGGAATATTTTTTTTAAAAATCTACCGCCTCTTTTAATGTTAAGTGTAATATCTGGCTTTGTTGAATATGTCAGTGTATAAGCCACATTTCCTTAGTTTCTCACTGGCGTAACTGCCGGTTAGTTAAAAATCCCATTGATGATGCGTTAATGCTGGAAATGCGTTGGTCCATTCCTGAAATGCTGCAATAGGTTGTCAGTGTTAACACTACCTTGTTTTGGAATCACCTGTTTGTCTCTGACTTTTGGATACTGAACACTGAAATGACGTATTAATGCAGGATTTGTTCAATGCTAAGTCTCATTTCTTCAAAATGTTTCCTTGGTTATCAGTGTTTGAAATATGAAATAACGTCTCAGTTTCATTTTATTCTTAAATATTTAACGTACTGATCAGCTTTTATCGTCAAGATCGATTTCAATAACTGATATTTTACCAAAGGCTCAGTTCACGAAGGTTAATTCCTTGATTCGTTTTTGATAACGTTCTAGAAGTGAAGACATGTATAAAGTTAAAAACTTAACACCTGTAATTTGGATTTACTTTACCTATAGCTGCAGGTGTACAGTCCACATGTCCGATACATATGCATGCACTGCAGCGGTGTGACCTTCTGTCTTTGATGCAACATTTTGCACCAGTAGTTTCGGTTGCATTTCCGGTCATTAGCTAGTGACGTATATCTGTGTAGATAGAGCCGTGTCTGTTTGCTTACCTCGTTGTCATTGTAAGGCATATGGAGATGTATATATGTAATTTGTTTTTGATTTATCAAAATAGTTATATTTCCGGTCATTAAGTAATGATGTGTCTAGTAGTTGTAGCTTTCTCATTTTGTTTGCTGTTTTTTATAGTAAACCATATGGAGATTGATATATGTGATCTTTATAGTTTTACTCACACAGACTGCATTTCTGGTTACTTAGTTATTGTTAGTGTGGTAAATGCATCCTTGTCATCGAAAGCCTAGGTTTAGTATTGTTCAGTTAAAGAGATATTCCATGTATGCATATAAGGTAATTTTATCAATTTAAAAATACAATAACAGTAATTTTCAACATAAAGCTAAAATACAATATGCTACTATGTATTATCATCATCTCCTTAAGGCCATATTCACTTTGCATCAAATCATTTAAAAGCACATTCTCTTTTTGAAGTACAAGAAAGTCCATTTCTATTTTCCCTTTTCCATGTAGCATGTCTAAATATCTTAAAAGAATAAAAAATAAAATAAAAAAGCGAGTATTCACCCTACAAAAACCTCGAGTTGTTTCATTGACTAAAGCATGATCAACAACCTCAACGTTCTTGAAACCTCGGGGTAAACAAACAGTGATGTGAAATGCAGTTGGCGCTCTCAATGCACCCAGCATCAGATCAGGGCATGTTCATTGCTGAGGGTATCAGTTTGATTGACAGTGATGTCAATATCAGAAGCACATGGCTTCTTCAAGGCAAGACTGGCTTCTGGTAGGAACGTATGTGAAGCCGATAGTGTCTGATATAAGCTCGGTGTGGATAGAACACTCTGAACGATTGCCACCATTGGAGAAACATCAGCGTTTTTCCTGTTTTAATGATTACCCTCTCTCTTTGGCTACAATCCAAATCCGTTTCCTGAAAAGGGTCAAGGTTTTTATATTTACCAACTTCAGAATCTTAGGCTATCTTTTGAAAAATATGATTGGCAATTTGGTTTGGGTTGGAGAAAATACATTTTGGAGTATTTCTTATCGTTCCTTGACCATGATAGTGAAACAAATTCGTTATCTTTCTTATTTTGTCTGAAAATATTGTTCATCAGGGAATCAGGCATTTTGACTTGATTTTATTTCAAATTCGTTTCCTGAACGTTGAAGATTTCACATTAACCTATTTGTTTTATTGAGTTTGGAGCAAATATTTTACACAAAGATTTTAACTAATCGGGATTGTAATGATCTTATATCTCATTAGGCCTATTTGAAAGGATACGACAAATGTCCTATTTCTTTTTCATCCAAAGCATACCTCAAGGCAGTCAGTCTACCCTAAAATATGGTAAGAAACTAGGCAAGTCTATTACAATACTACAAATATAATTTTCCCTTCCGTTATATTTTCATTTTTCCAATCTAAGATTTTTGACACGTTTTATTTCAGAGTCCAACTGTTAGACTAAGTTCTGTTATACAGAAGTATTGTAGAGAGGTGTTCACGCCTGTTGGCCGACCCAAGAACAGATCCTACCCCATCACATACAGATGATAAGGCCATGTTCTATCCTACAGGAGAGATATGATATAGTCTCCACTAGACGCTTGTCTAATTAACCTGTCTACGCTAGACAGAAACTCATCTGATATACCCCCATTCATGACGATAAAAGCCAAAGTGTTTCTTATGAAGTGTGTTGGGTTTCCAATAGATTATACACCTTATGTACAGATAATATTTGTAAAGGATGATTTATTTGTGCAGCTCTTTGTAAACGCTTGGCGTTGATGCTTGTATATACTCGGCGATATCTGAAACTTTTCTCGGCTCGCATGTGCGACTCGCTATTTCCACAAGATATATGTTTATTGTTTCCTGTGTATACTATTGCAGCAAAATGTCAAAACGTTCATTCGTAACCCAACACATTTCATTAAGAGAAGAAAAACTTGTCTTCACCCTGTTTCTCTTGCACACACTGTTAAGGGCGTGGTCCTGACTTTTCAACGTTGGCTACATCTGTCTGTTAGTTTTCAAACGATTCATTAATTTCTCTAAAATAACTCCCAGTTTCTTTAAAAAAGTTAAAGAACTAATCCATATGTAGACTCTAGGATAAAAGGCTATTAAAGGTCGTTCAAGGTTAAATCATTCTAAACTATCGTTGTATTATGATTCTATCACTACTAGAAGAAAAACCTAGAACTGATATAGGGGATTTAATTTCCTGTGACTCCTTTAAAGCATCTGATTCAAAAGTCATTTGTTTATAAACCTAATACGTTTCTCGTTTGTTTCTCATTACGGTAGCGAAGCGCATTTTTAAGAAGGGGCATAATATGAAAAATGCCTATGTTGAAAACATGAAAGAATCTTGGCACAATCCTGAAAACAAACTATAACATGCTAAATTTTCTCAAATGTTATCTGTAGAAATTTCAATATTGAGAGTTATATGCTTGTATTTGTTGACCTTGGGATAAACTCCTGATTGTATGAGACATTGTATTTGATTGTAGAGATGATCAATTTTATTCTAATCGAAGGGATGGGAAAATGCCAATTTGAATGCACGACGATGAAAAATATCACGCCTTGGTGAAATTCGTTCGCGAATTCATATACAGCATTAAAGGTAAAGGACATAATGAATCACCCTGCAACGCATTTTACAGCAGTGTGTGATGCAGTTATATAACGTAAATAGAGACAACAGGAACAACAATGGAACAATTTTGTTCAATTTCTATCACGATTGTTTACAAAAATGTCAACACAGTAGCAACTGGAATCACGTGTAGGTATTTAGACAGGGCAGATCTACAGGCACGTCTGGTGTATTTCTTAAACCGAACAACGCTGAGCGGTGTTTATTGAGATCCGGGATTAATTTCATTTGACCCCTGTCTATTTCTCGAAACTCCTTGACGAAATTAGCGCTGTTTGAAACCCCGTGAACTTCTCTTGTTTCTCAGCTGTGGGTAAAATACTCCGATCTCTGTGGGCCCACTCGTTGTTTATCCTTTACCACCGATTTATCTGCTAAAGGTTAACATATTGTGTGGCTTGGCAACACTATACTCGCTAAGGACCATGATATGTATGTCTATATGTATATATATGTATGTACTTATCCCACTGTGATATGTATACCTGATGACACTTTGTGTGGTATTCTTAAATGATATCTTTTATGACGAATTATGGAACCTGACCTTCACATCAAATAATATACTTTATGCCCTATGGGGTAGGTATTTTTAACGTACAGTGCGTGAATAATAGGATATGTTTCAAAGTTATGTATTATTATGCATGACATGACATCTACATCAAATTATAATCCATATGAACAACTGGCTGACATTTATTGTTTATTATAACTTCGACGAGCTTTTTTCCCCCGTAAATTATCATATTACATGGTATCTACATCAAATAACCTTCTACTTGAAAACCTCATATTGAGTTTGGGCAATTTGTACCGATGTAGAGAATGGAAATACACGCTTTACACGAAATGAAAATTTAATCGATCTGCTTGTGTATTCTTATTTTCCTGATTCCTATATATACAATGCTGATAAGATGTATGTATTTACGTGTACCTAATTGTTGAGTTGTAATGAAAGTAAATAAATGAATCCGTGTCATAGTTTCTTGATATGAAGTTAATTGAGCAAACAAGTTTCATACAAGAAATGCTTGAGTAGATTTCTCTCTTTCATCATTGCAATACGGGCCTGATAGATTAATATGTTGACCTTAATCGT
This sequence comes from Steromphala cineraria, assembly GCA_916613615.1. NCBI lineage: Eukaryota > Metazoa > Mollusca > Gastropoda > Trochida > Trochidae > Steromphala > Steromphala cineraria. The sequence goes on from OU744728.1 coordinate 10,159,591, forward strand.
TAATTAGTTAAATGCATAGTTCATGCGTGCGTATTTGTGTGTTAAAAGAGAACTATAAAATTTCCCTGCAACGTTTTTCCTAGACGAATATAGAAATCCTTGTCAAATTCAATGTCAAACATTTTCTTAATCTTTAGATCGATATGATAAATGTAAGGCAATTTGTAATACGATCTGTACCTTTTAACCTATATACGGAAGAAGGTTCTAATCAAAATTGCATGAATATTTTCATATTTCTTCAAATCAATAGTTTCTCTTATTGCAATTCAAGCGAATTATGATTATGACCCATTTGATGAATTATAAATCACGAAATCAATACAATTCTTCCCGATACATGAGAAAACTGAAAAAGCGCCATTTTTATTCATAACTGTCCATTGTTGAGAAAGATGTCACATTGAAACACCTATCTCTCGTATTGCCCTTATGTAAGATAAGCTGTTCAACTGGTCACTGGTCAGCCTGTCGCACCTGCTTGACCATGGCTATCAGGTTGAAGATAGCCTTCTGTTGAATGGACACGATCTTGTGAAATGTTAGGGGCCACAAATTGCGGTATACCCATGTGAGCATGATCTTAGTATGATTCTTCGTTACAGAGGAAATACGGTCATCATGATGCATTTAATGATATTCATATAAAAAGCAACATATTTTTTCAAACAACTTCTTTGTTGTGAAGATCCACGACGTTTCAAAGGCGAAGTTTGGATTAACAAAGGGGAACACATATGAACCATAATGCATGGTAAAGACAGACATCCTCACAATATCAATAAATGAATCGGTGTACATATGTAATATGTAATAAGAAGACGGTGCCCCGTCATCGTGAATCAAGCTGTTCCATGATAGTCTTTTCAGCATTTTTGCTAGTACTTGAACATCTAACCCTAATTATTATATCTTTAATATTTCAAATAATGAATTAGAATTATTACATCTTGGAAGGTCGGAGAAAATTAATGGTAACCCTTAGATGTACTTAGGACTCTTATCTACTTTACGACTCTTAAAATGTCTAAATTATCTGTACTCTGAGCCATATAGTTGTCGTTGATTATAGGTTTGATAAAGAAACATGCGCTCGGGTATATAAGAAGTTCATAATGATAACGGTGCTCTGTGAATAGACCCGGAGATTAATGATTGTCGACTTTTTATGGACAGAAAAATTGAGTATCGATTCATATAAATTTTCTTGAATTGTAGATTTATTGAGGAACCATTTCACAGATATTAAGTTCAGAGACATACTTTTCTTGGGTATATAAGGCTTTATTACCATTTTGTAGTGTTTAGTGCCAATATTGTCTGAATTCTTTTCCATTATGACGTTTTTCATTATGATAGCACACATTAGTCATAGAGTCGATTCGAACATTGAAGTTCATAATAGATATCGATCTTTAAAAATAAAAAGCACGACAGGTCCTTTCGAGTCTAGGAGTATATATTGTGATACCAGAATAAATACAATTCCATTGACAAATGGTATCTGGCTATTGCATTTCATGAACCTTCGTTTAACCTATTGGTATCAGATCTCATACGTTATTTAAGAGTTTTAACAACTTATCTTCGAGTGCAAATGGTTTTTTTTAAATCCCTCTATTAATTGTAGCTGTTTATTATCCCCCGCCACGAAGTGGAAGGGGGATATAGGTTTGAGCTCCGTCCGTGCGTGCGTGCGTGCGTCCGTGCGTCCGTCCGTCCGAGTTAAAGGAGCCAATTTTTCTCAGAAACCGTTAAAGGTAGGATTATCAAATTTTGTGTGTGCCTTCAGGGTATCAATACCTTGATGGAGTTCGAAAATCAGAACCGCGCAAATAAATTTTCCGGAGTTATTGCCCTTGTTACGTTTTTTGGGACTTTGTTCGAGGTGGCTTAAAAGGAGCCAATTTTTATCAGAAACTGTTACAGATAGGATCATCAAATTTGATGTGTGCCTTCAGGGTATCAATACCTTGATGGAGTTCGAAAAATCAGAACCGCGCAAATATTTTTTTCGGAGTTATTGCCCTTGTTACGTTTTTTTGGGACTCTGTTCGAGGTGGCTTCAAAGGAGCCAATTTTTCTCAGAAACTGTTACAGATAGGATCATCAAATTTGATGTGTGCCTTAAGGGTATCAATACCTTGATGGAGTTCGAAAATCAGAATCATGCAAATATTTTTCCGGAGTTTCGTGTCATGATATTTTTGAGTACACTCGAGTATTTAGGAGAAGGTTCTGACTTAATTTAAAATAAGAACAAATCTGGCGGGGGATATGTTGATGACTATGTTTTGAATAAATGCCAATAGGTCTTCCTGAAAGAAACAATCTCTGACATGTCCTGAAATGAACATGTCCGGGAAAGTTTGAAAATGAAGATACGATGATAATAAGAGGACATTTCTTACACCTTAATTTTCAGATCTTCATTGAGATATAAGAACTTATTTAGACCTGCTAAGTCATTTCTTTAATATAGTGGTGTAGACATCAATCAATTTCTTACTTTTCGACTTTAACTTCATCTACTCCATAGAATACAGACACAGGGAGATTACAATGTAATACTCGTCAGTCACTATTGAGTTATAGCCTATTGATAAAGCTTAATATTTTTGTAGCAGTTCGAAATGATCAAAAGTTCTACTGTTTGCTCAACCCAGCGGGAGAAAGGTTATTAAATTCTCCGTGGAGCTAAGTTAAACGTTTATTGCTCAGGAGCAAACAAGTTATAATGGTAGGTTTACTTATCCCAACTGAACCAAATGTCTGTATTGGTTGGCTTCTGTCAGGGCGGTTTAAGTTATTCTGATATATATGGCGAACTCTCCTCCTTGAAAACTTCACACGATATTTGAAGCCGACAACTCGTCTAGTCATTACATGTATACAATTGTGTTGGAGACACTTATTTAGAAGAAATGGGGACTTTTGTTTTTACATTAATCATATTTGGTCTAGAACGTAAAGAAACTTCATGATCAAACATAATGCCTTTATGAATGTTGAAAAAATGTTGTAACTGAGAAAATGGTATTAAAATATGAAATTGTTGTTGTTGGGTTGAGGTTTAACCTTTCTTTCACCATTGGGTGATGTCGCCGACTTTACCTTCCCAAATGAAAAGGGTCTCCTTATATGTGTTTAATGACTGGGTGAACATTAAGATTCGTTATCTATAATGGTGATCAGTGATTGGCTGGATGTAGCTAGAAAATAAATCGGTGATTGGCTGAATATGGTTAGGTTATGTAATCAGTCATCTGTGATTGGCAGAATCTGGTTAGGAAATAAGGAAATAAACTATAGATCAGTGATTGGCCGGACCATAAAAGGATTATGAAACATCATTGTATACGTAGTTATGCACCTGGTAACTCTTTTAATCACTTCAGTCTTTGAATACAACATGCATTTTCAAATATCCCGTTTTTATACAGACGTCTCTCTGAATGAAAGCTCTGGTTATTTGATTTAACATTTCGGTGCCAACTCGATGAGGTTTACGCTTTTCTTAGCATTGTGTTCACATGTTGGTGTATTTTAATGACAGCCTTGTCTGAAATTAATGTTTTCGTTTTTGCATAAATGATGCATTCTTTGGACGTTATCAGACACGAAGTATCTACCAATTATCATGAAAGACCACACGATTTGTGATGTTTGCTTATATAATGAATGAGGATTCAACAAGTTATGCGCTTTCCACTAAGGTGCCAAAATCATGTATTTCAACCTTCTTTGTTAAGATGGCGACTCGTTTCGTGTATTTCAACGTTGTTTTGAAATGCTTTCACAATACATGAAAACTAAACATGGTGATTATGATGTTTGCATTAATGTTGAAGGAATGCTTTAAATTATTTCCTCTTTACACTAGAGTGTCAAATTGTGATGTTCGTGTCTTATAGATGCTGGCCTTGTCCGATATTTACTGTATTAGTATTTGTATTTGCATATTCTGGATATCTTGAAGATTCTCTCTAGTGAAATGGAATGTACATTACATACTAAGTGACACAATGATTTTCTTACAAAATGTGTGTATTGGCATGTGTAAGTACATCACAAATCTCTTACCTCATCGAATAGACAAATTCGTTGCAACTACTAAATATTAAATTTTCTAAGATGATCAAATCATGTTTTGATCAAGTAATATAGACTAGATTTAACTACCTGATGAAGAAAACAACTGCTTCCCTGAAACGAAAGTTTGCCTTTAGCATTTAAGTTTTACGAAGCAAGAAAATAGTGTAGTCCCGAAACCACCACATCCACATTGGAAACTACCAATCTGATCATCGAGTTCTTGACTGTCAGTGACCCAAATACCTCATTTAAGAGAATACCTAGATGTCAATGTTACGTTGAACTATATATTTACGAGATTAAAGCTGAAACTGTCCTCCTGTTCGGTTGTAAAACTACACCAACTTGACCCCGCCCCCTCTTGAGACCACGCCCCTTGAACGCTGTACCCTTTAACCCATCAGTACGTGACCTGCACGTGAAAAAGATTTGGTGTTAAAATAGAAATTAAGAGAATCTTCGTTACATAAAAAGAACACGATCATAAAAAATAGAACATCCTACAGTTTTCCCCCCGTCTATAAAATAGTTAGATTTACTATGTTACTCCATCACAAGTCTACGATTGTATTAATGAAGTAATGAGAGGTTACTAAACGATTTACCGTTTAATACTATTCTCATTCAATGAGTTTATGATTATTCATCTTTGTTCTCCCTCTTTCAGTCATTCTTCACACTGGATACATCTTCACCCCACTTTAAAATTTTATTCATATTTATACACCCTAACCCCACTTTTCCTTTCTATTCACGCTTTATAAATCTTCACCCTCTCGATTCCCTTCACGTTTTCAATATCCTCAACTACCTCTTTCATTTGCCCTTCACGCTTTATACATCTTCACCCTACTCCTGATTCACCATTGCCCTTGTCGAGTTGTAAAAGCACTACGGTCAAGAGATATAACCCTAATTCTATTTTCCGGCATTATGACATCCATCATAAATCTCATAACCATGTGTTTGGGTAACCCTACTTAAGGAGACGGTTCATTGTAAACGGCAGTAAAGTACGTTATAAATAATCTAATATCACCAATATAATAACATTCCTTCAACCACTGTGAATAGCTGGCATGGTTCAAACGATGAACATGATCTTTTGATTCGTCGTAATATATGTATTGTTTGATGACATATGATATGATAAACATATTTCAAGAACAAGATAATAGTTCATATAATTTACTTCCTGTGTTTCGACTATGAAGTGATATTGGCGTTTTTATTTCAATTATTAACAGAGTGTTTAAAAGAACTCTACCTACTCACCAGTTTTGGTATCAAAATATCTCAATTTTCAAATTCACTTAAGTGAAATTACCATGTTACCACTCCGTTATGACTGACTTTTGAGATTAAGAAAGTTCTTAAAGCATGCAAATCTTCACTTTTGTCTATAAGTTTTGGGAAAACCGACAAATAGTTCTTATAATGAAAATTCAAATGGAAAAGTAACAAATTACAAACAATTTTCAAACAATCTAAGTTAGCTGAAGCTCATAAGATCCGCCAGGGTTTGTTTCAATCGTTTAGTAATCATCGTTACAAGTTGTTACATCGACTTTAAAAGACTACCAATTCTAATTAATTTTACACATTTTCAAACATTTTTTAATGAAAAGTAACAGGAAACGTTGAAAGGAAGTTGATAAAAGCAAAAAACTATTTGGTGTATATTTCCACCGTGTGGTTGTTCATTTCACAGACTTGACGGTCATGACATGCTCAGCACGTGCTGGAAATAGGCCAGGTGAAATAAACATCACGAGCAGGTGCGCGCGCAGATAGATCAGCTGTTCGGTCTGTCCTCTTATCTCACGTGGGAGATATACAAGGGGAATACGCCATCATTATACGTATTACATGGTAGAAATGATAACATGACCTTCCGTTGCAAATGAGATAAAGTATGATTCAACTACCCAATGTACGTTTACAAAACTGGAATAAGTTTTAATCAAGAAGACATTTCTACAAGTATATTTATGTTTAATCGACACATTAACAATGCCTCATGTCATGAAAACTTTATTTCACGAACCTTAAAAGGATACAATCGTCATAAATAATTAAAAACAAACGGTTCTCTGGATTTCAGTATGGTTAAACCAATCATTTAATATTACTTCATTTCAAAGCTGAACATTTTTTATGGTACTTACAAAAGAATTCTCTATAGAGGCAATTGTTGAATGATAGGGAAAGTGCAATCCATGTCCGATTAACAGCTAGAAGGTCTAAAAACGTTGACACTTCCTTGTGCTCAAACTCTGGGCTAGAAGAAACTAAATCTAAACTGTGAGTTAGACCACTTCATCAAGAGATGCCAAACCAGATAACAACTCAAAGTTTAGATGTACATGTCGGCCTCTCTGTCCTCGTGCATGCACGTGCATGTACGCGCATCAAACAGATCCCGTCACTGTGATTCACCACATGTCAATCAGGACCGAATTGGCCCTTGGCATGTAGATTTCTTCAGTCAAGAACCTTCCCTATCTGATTCAAGCCATAGCCACTCTTCAAGAGGCATGTCGCTTTCAAGTCAAGTATGGTGTATTTCACGCAGTTGTCTGCATTTAATCAGGATAATCTTGTTTCTATAAACTACCCCCGATAACGCCGTGCTTACACTGCGTTGAGAGGGGCTGTCTTCTGGGTCGAATTCTTTGAATATTTAGAAAAAGTTCTTGACAAATGGTTCCGATGTGAAACCCTGTCTACCGTAAAATGGGCAAAGGGAGGTAACTCTATTTTAACTGACAGCGAGTTGGCAGAGGCATGTTGAGTCGGCTATAGCTAATATAACTATTAAGGGGGGTTTGTGAATGAAGACACGTGCGTACAAATGATTTCTGTCCTACTCTGAAAGCATTTAAGTCTTCGTTATGCACTTTTACTTGTAGCCTAATTATTAAGTGATAATGGATAGAATGATAGTATGAAATAAGATGATCACTTGAGGCAAGTATCCTTGCACTGAAATACACGTTTTTCTTATGTATTTACAATACTCAAATCAAATTGCAACACATCACATCAAATCACAACACACCACATCATAACATGTTGTGTTATGTTACGTTGCGATCATGCGATGTGTTATATAATGTCATGTTGCGATATATACCATACATGTCATTTCATTTCTTTTTGTATTCTTTTCTACTCTATGGTATGTTTTATTGTACTTGATATATATCATTTATCATATGACCTCGTTCGATACTATAACATAACATCGCATCACACCATATATCGCATCACAGCACATCAAATCAAACAGAATATATATATAGTATATTGCCATGTCGTGTCGTGTCATATATCATATCATATCATATCATGGATACATATCATATCATATCATGCCATGCCATGCCATGCCATTCCATATATTATATTATATTACATTATATTATATTATATTACATTACATTACATTACATTACATTACATTACATTACATTACATTACATTACATTATATTATATTATATTATATTATATTATATTATATTATATATTATATTATATTATATTATATTATATTATATTATATTATATTATATTATATTATATTATATTATATTATATTATATTATATTATATTACAGATTGTGAGGAGGTGTACCGACACGGAGGGATGAAGTTCGAGGGTGACTATCATCTCCTCATCAAACCTAAAGGGGCACCTGCTCCATTCAAAGTGGTCTGCAAATCATTCAATAACTCAGGTGAGTCCCAACACACACTCACATCATATGACTCACTCATCTCTTCATATTACTTATCGATATTGTTTTATTGACTTGAGTGATAGCATTGTACACCAAGACAGTTTCATGCAATAGAAGTCTAGATAAGGCTAAAATACAATACAGACTGAGGAAGTAAAAATATTACTTCTTCAAAATTTGATTTTAATCTTTGAATTTTGAATTTTCTTCCTGAATATTTAATTCGGATATAAAGGATTGAAATATTACCATAAATATTACTTTTCCTTCAATTATCGGCCCTAATGGCTGAAATTTTGACCAAGCGGAGCTTAACCATTCACTTATTTACTCATTCGTTGGAAATGTAACCCAGAAATGCAACTTATTTCTTCTTTTGGAGTATTTTGGACATAATAATCGTTTTGTTAAACTCTTTGCAAAGATCAGATGACTTTTCAGTGCGAAGATTAGTAGAAGCGCTTGTAGAAGAACCCATTTCGAACTAGTGAAATATAGCGGTGCTCTATCAATTATATGTGATATTATATATGAAGTTCTTTATATATTTTTTGCTATGCTACGTTAAAAACATAAAACTATAACAAGTATCCGCAGTAGAAAGCGTTCATAAAATACCACATTTCAACATGCTTCGACTCCAGAAATGAGACATTGACACCAATGTTGTATTCGTGTTCTCTGTTTCAACTGTGGAAGTGTAGAATCTCAATATGTGTGGTAATAGAAGCGTTCATAAAATACCGCCTTCGAACTTACTACCACTCAACAACGTTACATTGAGTGTGATTTTGGTGTATTTCAGGCTGGACGGTGTTCCAGAGACGCCAGGACGGGTCAGTGGACTTCTACAAGTCCTGGAAAGACTACAAGGGGGGATTCGGGGACAAACACACCGAGTTCTGGCTTGGAAACGACTACCTGCATTACCTGACTGCACAAGGTATTTATGAGTACTCGTGTTATATCATTCTGCTACATCAGCGTGATTGAATCCGCAGACCTCCTGCTTGGCTCCCAAACACTATTAGTTATATTAGGTATTTCAATTTAGCAGGGTTTGAAACCGATTCTTATTATACTGTACATGCAATTTGCCAATCATAACAACGATTATCTCATACGTAAAACAACCATTACCTGCTCCATCGACATTTACATTTTTAGTTTGCTTCTTTGTGTGTCCTACGGATTCGGAAATGTGGCAAAAACGTTTATAATGTTATTGTAATGTATATATCTAATCATTCTTCAATAGTACGACACCCAGGGATTAAAGAAACGATATCAACATCAGATGTGAGAGAGTTTAATTCATAAGTGATAAATAAGAGTAGAACATTCATTTATATACATTTATCATAAGAATAAGGCATTCATGTATTTACATGTAGTTTATATGACATCAGGTGTCAGATATACTGAGTAATCTCTCTATAACTCGATGCACTCCTCTCTCCTTTATCATATCCTATTTACACGACTATAAACACAAACAGTACAGTCTAATATCCTTGAGTATGACTAGAGAAATCCTCTCTTCTCCGGCGCGATGTAACCCACATATAAACATGTTTAAAATAAATATATTTCATCCATAATAAAGCATTAGTAGTAAAATGCATCATTTAAGCAAGGCCTTTCGTGAACAGTTAAGCTACACGTAGAGTTTATTTCCTAAAACGGACCTAAGTGGTCATAGCGACCAAGGGTTTTAGGTTCAAGCTAGACAAGAATAGCTATGGGAAGTAGCAAGGCTGATACAGTGACATTATCTAGACTTGCACAGTCTCGTCTGACGCCGTAAAGCGGGGAGCTGATACGCCACAACTTTATTCTACTAATTCTCATCCATTCACAGAAAACCTGCTTCAAAGTCGATTATTTTTTATGTTATGTACAAAGGTTCATTCTTGTAGAAATGTGTCACTTTATGGTCCATGTTGAATCAGATATTCTCGTCCTTCATTTTCTGGATGGAACGCCTGTATTCCTGCAGAATGTTAGTGTTTCTGCTACAACACACTCGTAGAACTCGCAGAGAATCATATATGGTAGTCAGTTAATTTGGTATAGCAACAATCGATCCAGATGTCTTGGTATAAAAAGATCACCATATCAGATTCGGGATTGTTAAAGACTGTACGCGACCGTTGTTATAACAGAATGGCCACTAACACACACTCGTAGAACTCGCAGAGAATCAGATGGTAATCAGTTAAGTTGGTATAGCAACAAATGATGTTCACCGCTTCAGCAGTCTGGATAAACTTTGATGTTTATAGAAAAAACTGTTATCTCAAGATCACCATGTCAGATTCAGGATGGTTAAAGATTGTAGGCGATCTTTGTTATCACAGAATGGACACTTCTGAAGGTCATAAGCTGGTCACTATGTGGTCACTATGTGGTCAACAGCCTCTTGTCCCCCTCCAACTCTCGCTTACCGTACCTAACGTCGTACTTGTACTTCTCTCCGGTCTCTGAAATAGACAAGATAGGTAGTGTAATATCGATCAAGCAGTGAATATCACGTCTCTCGGTGAATATCACATGATCATTTCTATCAGTGAATACCAAAGCTTTCATTGAATATCAAAACTCTCAGTGAGTGTCAGATTTCACAATGATTTATTTTCGATACTGTCCTTAACTGTGAATATCAATGGAAATTATATATCTCAATGAATTTCAGTGAATATCGTACTTCTCAGTGGATATCAGTGAATATCATATATCATACATATTTGTGAATATCAGTTTATATTGTACCCTTCAGTGAATATCGTACTTCTTAGTGTATGTCGTAACACTTGCTATTGAGATCAGTATTATAGTGTCTCAGTAAATTTCGAATACATCAGTGAATATAGTAAATGTCAGTGAAATCGTTCGTTTATGTGAAACCATATATACGTCTCAGTGAATACCTTATGTCGTGGTTAATATCAGGGAATTTCGTACTTCTCAAAGAATAGCATACCTGATAAAATATGATATCATTTTGAAGCATATGATGTATTAAATAAGAAAATATTATTTTCGACTCGCGTTATGTACAATGTATGTTCCTGCAGTATTCAAGTTTTATTAACTACAAGTGAATTATTTGACGGTAGGCATTTCATTTGAATGCTTTTCATATGTTAATTCGATGTCTTGGTATTTGGAGAATGAAAGAGGAGAACGCAATAAGTGTTAGGTTATTACTACCGAGGACAATATGCTATTGTTATGTTAGATCTTGCATAAATTCGAAAAGCAATATTGTGAAAATTATTTGAAAAAAAGTTGGTCTATGTATTATATGCTAGAAACTTTGTACATTCAAATTTCTAGACACGGTTTGGTTTCCCGATGACACGTGTTGTCTCGGATTATTTTGCATGTACACCTGTGCATTAGAATACCATAGACCAAACAATGCCTTTTTATTTTAGGACACCGAATATACCAAGACTTATGTAAAAACAATATGATAGAGACAAATTGAAATATACACAAAGAACTTAATTAAGCACCCCCCCCCACCCCACTTTTTCAAACAGAAAAACAATGCTGATAATAAACAAAACAAATGTACAATCAAACAAAAGGATTTTAAAATAGAACGACCATCTAGCTATGTGGAAACAAAAACTTCATTATGATTCACTGTCGCTGAATAACTTTAGTCAAAATCCAAGTTACCTTATAATTGAAAATGAAAGTCAATATTATTTGCTGCAATGTGATTATTATCATTTTCTTGAGTGAATTGATGACTTTTTAGTAAATAACCTCATAGCAAAAATCAATCGTTAAAGCAGTATGAACTTTCAAAATCACAAAATTATCAAAATCGAATTTAAAGAAAACTGCACAAAGACATTAATTGGTCGCTGTCAAAGATAATGGCTTATCTAAAGGAAGAAGAAGTGTTTGATCAACAATTTCAACTCAAGGAATCTCAAATTTACTCACAGATGCTAAGAATATAGGCATTTTATCAATTTTTGATGAAAAAAGTACTGAAAATTCCATGTCTTGCTAACCTCTTATAATGCATGATACAAAGGGTTTTTGTGTATGAATGACAACTAGGGATCAAAATTGTTATTTTTGATTCATGACATCCAAAGTTCAATGTGTAGTTTTCCCCCTATGACAATAGTTATATTTGGCCCAATTTCAGTAGTCTCACAGTTTTGCTCGTATTTTCGTTATTTTTGCACATTAGCGATTTTTAGTTCAATTAAATAGTCAATAAAAAAGCAATTGTTATATCTGGAGTGGTCAATTCATCAAATTAATCCAAATAGTCCAAGAGCACTCAAATTCATTTTACAAAATAGGGCGGGGGGGGGGGGGGGGGGGGGGGGGTGCTTAATAAAGTTCTTTGTGTATAGAATTAACTAAAGCTGAAAATGAAAATGAATCTTGTCAACTTATTCCTCTAACCAGTGCCACTACTGCTACTGATTAAAGATATGTTTTTTTACTCGCCCCTTGAATTTACAGCTGTTAAATTAAATTTGTGTATAGTATGTAATAACTACACCTGCAAAGTGATATCAGTGACGTCCTAATCGTTCATCATGTAAGCGGGAGTTTGAAGATATAATTCAGTTTGTTGTGAATCAAAATACTAAACTACCAACCCACTTACTCGTTTCACAAACATATTATTAAACGAGAGGTCGTTTTATATTTCAATACTTACTTGGGTCGACATAATGGCCAGTGAACTGCCGAGAGGGTACGGGGTCCATCGTAGCGGTATGAGGCGGGGTCAACCGGGCTCGGGGCGGAAGACTGTTCTCAAAGCGGCTATAGTACGTGTTCCGGGTCGGCAGGTCCCGGGTTATCACTTCCCGTGTTCGCGGCGGCATCCCCTTGTACGGCGGATCTCTCACAGGAGTCCTGCGTATCAAGTTCCGGTCGGGATCTCGGTACCTGAGAGGAGTTGCCGCCGGGGTCCGGTAAAGGGCGGAGTATTTCCGCTGTATGACCTGACTGACACTGTCGAACTGGGTTATCTGAGGAAAATTCTCCCGATGTTCGGCGAAGTCGTCTGCTGCAACTATGGAGGTCAAGGTCGGTGTTGTCACGACCTTTGGCCTCGCATGTTGGTCAAGATTATCAAGGTCAAGCTTTGGAACTTTGTACTTTTTATTTGGAGCCGACCTTGGTGCATCATAATGTTTTCTCGGCGACGGTGCCTTTGGAATTTTCTTGGAGCCGGACAAAGCCGCCGGGGCGGTCTGAGCCGACATGGAGTGTCTTGGCGGAAGACTCCGTGGCCGGAAGGAATCTTCAACGAGTGGAGGGTTAAATGTTTGAACTGTCCATGGATAAGCAAATACGTCATCCTGCGCTGGTTGAAGGTGATGTTTCTCCGGATGTGGACATCTTATCTCGTCATATATCATGGAGGGGATCGTGATACTCGAGGGTTTAGGGTAGCACGTGCAGCTGTAGGGGTCATTGGGGTCGTGACCTGGCAAATGCACGTGCCCATCGCTCATGAGTTCCTGAAAAACAGCCATCTCCATCCGGGGAGTCCGCTGTTCCCTCCGACTATCGTATCCATTGCGTCGGTACATCGTCGAGAACACAATTCAGGGCTGGATCCAAATCAAACAAAACTGAACGACTCAATGATCCCTTTGATGATTACAGAGTCATATCCTTTCTGTCAATCTGATCCAGTTTCATACCAAAAACTGAGAAACAAATCCAAGATATGTCTGATCTTGTGACACATATCCAGTCCTCATTTCGTCACTCAATATCATAAAACATATCCCGTTCTTTCCTCTGACTTCACTTTTACGCTTTAAAGTCAGACATATCCATATTTACGTTCTCTATATAACCATATTAAATATTTACGTCAATGTAAGACTGGCATTCCTAAACCGCGCATGCGCAGTCAGGAGCTACCCACCAACCAGTGCGTTGTACCATCAGTCATGGAAAGTCAACAATTGGGTAGATTTGCACGGCACGGTTAGTTGTCCGTAGTGACTATTTGTTAACACCCATCAGTGAATGCCTAGCCGACACCATACCGTGACATAGCCTTTCAGACGACAGCGTGTATTAATGCTTTGGTGATTCGTCTCAATAAACTCCTTTCATACACACACGTTTAATGATTGAAAACGATTCCTTTCAACATGTTCAATGGCTCTCGGTCTGTATTGTGGTATGACAAAACATGTGTTTAGACCCTCTATGATCTGGTCTACGTATTTGTAATGATATCGGATCGGGCGACGAGAAGGTAGACACTCGGAGTCCTTTTACCGTTTAGTAAACTTTAACGTCATTAAATGTATACATATCTCTGTACACCTTAGACACACCTGTCAGTTAGGTTTTGTCATATGATTTTATTAGTATTATATTAAGAAATGAATATTAGTGAAAAAATTAGGGGAAAAAATTAACAAGATACAAGGCAAAGGTATTGTTTGTGTTGAGAGGAACTAAAGGGGCGGGGTCCCTTTTTTGATAGATGCCCCGGGCCCTTTCCATGTGTTGATGGCGTTAATGCATTAAGTAAGCACTCATGTAACTCGTAAGACGAAAAGTTGGTCTATGAAATATTTAAAATACTTACTGTACCTTCATTTATGTTATATTTTTAGGTTTATGTATTCAGTCAATCTAGACTTGGACAATTAGGACCTAGACTGTATAAAGGTTCCTATTTAATATACAGTCATGAAGCAGGACTAGTAACTCGTATGCATAGTTTATTGATATATTAGCTAATTTGAAAAAGCGTTTAAGACAAAATTGACAAAGAATGCTAATGACATCGCTTCTACATTTCAGGTGACATGATGTTGCGTATAGAGATGCAAGACTGGGAAAACAAGAAATTCGTCGCAAACTACGACCATTTTAAAATCGACAACGAGACAAAGCTGTACAGGTTGCACGTCAGCGGTTTCCATGGCAACGCAGGTGACTCTCTGACGTCACACTGGGAGAACCACGACGGAATGGCGTTCAGCACCAAGGACAAAGACAACGACGGACGCTACTACGACAGCTGCGCGCATCACTACCATGGGGCCTGGTGGTTCAACAATTGCTTCGACTCTCATCTGAATGGTAAATACTACACCAAGGGATTCCACCGGAACTACTTTCAGAGGGACGGGATCCAGTGGAACAGCATCCACCAGTACTCCTCACTCAAGTCCGTGGAGATGATGCTGAAGCCGTCTGAACGTCCTCGTCCAACGCCCAAGATCAGCAACGACTTGTGAGTCGGAGGCTTGCATGATGACTCGTGAGTCCAATTGAAGCTTGCGAGACAATTCGAGTAAATTGACACCTGGAGGACTATTTGAGTCCACAGGATGCCTGCAAGACAATTTGAGGCAATTGGAATGCTACAATAAGTGAGTCCATTTGAAGACTGCTGAGATTTCGGAAGTCTACCGTGTGGGTCATGTGTCAATGGAAGCCTTAAAGACGATTGTAGTCCAAGAAGGCTTTGTAGACGACACAAGCCAGTTGAATGTCTGAAAGAGAATTTGAGGTTATTGTAATTCTATTGTATGAGTCACGCGTCAATTGGAAAGCTTGATGATACTCAAGCCATTTGGAAGCCTGGTATACGAGTCAATTGGAAGCCTGCAACATTGACTAAATAGTCCGTTGGAAGCCTGCAAAAAGATTCTAGGCAACGAGCACTACAACCTTACATGGTTGTTTTAAGACGGAGAGATTTTGCGTAAACCACATTTGGGATTTACAGAGTGGGCATTGAACATTGCTGCTTGCTTGTTGGCGTGGTTGATCAGTACATGAACATTTCTGGTCGAAAGTGTTGACGGGGACACGGTAGCAAACTAACGTTGATATTGTCCTGTTGTGGGTTATTTAACTACGCACACATTTTACATATTTTACGCTTAATGTTTCTTTATTTAAGAATTAGCAATCAGTTTATGCAGAATGTGCCCCCAGTGTGACGGGCAGCTGGTAGTATGAACAGAAACATCTTCAACTGAAACCTTCAAGATGTGTGCTTCTCTTTACGTATACGTCATGCATGCAAGAATGCAGTGCCTTTAATCAAAAAAATGCAAGTCAGCATTTCAGTTTTAGAAGAGTTTCACTCATACATCTTGTGTTACCGTGGTGCATATTAACTTGGGCAATAATCAACTTCCGTCATGCGCAATGAAACCGGAAGAGTATGGCGACAATCAAAGAGACAGACTATCCAGCGGTTTGATTATGGAACTGCTGATTATTGGATGTAAATAGATCGTTCTGCAGTATTATTCTGTCTCCATGGTAACATGTCCGTGTGTCCGGTTGTCTTGTTTCATTTATCAACGACTGGTCAAGATCGGACATATGTATACCCCAACAGTGCTATATCTTGTCAGTTTCGTATAAGAAATTATTGAAACCATTTAGATTCGATTTAAGCCGTTTGCAAACTCATTGATATGATTGAAACCAAGAAAGTATTTCTAGTTTGTGCCCAACCAATTGGTTCCCATATTTAAGGAGGCAGATCTGTATATTATGTATTATATCTAGTAGTTGGTAGATAACTCTGTAGTGTTACTTCTATGACGTTTTACTTCTTTCAAGTAAAATCTTTTTGTTTGTGCCAAATCACTTGTTCCGGTCATATAACTCCCATTTTAGTTTCAAAAGCATGTTGTCTCACATTTTATCTATTTTTTCAAAAAGTATTCGTGTAATATTACCCTTATCATTGGAAAAGGATATAATTCATAGCATCTTTTATATCAGTCACCGTAAAAAAAATTAATTCAATGGATGCTGTTGATACTTTAAGGTTTCAATTTTCCCTACACCACTGCTGAAATATTAGATATTACTATAATCATGACTATAATAGTAATTAGTAATTATTTATATTCTTCCTGTACTTCAGCTTTATCATATCCATATATGTGTTTTATGGTAACTGAAATTAGATAATAAATAAGCGGGTCAATGGAAAGAAGTACATTTGATGGAAACACTCTTTCACTATAAAAATAACATTTCTTGTATACCTTTTGAATTATCCATTATTTTGATGAGCATATGTGTAAAGATGTCGTTATCCATAAAATATATATCCTTTTAAGATGATTTCTTAAATGGGTATCTTCATTTTTTGTCATGGTTACATTATTCTCATTGCCCGTTAATATATTACATGGTTTATACAGAAATCGCTTTATCTTCGGCAAGCTCGACTCTCGAAAAGGAACTTTGCAAATTTTCAACTCTCTTCCTAATTATCCATATTCAATGCATGCTGGCATGTTGTATAATCTTTCGTCAAGTGATTTTTTTCTTTCTACAATTTCATTAATTTACTAAAATTTCCATCGTTATTGACTATCTGTAGTTACGAACCCTTCTCCTTCATCTGCCGACGTCTTAGAAGTGCCTAAATGTCTCCTAATCAGTTGTAGAGAAAGTAATGTCTTCTCCTTTGTAGAAATAAAATTGTTGATTTTTTATTAGTTAAAATTGTTGTGTTTTTATTTTTGGAAAAAAATGTGAGGGTGGTTTTAATTCTGAGGTTACATGATTTTTCTCTTTCAAACGATATGCTGTATCATCAACACAATTAAACCGCTAAGTCAAAGAAAGTACATACCATTGTTTGTTTAAATGTAATACATGAAAATATCACAGACTAAGGGAACATGTTAATAATTGAGTGTGATTGACATTAATTTATGGCATGTTTACAATAACAAATATTTGCAGTACTTGAATAAAATAATTGGTGTCTGTTTTATTAAAATATCTGTTAAATGTAGGCAGAGGTAAGAAATAGAAAACATACGTGCATAACCCATACCATGTTAAAGGGTTGTCAGTAAGTTATTAAAACGGGCATTACCCATGGAATATGTCTTCTTTATTGTTGGGTGTTATATCAAAATAAATTTTTGAACAATTTATCAACATAAAATATTATTCTTGAAAAGAAATTTAAGAACACTTAGTATCCTGAACGATGATTTAACTCTTGTTCTTATCAGTTTGAGATTACGACATAAAAAAATCGAAAACTCATTGAAAATCCTACACATGAGTCCAGCTGATGTAGGTACTTTCTTTTGCCTGCCAGTTGATAAAAAAAATATTATCAAAAACTTAAAGGGATTAACGGAATATAAGATAGTCTTTATTCAAGTACTTATTCAATTATTATGAATTGATGATGTGGCTAAATAGTCGCTAAATGCTCCATTGAGCTATTAGACGCAGTCAGAATGACAGTTACGATAAGTTTCGTTTGTGTAATATAGAACTAGTATTTATGTAAATTAAACCTGCGATTTCGGTTTCTGCGAATATTATAATTATTAGTTACTGCTTTTAAATTTCCACTGAAAACAAGTATTGATCACGTTTTCGATTGGGGATGAATATGTGAGATATGTTTAATTCATGTCACCAAATCTGCATAAGGGTTCATATTAAAAGAGCTGGACAATATGTTCTGAAGATCACGGAGAGAAAATAAACAAAAAGATAAGCCATTCATCGACGCTAAGTACGATTGATCAGTATAGAGATTATATGTTGTTAAATGAGTTCATATTCTTTCAAAACAGATAGCGTATCATAAATAGGTAGTAAAGTGACTAAAGACACTGTTGAATTACGAAAATGTTAATACCAAAAGCATAAACATCGACGTTAAACGGACAATAGCACGTATTTAAGGGGAATATAAGGGTGTCAGTAAAAGTGAAAATAAATGGTTCCACTTGAAAGCAAATGCATTTAAACTAAATAAAGCAGTTATAAATCAAATATATAATGACAAGTTCAGCTATGCGATTCCTTTTTCTTACACAATATGAATTAAATGTGTTCACACAAAAATGACTGCCAATGGACTTTATGTCAATAAGCTGTATAAGCTGTTCTCTGACAATGGATGGTTGGTTTGTGTAATGGGGTTTTGACACTATCAAAGGAATATATTTAACATTAACGTTCAATTATCAGTAATAAAAGAAAATATAAAATTTTCAAAAACGTGCTACTGCTCCTTTAGCGATTGAGACAGATGAAACAGCAGGCTCCAAGGACCATTATTGATTCTCCGTTACATAAGAGAATTTTTGGAAAGTCAGCCTGAGGTCTGTTTCTCAAAACGATCGTAGAACTTCATTCTCAGGTGATCTACTACCCTCAGGTTTTATAGGAAATCATAGGAAACACAGTTCAAGTCTATTTATTTAAAAGCTTACTGTACTACAGCTAATAATGCATTCGTGTAGCCAAACATTATAACGTTTCCTTGAAAATGCCATAATACTTATTATTCATTACGACTTTCTTCGTATTGATAAAACATGTGCGTTGTGTAACAGAGATGAAATATCGTTTCTAACATAAAATGATAAGTAATTTGAAATGAAAAATGGGGAATTGGAAAAGTTACTGCTTCTGGTTTCATGACCGTAAATTCTAAGTAGAGATTTTATTCGAGTATTTTGTGGATACAAATCTCGAGAAAACATTCTACACACAATTTATTGATACATAATTTAAAGCATACACAAAGATATATAAATTGAGGAAGGAATAGGGCACATCATATCAAAAGTAAAATGGAAGTGAAACCATTTAACGACTTTTCGAGCGTGAAAAGCAATGCTTAGCATAACTACAAGGAACATTTACTGTCGAGAGCATCAGTTTAACATCAGGTTGAATTGACGATAAAGCACTATAAAGTTTAAGTTGATAGAATAATAGGCTCTTGGTCGTCGTCGTCTCTATATGTCATGTAGACTGCTGGTTTTGACCACACATGTCCTAGTGTCACTATGATCGATGCTTAAATATCAATAAATGGTTGGATATTCTGTAAAAAAAATTCGATGTAATTTGTTGTCACTTAATTGAAATTTTTTAAAAACACCAACAGTATTTTTATCATTAATCAGAGCGAACATTTAATCAAAATGGCGGATCCCAACCTAATCCCACTTTTCCATTCATTATAAGTACAAAAGCATCTTCATATTATAGTAAACGAGGGGTGTACCAAAGGATTTTAGCCTGAATGTGATTATTTCAGAAACGCAGCCATATTGTACATTCATGGGAATAGAACCAGTGGTTGCGTAGATAAACAGGTTCGTAGAGACCAATTTTTCGTAGAGACACCAGGGGCCGTATTTATAAAAATTCTTAGAGTTCTTAAGAATTCTTAAGTCACCAAAATTCTAAGAATTACCTAAGATTCACTCTTAAGTGTTAAGATTTTCTTAAGTCCTATTCATAAAACTTTTTACTCTAAGAATTACTCTTAACTATGGCCCATTTTTAGGAGTCCTCATGCAGCACTCCTAACTTGTTAAGAATTTTCTTATCTTATCCAACATGGCTGCTCGGGTGCGTCGCTTGAGAGAATTTAGATTAAGAAAAGATGTCTTAGCAGACTACAACAATGAGGAATTGATAAAGAGGTACCGTATGGACTTGGGGGGCATCATTTATTTGACAAATTTAGTTCGTCATCACTTGACAAGTCCCACTAAACGGAATTCATCTTTGGACGCTGAGACAAAGATTGCCATCACCTTACGTTATCTAGCTACTGGAAAGATGCAACTTTGTAGTGGCGATGACTTTGGTGTGAGTCAGCCCACTGTAAGTAGGGTCATCTCAGAAACATTAAATGTACTTTGTGATCCACAAATAGTAAGACAGTTCATCGCCTTCCCTACTTCCCAGCAGGAAACACAGCGCCATAACAGGCAGTTTCATGCACTCGCGGGTTTCCCCGGTGTAGTTGGCGTCATAGACGGCACGCACGTCCGTATCCTAAGCCCGACCCAAGATGAAGCTGAATATGTAAATCGGAAGAACTACCACTCGCTAAATGTCCAATTAGTCTTTGATTCGGACTCCAACATACGAGATGTCGTTGCCAAGTGGCCCGGCGCTACACACGACGCACGCATATTCAACGAAAGTGGAGTTCGTCAGCTGTTCGAGAGAGGCTTGGTGCCAGCTGGATCCCATTTACTCGGAGACAGTGGCTACCCCTGCAAGCGGTATCTCCTAACACCATATCTGCATCCCAATGCTGGACCAGAGACTAATTACAACAGGTATTCTGATTGTTTACTTTCTAAATCACAGACACGTCAAAGTAATCACAACATGGAATGAGAGTAGCTCCCCTTTGCCATTTGGTTCAATATATAATATGGATTCGGATTTTAACGAAAAGAAAACGTACATTTAAAACAAAACCAAACAAAACGAAAAGTATTAGGCATAATTTAGATCATGTTATTGTCAATCAAATGAATTGCATCGTTACAAAATAAGTGTTTGAATACCATATTATTTAATGTAATAGTTATAACTGAATGTAGAGCTGAGGCCAAGCATTTCCATTTAAAAATACAGTAGAGGAAATTCAGTTAGATATTAAAGGTTCTAACATTAGGATTAAAGTTTCAAACATTAGGTGACCCTACTCCACCATAAGCTTCTTAAAGGGACAGTCCTATCGGGGTATTTTTTGCGGAAACAAAATTGAAGAGTACTTTCCTGTTTATACTTATATATGATCATTACATGTTTTAACACTTAATCATATATGTTAGTGATGGTAACATTAATTTTGTTGTTCTAGATTTATATATGTTAGTGATGGTGACATTTGTTGTTCTAGATTTGATAAAGAAAAGAATGTATCACTGCATCCTCTTGGATTTCGTTTCCACAAAAAATCATCCGATAGAACTGTCCCTTTAAAGAGTAGTGAGATAAAGTCATTAGGGATAGAGTTGACACAAGAAGAGCCGAGTTCTGGTCTTTCACCTGATGTCGAATGAATGAATGAATGAATGAATGAATGAATGAATGAATGAATGAATGAATGAATGAATGAATGGTTTGTTCTCATGAAGATCACAAAAAGTGACATAGAGAAACAATACAAATAAACAGGTTTGTCTATGGGAGCATTTACACGTAGACATATTTGCATAATTTCAACTGAAGAGCTTTATGCTCACATGACATTAATGATATAAACTTATTTAGAGATTGATATTTATAATAATAGTCAGGAAATAATGAATCTCTTACTTCGTTAAGAAATAGACAATACAAAATGATATGGGCCTCATCACCGATTGATGTTTTACAGTGTACACATAATCTCTCTTCTTTTCTAATGTTATACCATCTACCTGTTTCTATTGGGAGTCTATGGTTACAAGTTCTGATTTTAGTGAGCCAAAGCGGGATCGCCGCAGATGCTGTGGAAACGACGGAGAGAACGTAATCAAGTTTACTTTTATCAAAGAAAAACATTAACGCTGTACATTGATATGTGTATGGAAGGCGAAGGTGCGACCATTTGATCCTTAGCTGTTGTTCAACATAAAGTAAAAGATCAGTTGAATGATTGTCCTTCACCTGATGTCAGCGTATAGGGAACTATAGCTACAGTACAAAGCTCCGCGAAAGTGGGAGCGCAGATGCGGTGGAAACGATGGAGAGAACGTAATCAAGCTTTTAGTTATATCTAAGAAAAACTGTGCGACCATTAGATCCAATGACCCTGTGCAAACCGCCCTGTATAAAAAAATAATTACTTATCAAATATTACGAACCCTAATCTATCATTTTTGTTCTCATTTTGGTAAGTTTATTTGTTTAAGTTAAAGTATATGGGAAAGGCAAATGTTTGTTTCAGAAATTTCTTAAACGTGTTATTTTTCAATTGATTAAATCCCAAATCCCTACAACCCATCGATCACCCATACATCCAGGTTCTTCAACTGGTTCTTAAAACAACACAGTGAGTTATACCTGTCTGGTATAATGGACTCGCCCTAACACGTGATTAACTATGGAGTAGATGTGGTAAATATGTACTTGTTTTAATCAAACATGACATTGGTAACCAAAAGGTTGCAATATTACTAAGAAACCAATGAACTAGATTAGCGTTTGCGGGATACCGCAAAAGCAGAGCAGCCCCGGAACTTTGGGTTTCGCCTTACCCTGTTCCGCCTTTTACAGGCCTCACCAAATTGGGAATTTTCTTGCGACCTTGACCTTTGACACTCAAGGTCACACAATCAATGAACACATTTCATTGAGTATAACATTATTGTAATGAAATAAAGTGTTAAAAATACAATTAATCCATTTTCTCCATATATGTTGACCTTGCTGTGACCTTGACCTTCGACAGTTAGTACCCAAAACTTTTTGAAAATGTTGTACTTCTCAAGAGATAATATATACAAAATCTAAACTTCATAGCACAAAAACTTTTCAAGTTATTGTGTTTACAAGGAATTGCAATAACTCATATCTCATGACCTTGACCTTTGACCTTCAAGGTCACACAATAATTGAACACTTTTTATTGAGTATAACAATCATGTATTGATTAAAAGTGATCATAGTTAAAATTAAGCATTTTCGCTAAACCATGCTTAAGTCATGACCTTGCTGTGACCTTGACCTTTGACAGATTGTAGCCGAAACCTTTTCAAAATTTTTTACTTTTCCAAGGATGATATATACCAAGTTAGAGCTTCATAGCACAAAAACTTTTCAAGTTACCGTGTTTACAAAGAATTTTGTGGTGATTTTATAACTCGTGACCTTGACCTTTGAACTTGAAAGTGAACATGTCATAATGATTCCCTGGAAGTATTAACATTTAGACATGTTCATGAGTTCTGAAAAGCTAAATGGGATAAAGTTATACCCCAATTTAGTGCATTTTGTAATAACTCATATCTCATGACCTTGACCTTTGACCTTCAAGGTCACACAATCATTGAACACTTTTTTTTTAGTATAACAATCATGTATTGATTAAAAGTGTTCATAGTTAAAATAAAGCATTTTCGCTAAAACATGCTTACGTCATGACCTTGCTGTGACCTTGACCTTTGACGGATTGGAGCCAAAACCTTTTCAATTTTTTTTACTTTTCCAAGGATGATATATACCAAGTTAGAGCTTCATAGCACAAAAACTTTTCAAGTTATCGCGTTTACAAGGAATTCTTAGTGTGAATACATAGCTCGTGACCTTGACCTTTGACCTTGAAAGTGAACGTGTCAAAATCGTTCCCCCGAGGTATGAGGAGTAAGGTATGAATAAGAGTTCTGGAAAGCTTAGGGGAAAAAAGTTATAGCTAGTAGTACGAGTGCGGCGGCGGCGGCGGCGGCGGCGGCGGCGGCGATGGAAACTTCACAAAAACTGATAGCAGCCCCGTCCTTAGACGGGGCTGCTAATAAAACCAAATTAATCAGGAAATCCTATAGCAAAACAGACCATATTGCTAGATTACATCAAACCTTCAGATAAGCTCAACAAAATCATAAATCCAATGTATCTGAAAAATTAGCAACGCATTTGATATGGTTTGGAAAACAGGCTTGATGCAAAACGTTAAGAAAATAGGAATAGAAGATGAAATGTTAAAACTTTATAAACGTTTCGACGTGATGATGATGAAGTATCAGACAGCTATAACCTAGAAAATGGAACTACACACAAGAGTATTATATCACCAACCTTTTAATATGTGATAGATGATCTATTTCACAAACTACTTTAAAAAATGACACCTCACAATTCGCAATCTAAATAATTTTAGATCAACAGGTTTTACATTAGGTCATATACATACATCTCATACATAGTGCAAGTACTATTCACACAGAATAAAAAACACATTAATAGTGAGTTGCTTGATACAGAAATTAAAAAAATATTGACTTGACTGTAGCCTATATATATGTTATATCAGAGAACAGAATTCATGCATCTCGTTTGCAAATAAAACTGATAACAAATATTTCTTTTGAAAATTAATATTTTCGTTCAACCAATCTAGTCGAAATGTTGTCATCATTTTAGGAAATATCAAGTTAAATGAATGAGAGCAAGGAAGAATTGTGATAAGCATTTTCATTTTTTTCAACGACAAACAAAACAAATTTGTAACTAATTTCATTTCAAATATTAGTAAACAAATTCAAAAGCTAAAACATCTCACATGCATTTATACAAATATAATCATAAATACTTATCATTAATCATTACAAGTGTCTTTACGACTGTCGAAAGTAGTGCTTCGTTTCGTCGACGAGTTACTTTTCACACCAACCGTCTTGTTTTGTTCCGTACAGCGACATGCGAACCCTCCATAACTCACAACCCATGATACAGCGCTGTTATCATTATAAACAATATACTTTTCGATCTTCATTACAAGAGAACGGACTTTTTGTCTGAAAAGTTTACCCAAATTCCCGTCTCAATATGATAACAAATGAGAATTTATTAGCGGAAGAATAGAACAAAAAATGCCAGCAAGCGAGAGATGCGAAGTTAATCAGGACAGAGAATAAGGAACATACAAAGTGTAAGGACAGATAACTGCAGATCCTGAGATCGTATATTGGCATAGGTGTTCCAAGTAAAATTCGAGTAATCTGTGACATTCTGTTAATGATTTATTTTTTTTAAATTGTTTGAATAATCAATTATATATTTATCGAATTTACTTTTGATTTGTGCACATATTGTAAGCATGGTAATTGATTTTGTTTCCAAGCAATATTTTTTTTGGAAATATTTGGAATTGATCTTGCAGACGAAATTGGTGCTCATCAAATATTATTCTGTCAGGTCCTCTACTGATATCTTGCTCTGGACTATTTTTCACAATTTGCACCTTTAATTATTTTTCTAAATATTTAAGAAAATAAAATTCTGCCAAAAAATTGTTCATATAATCATGATGAGGTACATTTTCAAGTGGTCCTTAAAGGCACCACTCGAGCGGCTTTCATCCACCATTTTGAAAGGTTAGCATTGCTAGAAAACAAATGTGCTGTAATATGCTTATTCATTAACAAAATTAAGTCATAACTACTTGATCGATAGAAGAGGAGCATATTTACAAATTATTCATAATAAAAGTAATCAGTTGCTACACCATTTTGTCGAATTAATGCATTCCACGATCGTAGCTTCGATGATTGGCTTCATTTCACGATGTTTTTATTTTTTGAGCGATACACTTTATTTTTTGTCAAATTGTCAAATCTTTAACAACTAAAATGCTTATCTCACAAAGATATATGAAATTAAGTGTGAAATTATTATGTTAAAATCATATATAATTGTAAATAGGAAAGTCCTTCTGAATTTCGTTTCCACAAAAAATACCCTGCTCGAATGGTCCCTTTAAGAGATTGTTGAAGTTAAGAAATAGAAAAGTATATCATGTCCATTAAAGCTTTTAAATATGCTCCTATAAACTGAGAAGCTGTCATCGCGATTCAACATGTTCATCAACCCTTTTATTGACACAGGGGTAATAAATCTATTGATATAATGGAACTAAATATACAAGATTTGAAAAAATGTCGGTGTTATGTGATGTTGATGAATCTATTATTACACATAAATTTTTTGTAAACAAATCCATGATATTAAACCCAATCTATTAGATATGACAAACACAATGATAATAGCTAGGCTGACCAGGACACGCTATCCCATAGGGTATGTTTTCCCAACCTGACATTCTGAAATCAGGGATTTTCTGTTTTCTAACCGAACAAACTTGATTCAAGTTGTTCTTATTACACATTAAAAAGTAGATGCAATAGCTCCTTTTCATTGACTATCATTCGTACCTATTTTTATTTGTACCCCATTAGGGGGCAAATAATTATCGTCTTTGTTGTGAAAACAAATTATAAAGTAGCACTGATAGCTGTTTCTTTCATGTGAATGTTCAATTGTTTTTTTTCCAATTTCAGATGAATAAAGAAGTCATGCTTTTCTTAAAGAGCAAGAACTGAGGAGATTTGTTTGAAAAGTGAAGCATGGAAACAGAGGATGAAACAGGTAATGTTGAAATAAAGAGAGAAAATGAAGATGATGAAAATATTGCAGTTCACTGCAAGGCCGTCAAAACAGCCAAATCAAGCAAACATGTTCGAGGCCAAAGAAATGAACAAAAGTGTGAAATATGCAATAAGGTATTTTTTGACCAAAGTACTTTAAAGTGCCATATGCGAGTGCACTCGGGAGAAAAACCTTACAAATGTCAAGCCTGTGGCAAAGAGTTCCGTCAGTCTGGCCATCTAAGGAATCATATGCAGACTCACACAAAGGAGAAACCGTTCCAGTGTTCAATCTGCTCAAAGACATTTGCCCTCTCTGGCCAGCTAGTGACTCATATGAAGCTCCACAGTCGAGATAAACCCTATGTGTGTGAGGTGTGTCAGGAAGCATTTGCTCGGCCCAAACACTTGGGCAAACACAAACGCATCCATCAAGAGACAAAGACATACACATGTAAGGTGTGCCAACTTGTTTTTAACGACTACCGCGAGTGCAGAAAACATGAAGCAACACATAAGGACACAATACGGTTCAGCTGTGATATCTGTGAAAAAACTTTTAAGACTCGTACGTACCTTAGAACCCATCTTGAAACACACACTGCAGACCATCCGTTCAAGTGTGATGGGTGTGATAAGTTTTTCCGTAGAATGGGTCACCTTCGTCGTCATTATGACAGAGTCCATGTTAATGATCGATCACTTGTCTGTGGTGTTTGTAGTCACACATTCTTCAGTATGACAGACTTAACCAGGCATCTGAGAGTTCACACAGGTGAAAAACCTTTTGTTTGTAAAGTTTGTGACAAATCATTTGCCACCCACAACATGCATGCAAACCATATGAGAACCCACACTGGAGAGAGACCATACAAGTGTGGCTTCTGTACAAATGCATTCAAACAGTCGGCTCACCTTAAGAGGCATGTACGTCGTGCTCACACTCACATCAAGGAATGTCCTTGTCTCAAGTGTGGTGTTCTCTTCTATGAACCAAGGGATGTGAAGCGACATCAGAAGTCGCATCCCAACTGTGATCTTGAGGCTCTAGAAGGGACAAGTATGGATACAGAGCAATTAGACAGTGATGCATCAAACCCTGGTACACCAGTTGATGGAGAAGAATACAGTGGTTTGTATGCGGAAATTGAGGGAGGGGAGGAGGGGGATATCCCAAGTGATGAGTCAGACAGTGAGGCGGACGATTCTGGTATGTTGATAGATAACAAAGATGCAATGATGGAAGGTGAGGAAGGATCCCTAACAACTGATGCAGCAGACAGTGTGGTAGGCAAGGCTGGAGTCTTGTTGGATCCTGAAGGTGCAATGAATAAAGAGGAAGAAGAAGGTCTGTCAACTGATTCATCAGTCAAGTCTAAATTGTTGGAAGGTCCTGAAAATGCTGGTAAAATTCAGGTAACTAAGGAAGAGAACCCTGATGCTGTTGCCATAGTTGATCAAAGAGAATACTCTGAGGACTCCACAGACTCTTTAACCTTGGTTAATCCTAGAGAAATGATAGGGGCCTCTCCTGAGGGTGATGGCGGGGAGTCGGCCACATTGGGCAAATCTATGAGTGGAGACCAGAATGCAACATCACTTGAGATTTTCAATGGTGAGACTGGTAATTTAGTTAATCAGAGAAATAATATTGCTTATTCACTTGATGATGAAGATGAGGATAATTCTGTATACCCAGAACAGCAAATACCAGATGCTACCAAGGAAGAGGCTAATGGCTCTGGTAATTCTGTGTAGTCTTCTGGTTAGAGAGCACATTATTCTGAACAGGCTGCAAGCTTGTGTCCTGACCTGTTCTCAAAAACAGAATGAGGACTCTACTAATGGAGAAGAAGAGGATGAACTTCAAGAAGATCTATCTGAACAGGATGTTAATGAATTTAACAAGAATCGCTTGCAATAGATAATTGATAATATATTAGGGAAATTCATGATCAAAATAGGAGATGAAATCTCATTTGAACATTGCTTATGAGATGAAATAATATACTCTTTTCCATCATTTTTATTGCTGCAGTTTGATAGGGAGGTGTCTGAAATTAAAGAAATGCTCTTGCAGTTCTCACTAGCTGTAATAAATTTAAGCAATGATTTTAACTTCCCATAATGATGTGCATCCTGTTTCTTCAAAATTGTACACACGATGGTTGATGAATACTAGTAACTAAATAGTGTTTTCATGTGCTTTGTTGAACTTGCAAAATGTTTAGTATTTTTATTATATGCTTTTGCAAGCTTAAGTGTGAATGCTTTTAACTATTGTTATCCTGCTTATATGAATATGAATTTTTTGAACAAACCTTTTTTTGTGATAATGATGCTTTTTGGTGTTTGATATAAGATGCAATTTGTAGTGTTTAAGGCCAATTATTCTCATATGTTTTATGGTTGTATGGCTCATTTTACTCCATACAAGTTGATTATATTGATCCTCAACAATTTTGAACAATCTCATTAAAAGCAGTGCAAACCTATCACTCTTACCTTGTTCGGTTTCTTATCTACTGTGAGTATTACTGTGACCTCTCACCTTCCATAAATTAATTTCAGATGATACCATGACATTTGACCTTGTGACCTTGACCTTGACACAGCGAGTAGGATGCATCCGGGGGCATTCGTGTTTCACAAACACATCTTGTTTCTGATATTTGTTATAGATTTCTTTCACCTCAGAAACATAAAAAAAAATAACATGACAATAAAAATGTAACAAATCAATCATTTATTTACATTGTTAAAAGGAAACAACTCATTCAAAGTTCACAACACATAAAACTCAACTGGATATGTGTCTTGCAGCACATCATGAGGACAGAGGCACTGTATCAGCATCATCTTTTCACATGAAATTATATCTTTCTCCGCAGGTTTCTATGTTTGTTTCACATTAGAACTAACATTTACCACGTCCCCATATATCATTCGAAATACTCTTCCAGTGCTCCATAGCATCACAGCAAGAGATATTAACATGCATAAAATAACGACAAAAATTGTACCTTTCCGGTTCAATGGAACAGAAGTTTTAGCCTTTTCTTCAATTGTCAGACCTATTGCCGCAATAGCCCCTGTATCAAAGACTACATGAATGACGCACCACATTGACATTGCAA
This sequence comes from Steromphala cineraria, assembly GCA_916613615.1. Lineage (NCBI taxonomy): Eukaryota > Metazoa > Mollusca > Gastropoda > Trochida > Trochidae > Steromphala > Steromphala cineraria. The sequence continues at coordinate 10,189,497 of OU744728.1, forward strand.
AGTTAGCTAATGATAGATGCCTAAAGATGCCCACCAGAGAGAAACTAAACAACATCCAGCCAAGGATCATACCACTTATGTCAAAAGGTGCGTACACAGAACGCAATAAAAGCGAGTGTCTGACATACGGCATCATGGTCCAGTTCACAGAAAATAGGAGGTCACATGTCAAATACATCATAACGTGAAAATGCATACCAGTTTGGAAATAAGGTGGAAAGTAATTGGAGCACAGGAACGAGAAGAGCATATTGAGTCCACTCGGCAGGAGAAACAGCACCAGCCTGAAAGTAATCACTGATTGAAGTTGCTCAGGTGTCGTCCTGGAGTCCTTGATCTGATAGTGGAAGGTGACAAGCAATGCTAGAAACGCCGCAGTGTAAGCCAGTACAAGAGGTGTGAAGCTGATATAGTCGCTGTGGCTTGGGTAGTGGATGGTCCACCAGGCACAGGGGAGTAGAACCCCAGCAGTCTGTAGGGAGAGAACCCAGCACAGTGCAGCCCCGGGGGTGGGGGTGAGGGAAGCAGGGGTGGAATGTTTCTCAAACACTGTCACCTCTTCTCCCAGGTCAACTGCGGTCTGTTTCATCGTGGACTTACCAGTCTACAAAAACCAAAACAACAAATGTCGTCACAAACAATACTGCATGTTTGACTTGAGGATGAGGGTGAGGTGGTCGGTGTTCAGTGAAGCTTTCTAATACACTGTTACCAATTGACAAGGTTTTCTCTATTGTGAATTGAAATCCTTATAAGTAAACTTGCTATGTTACAGATATGTGTTTAAATGTTTTGACAAAAACGATGTTTCCTTTGCAATAATCTTGACTTACTTTAACTTTTGAATAAAAAAGAGTTTCATTCGAATGTGACTGTTACAGGAACAACGTAAAGGTCGCCCTAGGTTATCGGCAAGGAAGTCAAAGTAAAATTTTTTTACACTTATACATGGAATATAAAGCTAGTACATTTTGAGCATTCAGTAGTTCCTTTACTTCGGAAAGAAACTCTCTATCACCTACCTTTGTTCATTTCGACGGTAATTACAGTGTTCAGTTTATGATGCGTTGTCCTATTTACGTTGTATGGTATCTTTTATGTTATCATTTATGTCTTCGAACTTATCAACCCTTTAGGTCAGACTTTGACTAATGTCAGTTGATATCTTCACAGTATACTGTATGGCAGATAAGAGTCCGATGCAAGTCAACAGTGAAAGAATGTCGGCTTCTCTCAACCGAGGAATCTAACTTGTTCTCGCAACAAGCTCACTATGGTCATGAACATGCGCAACAGGCAACCAGAGGATCGCTTAGGCAGCATATTTCGCCTGAGAAACGGACGTTTCTAATGTCAACGTGAATGGCGGCCACATCCTGTGGGTGACGCATCATCATGTTGACAGTTTTGATAATATTGAGTGAAGTGAGAATATGAGCTTGTCGTCCATTCTCCATTATGACCTTGACCCTTCAGTGTCAACAGGATTGATTTGGATTGGGGAGACATTGTTAACGTCAATGGTGGCAACAGCCTTGGTGCGACGCATCAGCATCTGGACAGTGTCGGAAAGTTTAGGAGGGATGTGCAATATGAGTGTCAGTAGTAAAACTCTTGAAATGATGAGTTTCGATTGAAGAATATTTGTCCACGGGAAGAATTGATTGTTTACAGGAGTTCATTTTTAACATACATGATGAATACGAATCTCCAATCTCTTGGAAGGGTTGCGCGCCTGCTTGATACGCCAATGTTTAACCTCAGCAAAACGTCTAGCAGCTTCAACGGCCCCGGCACTCAAATGGCAACGTGCGATGTGCACAGATATGCATTCATGACTCAGGAAATAGAAGTTACCAGGTAGTGAAGGTCAATCTGATTAAAATCGGATAAGTTCCGAGGAATACAAGTTTAAAAATATCAACTCTATCGAGAATCGAACTTGTTATTTCGATATGTCCTCCCCACTGGGTCCTAGTGTAGAGGATTTCACCGTAGAGTTAACTTTTTGAATATTTTATTTCCCGGAACTAGGCCGATTTTAATAGGACTGAGTTGAAGTAATCATAACATGAATATGCCTTCCACGCTTTCCACATACCGACTGAAATGTCAGTTTTATGCCCACAGTTATTTGACGTTTGATAATTTACAAATTTCTTTAAAGAGTTATTTGTAGTAATGTGCAAACATATTACGGTGATTTGCACAATGTTGAACTTTAAGTTTCACCTCAAGTTCTGGTTTTCATTCGTATTGAAAATGATATATACTATCTTTTGCCAGTGAGTTTATGTATAGTACGATGTTATTCACAAGTTTGTTTTAATTGCATAATGCGAATCAGGCAATCATGCACTTGGGCGAACATTTACATCTGGTGATTTTACAAATGAGGCGAGACTTCAAGGATGGACGACATTTGTTAACATGGACATGAAACTACAAGACTTACTTTTGTGTCACTGTATCAGAAAAACCGTTAACAGGTTGAACTATATATTGCGTGTCATTTGTCATACCAGTTTGTTATCATTAATCGTGTACATTGTTATCTACAACATATTGACGTAGCAGTGAATACGAGTCTGCGGTGAAACAATATCAGAGGGCATCTTCCGTATCATAAGTGATTTATCAACAAGAGTAATTCACGTTCACACATATATGAAGTGTCATGTATTTCAATAAAAGTTATGAAGGCTTCATTTTTGACATACCGTAAATAGTTGAATATTCCATAGTGATTGTGACATGGTGATTAGATAACGTTTAAGAGGTAATATTAGGTGATGTCAGGGAATGAAGATATATGGTTCCAATCTAAAGACAATGTATAAAACCAAATGAAGGAGTAAAACATCAAATATATAATGTAAAGTTAAGCCATGCGATTCCTTATCTTACACAAAACGAATTAAAGGTGTTCACACAAAAATGGCTGCCAATGGATTTTATGTTAATAATTTGTTAATTTATAATTTGTTCTCTGACTATGGATGATTGGTTTGTGTAATGAGATTTTTGACACTATCAAAGTAATACATTAAGCATTGATTTATAATCATCAGTGAAAAATTGAAAATATAAAATTGTCAAAAAACGTGCTACTGCCCCTTTAAGGCAGGCGAATTATATTGCAGCGTGGGATTTGACTTGGCTATCAACAATACAAGCGATGAATATTTTGTGTTCAGAGACAAATCAGTAGACACTGACGTTCATGACCATGATGTCGAAGGTCTCAGGGTAGGGTAGGGTAGTCCATGATCAGTGATAGAGTGTTCTTTCAAAAGTCAATCTACAGGGAAAGTATCTGCATTCATTGATCATAATATATTGGAATGCAACGAGGATATCAACGAGACAATATTCACTTGAAGCTTAGCTTTTATTCGACTATTTAGCTCATCTGGCCTGTAAGGCCCAATGGGCTTATGGCATGGCATGGTGTCTGTCCGTCTGTCCGTCCGTCCGTTAACTTTGCACATTTTCGACTTCTTCTTATAATTTATAGCTTTTGTGGCCCTGTGAACCCTAATAAGAGCCACATGGGCCACGACCTTAAAACCTATTTTCATCTTCTCCTCCATAAGCATAAGGCCCAGAAAGCTGAAACTTTGTGTACAGTCTCCTTGAATAGTGAGGATTAGAACTTATTACTTTGGTGACCATGTGGCCCCTAATAAGGACCACGGCCTTAAAATCTATTTTCATATTGTCCTCCAGAATCTTAAGGCCTAGAAGCCTTGTCTAAAGACTCTTTAGTTAGATAAGGATGATTCTAAATTGTACATTTGGTGACCCTGTTACCCCTTCTATAGGGGAAACAACATTTGCCACACCCTAAAGCAAAATTGATATGAAGCCTGATGAGCTACAGAGCCAATGGCTCTATTTTTCTCTTTTCTTGTTTTTTTTATCTACATGGGAATAGCAACACGATGCTTAATGGATGTGAGTTTCTGAGGCGTCCATTTTCACCTTTTTGGTCAAAATGGAGAGAAAAGGAAGTTAGGTCTGATTAAGAGATGATAGCGAACTTGGTAGGAGATATACTTTTGGTAGGATCTTCTATCGAAGTACAATCGTAAAACTATTGGTATAATCTTCTGATGGATTTGCAGTAACCTAATAATGAGTAGAGAGTTCCTGATAAATATTAATTTGTGATGGAGAGAAAACGCCACCCTTTATATATTGAGGCAGTTAGTGCGTTTATATGATAGAATATTTAATACCTGCTCTGTCAGCTAGACCTCGATGGTCTAGTGACAAAGCCTTCATATTAAGGAGCGAATGCTTCAAGGTTCGAATGCAGTAGTGTCTGTTGTGAAAATTTGTACTTTAAAAGTTTTCGATCATGTGTTAAATATTTGTTTGTTGGTCTGACAAGTATTCCATGACTATGGAAGGGGATGTCTGCCAAATCATGTAGACTCGTACCTCGCAAGATGTAACATGTCGTTCTCAACCGTGCAATTAAAAAAAGACGAGTCCAAGTATGCAAAACCAACACATCAATCCTGTAATTATCAACTGTTCTCAACTTTACAATGTTGAAATGTAATTCTAGAGGTAATTCTGTTTAAGGTTATAGTTTGTTACATGTTTAAAAGAAAAGGTGATGTAGTTTTTCGCAATGTTACATTAAGCCAGGCCAATCTTAAGAGCAAATTTATAGCGCAACAAAGATCAAAATACCCAGTCAATTTTTACCTTATTTTATCTCATTTGCCCCACCCATTGACACTTAACTTGGCCTGTGCCTGCTGGATGGTTTTGGTGTGAAATTACTCGCATTAAATAAAACACTTACAATTCTTTGGAAGTATTCTATATTCCAATTCTATGGTTTATTCTTATTTAAATGTAAGGAGCTATTGTCGAGTTGACTGCTAGTTGTCTGGTACCGTTGATCGTTGACTCCGTCTCAAACCAAACCGGAAGTTCGTACAACCGGAAGTAAGACAATCCCCAGGTGTTAATCGACAAAAATATCACCGCCATTGTGGCAAGCTTAATGAAGAATCCACTCTTTACCTGAAACAGATATTTTTGAGTAGATGGACAAAAATATAATAAAATATTTAGCATGTAAATATGTTTTCTTGAAATGTCGATTAGCCGTGTGTTTGAAATTGATTTATCCCGATTCAAGAAAATCCATATAGAGCACCTGAAGAATCAATATGATTTCATTGTAATTTATTGTGTTTTCTGCATATGTCAATCATCAGGTATGATGGTATTTATCAAAAACTTCTTATATATTCAGACATTAAGGAATGACAAATTATCTGTTCGCATGCACAACTATACACGTATGCATATGTAAATTTACACATGTATGTAATAGCTAATATGCTAAGTGTTCGCATGGGTTTTAAGCAGGGATGTATAAATACACAGGAATTATTTAAAGAAAATCCATGTAGATAGCAATACTCCTTCCCTATAAAATAGACTAGGATATGAGTGGAGTGGGTTATTGTTTTTGATATATTGTATACGCAGGAATATTTTTTTTAATAAATTTCCTGTATAAAGACTTAATTGCCGAAATTTAAATGATAATTCTTTATTTTATAATTCATCTATTCAGTTCGTCACAATAGAAGGTCTGTTGACACACCGCTGCTCCTTGCTGGGAAATGTTCTATATTAATGGGTTTCATAAATATAACGTTTTGAATAACAGTTACATATTCTAATATATAATCCTACATGATTTCAGAGAATTATGGAGTGCCTGTTCACACGTTCTTTGGAGTCGATCTCGAAATACAATTTATTCAGCGACTATTTACAATATTTAGACATCCTTGCCAGATATCAAAGAAGTTCATTGTTCGATGAATATATATAGAGAATCTCACCAACGTGTCTATTTGAGGCTTGTCAAGGATATTTTATTTTTATCAACGAGTTTATTAGATGCTAAGGTTGATACTTTACCATATCTGTCACTTTGATGTCTCCCCCGGAAAATGCAATGGCGTTTGGTGGCGTCGCCACTGGCAACATGAAAGCGCATGACGTCACTATGGTTGCTGGCAGCATGAAGTAGATAGGGTTAACTGCCATGTCCCGTGCCTGAAACAGACGACATGTTGATAGATGCATGAGAATGATCTGTACATAGTCGGCATGCTTTACAAACATATCTACTTGAAACAGAGATCACATATGGCTTCAATTGTCTCTGATGGAACGAAATGGTTGAAGTATAAAAAAGAATACTTACGATCTGAATTGGATGCTATGGATGCTATGGAGCTATGAAAATCATTTGTCACTCCAACTAATACAACTAATAAGGATTTTGAAGGTTTTGAATTAAGAGGAGATAGTTGAGGTTTTTTTTCTAACCCTCAAGCTGTAACGGAGGTATCTTAGTGGTGGTTGGTGGCAGTTTACTTGCGATCTGTTTGAAATGGCTATACCAGCTCAGAAATCTGCGTGCCCACGTATTGGAACTGTTTTAGGAGGGGTAAAGATGGGAAGCCCAAGGGTGAGGTTTACGATACTCACGATCTGTATGGGGATATGTTGATTTGGGCTGTTTTTGGGAGAGAAATGAGATGGAAATACGTACAGTCTGAATGAGGATTGGAGCTCGTATAGTAGCTAATTTTGGAGAGAAATGGGATGGAAATACGTACGATCTGTATGAGGATTGGAGCCAGAATAGAAGCTGAATTCGGTAGGGAAACGGTCCAGGGGCGGATCCAGAATTTTCGTTTCGGTTGGGGGGGGGGGGGGGGATTTTTTAAAAATCTATATTTGGAACTCTCTTCGGGAATTCCTCCCCAAAACCTCTGGATCCGCCAATGACGTCTGTATGAGAATTGGGGCCAGAATAGTTGCTGATTTTAGGAGGGAAACGGGATGGAAGTACGTACGGTCTGTATGAGGATTGGAGATGGTATAGTAGCCGATTATGGACGGGAAATGGGATGAAATTACGTACGATCTGAATGAGGATGGGCAGCATGATGGTGGTGACCACGGTGTTGGCGGTGATCTCTGTGGCCAGTCCGGAGATGCAGGTGACCACTGTACTGGCCATGGCGGGGGACAGAGACCTCACGAAGACCAGACTCCGGGCGACAGACTTGGACAGGCCGGATTTCTGCACAGGAGGACAACAATATGCTGACACGATTCATTTTTTTAATCATAAGAATGTGTAGTTGTTAAAACGTATTTAGTTTTAAATGCTAGAGTGAGAGTTAAAGGACGCTTAATTTAAAAAATTTTACTAATAAAAAGAATTGAAAAAGAAATGAAAGATTCACGTGAAATTTCACGTACGTTTTGCCTTTATTATTGTCAAACATAATAATGTCGGTGTGCATAATTCCTTAATAAAACAATATATTCAAGTTAAAGGCCATTGTCAAGATAAACTATTCGCCTGGTGTCAATAAATCAGAACTGAGACAATGGTTAAAAATACTGAAACAACATAAAACAAAGTTGGTTGGTTAACCTCAGTCGCATCAGCCAGTGCGAAACCCCCACCCAAAAGCAGCAGCACCCCCCAGGGAAACTTGGTGCTGACCGAGGACCACTGGATCAGGGGCCTGTGGGGGTCCGGACTGGAATCTGTGGGGTGAAGCCGAAAGTCTTTTAATGATAGCAAGTTTAACCCAAAGCTTGTTGATTTATTTATTATATGTCCTTTATAATGTTTATGTATGAAAGGATAAAAACGCTGGAAAATCTACCCCAAAATCATTGGTTGGTTTTCAAAAATTTATTCAAAACAGTTATGGACTTAGTGCTCGTCCCTGCTGTACACCCCTCGTAGAAATACATTATCTGATGTATTCTCGTACTATTGGTCAAAGGTTTAAAGTTGAGCTCAAGGCTTGGGTTTTATATGTTCTTGTATGTGATGAACATATTTGTTAAAATGGACCTGAGGCTCTGATTATTTTAAATACAATTTGGTTTTTCTTTTGAAGGCCCCCGGTAATCGAAGGAAGATTCACGTGAGAATCCATTGAAATATAAATTACGGCAAATATGTCAACATCGCGTTAGTAGAAACCATTCACATTCGAATAAAAAGCTACTTGCAATCAGTAATACTTGAAATAAACTTACGTGTGTTTTTGAAGCACAAAAAACTCGGCCTCTCTTTTGGAAAAAGAAATAGACTGACCGCAACAGTAACAGCGGGAACTGCATCACTCAGAAATCTGTGTACAAGATGTAACAATTATTTTAAACATTTCATCGAATGTGCAAACTTTGATCCTTAAATATTGTCAATCTTCTTTTGTATTCTTTATTACGAACTGGTTGGTACCAATGACACCGAATACATGTTCTCTAAGCATATCGATTAGAAGTCACCATATAAGTATAAACTATCTACACTGAAGAACTTATTTATTACTCTGCAATTAACATATACATAGAGCGAGAGCGCGGTGGTGTAGTGGTTAGCGTGCTGGCCTATCACGCCAAAGACCCGGGTTCGAATCCAGGCGGAGACACCAAAGATTTGTGACCTGGGCTTTACACCGTGTTGTGTCCTTGGGCAAGGCACTTCATCCATATTGCACGCAGTCTACCCAGCTGTACAATTGGGTACCTGAATACGGGAAGTACGGACCTATGTTGTAGCGGCTTTGAAAGTACTTCCTTCAGGGAAAATAATGTACAGTCACTTGATATTAGGCTTAAAAATGTTCATTGTTATTACTATGCCTGCCAGGAATCAATATTGAAAGAGCATTATCACAGCAAATTCATTTGAAAAATTATCACGAAAAGTACATCAGGGTCTTAGAGTATACCCTAAGCAAATAAATCCTGCATATCTTATACGTACCCCGACTTAAAGAAGACAGACCAGCCAGTGAAGAAGCCAGGTTTGCGAGTCAGCCACAGAGCTACCAGCAATAGGAAATGGAATAGAACCACCCATTCCGCAAATCTGTAAAAGTTTCAATGAAAATAACTTTTATGAAAAAGTTTTGTGCTTCGAAAAACTCAAGGACATCTTCAAGATATATCAAAAGGAAGTTGAGTAGCATTATGCAAAACCGCATCTCGTTAGGGGAAAGATAGATAAGGCCAATGTTTTCGCCAATGTTAAACAAACATGGCATTAGTCAAGAATATTCAATTATCCTCTAAGTATACTCCTCATGAAAAATTAAGAAACATGTAAAATTTGGACCATTTGCATCTTGTCTAAATTGCATGTTGATATGGTTTATTGTGTTCAAGCAACATGATCAATGAAGTGATTTCAAGTTATAGTATTATGCCTACAATTTGCTTAACGTATGGCTACCTAGAATGTGTACGTATTTTTTTCTGAAAAAATATCCTAGGAGATTATTTGTTGGCAGGATTATACTACATACTTCATTGGTCCTAGAGCCATGTAGTCCTTCCTGATGATGTCCTTTACTTCTTCATCGTCTTCTTTATTGCTTCTTCCTCCGCACGAAAACGTCTTTCTGTCAAAACATAATTCAAACATGGATTCGGGCATACTTTACTGCAACTAAACTAGCGTCAAAAAGAAACGCTACCAACCAAACCACAATATAATTTAATCCACGATTGATTGAAATGACAGAAACATGGTTAAATAATATCTCCAGAATTCAAGTAACTTTGATGTACAATTTTAAAACTTTGTTACATGTTGCGAGGAGCACGCCCTTGGAATCTCCCTTACTAACGAGATAGCAGAGAGCTATTGAACATTTTGTTTGTTCTAAAACGTCCCACACCGGTTGTTTTTGATGATGTTGAAAACCTGGTAGCGTTTCTTTTGGACAGATCTTTAAAAACTGTACCAAACTAAAAATTCAATGTAATACAATATTTCATTATTACAAAGATATTCACTTCATTTAGTTAAGTACTGAAACAATTGACCATTAAAAATGGTCTTATCAATGTTTGCCGTTTTTTTTGTATAGATTAGGAACCTAGGAAGTTATGGTACGCGAGTATTAGACATGACTAGTACCTGTTTAGGTGCCTACTTTATCGTTTTATGGAAGGTGATTGGTAAGGACAAAGCACTGAGATAGGAGTGAAAGGATTCCTCTGATTTAAATGAGATTACCTTTAAATATAAGTTATTCATCATTGTGTTCATCAACCTGCTAAATAAACGAAAACGTATCCGCTTAGTTCTTGCATAAGTATGATATAAGCTTAGTGGATATACATGAGATGAAGAAGGATGCATGTTCATCTATAACCTGGCTAGTACCTGAAGCCGAAGTGTACGACTTGCAGCAAGACCCAGACAACGAACAGACACAGGATCGAGACAGGAAGAGCGTACACCATATAGGACGTGTAGTTGAGTACACCCACACCCCCGTCTAACCTATGGCAGAATACAGGCTCAGTATAACAAACTTTTGTAAATTTATATTTCTTCATAATCGATATATTAATGATTTATTAAAATGGCGTGTTTGTTCTTTCCAATCGACAACCGATTGCTCGTTCGTTTCCTTAAAGAGGATGAAGATGCTGGAGCTAACATATTGTCTTATTCGGCCATTGTCTATATTGTTTAGTTTCAAGTAATTACATATGCTAAGTATTCAATGCGTAATTATTGATAAGACAATCAGGTGGGCTAATTGTAGGAGCCATGTCTGGCCAGTCGGACCCAGAAACAGCAGCATCGTATTGATAGTTGCTACATCCTCCATACACACTTTTATCAATAAATGTTTTCACGTTTATTATATAAGATATACCTACTTGTCAACCTGACCCTTCAAAACGAGTTGAGGGGCGGAGCCTGTCAGTGTGGCCACGCCCCCGGTGTTAGCGGAGTAACATACGCACAGCAACAGAGCCTTGAAGATGCTCATCGATTCGCTGTCAAGTTTGGTCACATCGATGTCCTCGTCTTTGATGTCAAAAATGGGGACTCTGAAGTTGGAGGTTGCAGGAAATGTGAAGTAAAGCATGGTTCCTTATGGACCATATGGATTTGCAGGAAATGTGAAGTAAAGCATGGTTCCTTATGGTCCATATGGATTTGCAGGAAATGTGAAGTAAAGCATGGTTCCTTATGGTCCATATGGATTTGCAGGAAATGTGAAGTAAAGCATGGTTCCTTATGGTCCATATGGATTTGCAGGAAATGTGAAGTAAAGCATGGTTCCTTATGGTCCATATGGATTTGATTTTACCTATTTTATCAAAATGACTATTCATGTTCCTTACATAAACAAATTGAAATATGATGCATCATAATTGGAAGGTTTACCTATTAAAATACCTATCATCTCATTGTTATCTCCATGAACAACAACGCATTTTAATGGTTAAAAATAGTCAATAAAAGGGTTCATAAATAAAACTTTAAAATTTATGTCATTCACTTTGACTTGATGTACCCTGTTGCGTAGAAAGCTTACAAACTTAACAGTACCGATTTACTCGATTTTGAAAAGTTTTCCGATATCATTCGATTTTAAATGTGTCTTTTGACTAAAGGTGATTATGAGAAACTGGTCAAGGTATATCACATTCTCGACAACTCCAGGGTAAATACATTACTTTACCCTGGAGTTAAAGAGGACGAGTATATCTTGACTCTTTTCGACTGAATCTGAGTTGGATCGAGATAGGTATTAAGAGTGTTGAGGATGTACTCTTGTCCAGCCTGCAGTGGTTCCTTCTCTGACTCCTTGTCAGCCAGTTGTATCTCCTCCCCATGGTCCACGTCCAGGGCTAGAATGAAGCAGAAGTAATAATCATTGACACATCTAGGGAACACAATGCCAGACCAATGTAGTGTAAGGGCTAGAATGAAGCAGAAGTAATAATCATTGACACATCTAGGGAACACAACGCCAGACCAATGTAACGTAAGGGCTAGAATGAAGCAGAAGTAATAATCATTGACACATCTAGGGAACACAACGCCAGACCAATGTAGTGTAAGGGCTAGAATGAAGCAGAAGTAATAATCATTGACACATCTAGGGAACACAACGCCAGACCAATGTAGTGTAAGGGCTAGAATGAAGCAGAAGTAATAATCATTGACACATCTAGGGAACACAACGCCAGACCAATGTAGTGTAAGGGCTAGAATGAAGCAGAAGTAATAATCATTGACACATCTAGGGAACACAACGCCAGACCAATGTAGTGTAAGGGCTAGAATGAAGCAGAAGTAATAATCATTGACACATCTAGGGAACACAACGCCAGACCAATGTAGTGTAAGGGCTAGAATGAAGCAGAAGTAATAATCATTGACACATCTAGGGAACACAACACCAGACCAATGTAGTGTAAGGGCTAGAATGAAGCAGAAGTAATAATCATTGACACATCTAGGGAACACAACGCCAGACCAATGTAGTGTAAGGGCTAGAATGAAGCAGAAGTAATAATCATTGACACATCTAGGGAACACAACGCCTGACCAATGTAGTGTAAGGGCTAGAATGAAGCAGAAGTAATAATCATTGACACATCTAGGGAACACAACGCCTGACCAATGTAGCGTAAGGGCTAGAATGAAGCAGAAGTAATAATCATTGACACATCTAGGGAACACAACGCCTGACCAATGTAGTGTAAGGGCTAGAATGAAGCAGAAGTAATAATCATTGACACATCTAGGGAACACAACGCCTGACCAATGTAGCGTAAGGGCTAGAATGAAGCAGAAGTAATAATCATTGACACATCTAGGGAACACAACGCCAGACCAATGTAGTGTAAGGGCTAGAATGAAGCAGAAGTAATAATCATTGACACATCTAGGGAACACAACACCAGACCAATGTAGTGTAAGGGCTAGAATGAAGCAGAAGTAATAATCATTGACACATCTAGGGAACACAACGCCAGACCAATGTAGTGTAAGGGCTAGAATGAAGCAGAAGTAATAATCATTGACACATCTAGGGAACACAACGCCTGACCAATGTAGTGTAAGGGCTAGAATGAAGCAGAAGTAATAATCATTGACACATCTAGGGAACACAACGCCTGACCAATGTAGCGTAAGGGCTAGAATGAAGCAGAAGTAATAATCATTGACACATCTAGGGAACACAACGCCAGACCAATGTAGCGTAAGGGCTAGAATGGAGCAGAAGTAATAATCATTGACACATCTAGGGAACACAACGCCAGACCAATGTAGTGTAAGGGCTAGAATGAAGCAGAAGTAATAATCATTGACACATCTAGGGAACACAACGCCAGACCAATGTAGTGTAAGGGCTAGGATGAAGCAGAAGTAATAATCATTGACACATCTAGGGAACACAACGCCAGACCAATGTAGTGTAAGGGCTAGAATGAAGCAGAAGTAATAATCATTGACACATCTAGGGAACACAACGCCAGACCAATGTAGTGTAAGGGCTAGAATGAAGCAGAAGTAATAATCATTGACACATCTAGGGAACACAACGCCAGACCAATGTAGTGTAAGGGCTAGAATGAAGCAGAAGTAATAATCATTGACACATCTAGGGAACACAACGCCAGACCAATGTAGTGTGAGGGCTAGAATGAAGCAGAAGTAATAATCATTGACACATCTAGGGAACACAACGCCAGACCAATGTAGTGTAAGGGCTAGAATGAAGCAGAAGTAATAATCATTGACACATCTAGGGAACACAACGCCAGACCAATGTAGTGTAAGGGCTAGAATGAAGCAGAAGTAATAATCATTGACACATCTAGGGAACACAACGCCAGACCAATGTCGTGTAAGGGCTAGAATGAAGCAGAAGTAATAATCATTGACACATCTAGGGAACACAACGCCAGACCAATGTAGTGTAAGGGCTAGAATGGAGCAGAAGTAATAATCATTGACATATCTAGGGAACACAACGCCAGACCAATGTAGTGTAAGGGCTAGAATAAAGCAGAAGTAATAATCATTGACATATCTAGGGAACACAACGCCAGACCAATGTAGTGTAAGGGCTAGAATAAAGCAGAAGTAATAATCATTGACATATCTAGGGAACACAACGCCAGACCAATGTAGTGTAAGGGCTAGAATGAAGCAGAAGTAATAATCACTGACACATCTAGGGAACACAACGCCAGACCAATGTAGTGTGAGGGCTAGAATGAAGCAGAAGCAATAATCACTGACACATCTAGGGAACACAACGCCAGACCAATGTAGTGTAAGGGCTAGAATGAAGCAGAAGCAATAATCACTGACACATCTAGGGAACACAACGCCAGACCAATGTAGTGTAAGGGCTAGAATGAAGCAGAAGTAATAATCACTGACACATCTAGGGAACACAATGCCAGACCAATGTAGTGTGAGGGCTAGAATGAATCAGAAGTAATAATCATTGACACATCTAGGGAACACAACGCCAGACCAATGTAGGTAAGGGCTAGAATGAAGCAGAAGTAATAATCATTGACATATCTAGGGAACACAACGCCAGACCAATGTAGTGTAAGGGCTAGGATGAAGCAGAAGTAATAATCATTGACACATCTAGGGAACACAACGCCAGACCAATGTAGTGTAAGGGCTAGAATGGAGCAGAAGTAATAATCATTGACACATCTAGGGAACACAACGCCAGACCAATGTAGTGTAAGGGCTAGAATGAACCAGAAGTAATAATCATTGACACATCTAGGGAACACAACGCCAGACCAATGTAGTGTAAGGGCTAGAATGAAGCAGAAGTAATAATCATTGACACATCTAGGGAACACAACGCCAGACCAATGTAGGTAAGGGCTAGAATGAAGCAGAAGTAATAATCATTGACACATCTAGGGAACACAACGCCAGACCAATGTAGTGTAAGGGTTAGAATGAAGCAGAAGTAATAATCATTGACACATCTAGGGAACACAACGCCAGACCAATGTAGTGTAAGGGCTAGAATAAAGCAGAAGTAATAATCATTGACATATCTAGGGAACACAACGCCAGACCAATGTAGTGTAAGGGCTAGAATGAAGCAGAAGTAATAATCATTGACACATCTAGGGAACACAACGCCAGACCAATGTAGTGTAAGGGCTAGAATGAAGCAGAAGTAATAATCACTGACACATCTAGGGAACACAACGCCAGACCAATGTAGTGTGAGGGCTAGAATGAAGCAGAAGCAATAATCACGGACACATCTAGGGAACACAACGCCAGACCAATGTAGTGTAAGGGCTAGAATGGAGCAGAAGTAATAATCATTGACATATCTAGGGAACACAACGCCAGACCAATGTAGTGTAAGGGCTAGAATAAAGCAGAAGTAATAATCATTGACATATCTAGGGAACACAACGCCAGACCAATGTAGTGTAAGGGCTAGAATAAAGCAGAAGTAATAATCATTGACATATCTAGGGAACACAACGCCAGACCAATGTAGTGTAAGGGCTAGAATGGAGCAGAAGTAATAATCATTGACACATCTAGGGAACACAACGCCAGACCAATGTAGTGTAAGGGCTAGAATGAAGCAGAAGTAATAATCACTGACACATCTAGGGAACACAACGCCAGACCAATGTAGTGTGAGGGCTAGAATGAAGCAGAAGTAATAATCACTGACACATCTAGGGAACACAATGCCAGACCAATGTAGTGTGAGGGCTAGAATGAAGCAGAAGTAATAATCATTGACACATCTAGGGAACACAACGCCAGACCAATGTAGTGTAAGGGCTAGAATGAAGCAGAAGTAATAATCATTGACACATCTAGGGAACACAACGCCAGACCAATGTAGTGTAAGGGCTAGAATGGAGCAGAAGTAATAATCATTGACACATCTAGGGAACACAACGCCAGACCAATGTAGTGTAAGGGCTAGAATGAAGCAGAAGTAATAATCATTGACACATCTAGGGAACACAACGCCAGACCAATGTAGTGTAAGGGCTAGGATGAAGCAGAAGTAATAATCATTGACACATCTAGGGAACACAACGCCAGACCAATGTAGTGTAAGGGCTAGAATGGAGCAGAAGTAATAATCATTGACACATCTAGGGAACACAACGCCAGACCAATGTAACGTAAGGGCTAGAATGAAGCAGAAGTAATAATCATTGACACATCTAGGGAACACAACGCCAGACCAATGTAACGTAAGGGCTAGGATGAAGCAGAAGTAATAATCATTGACACATCTAGGGAACACAACGCCAGACCAATGTAGTGTAAGGGCTAGAATGGAGCAGAAGTAATAATCATTGACACATCTAGGGAAGCCAGACCAATGTAGTGTGAGGGCTAGGATGAAGCAGAAGTAATAATCATTAACACATCTAGGGAACACAACGCCAGACCAATGTAGTGTAAGGGCTAGAATGAAGCAGAAGTAATAATCATTGACACATCTAGGGAACACAACGCCAGACCAATGTAGTGTAAGGGCTAGAATGGAGCAGAAGTAATAATCATTGACACATCTAGGGAAGCCAGACCAATGTAGTGTAAGGGCTAGAATGAAGCAGAAGTAATAATCATTAACACATCTAGGGAACACAACGCCAGACCAATGTAGTGTAAGGGCTAGAATGAAGCAGAAGTAATAATCATTGACACATCTAGGGAACACAACGCCAGACCAATGTAGTGTAAGGGCTAGAATGGAGCAGAAGTAATAATCATTGACACATCTAGGGAACACAACTCCAGACCAATGTAGTGTAAGGGCTAGAATGGAGCAGAAGTAATAATCATTGACACATCTAGGGAACACAACGCCAGACCAATGTAGTGTAAGGGCTAGAATGAAGCAGAAGTAATAATCATTGACACATCTAGGGAACACAACGCCAGACCAATGTAGTGTAAGGGCTAGAATGGAGCAGAAGTAATAATCATTGACACATCTAGGGAACACAACGCCAGACCAATGTAGTGTAAGGGCTAGAATGAAGCAGAAGTAATAATCATTGACACATCTAGGGAACACAACGCCAGACCAATGTAGTGTAAGGGCTAGAATGGAGCAGAAGTAAGAATCATTGACACATCTAGGGAACACAACGCCAGACCAATGTAGTGTAAGGGCTAGAATGGAGCAGAAGTAATAATCATTGACACATCTAGGGAACACAACGCCAGACCAATGTAGTGTAAGGGCTAGAATGGAGCAGAAGTAATAATCATTGACACATCTAGGGAACACAACGCCAGACCAATGTAGTGTAAGGGCTAGAATGAAGCAGAAGTAATAATCATTGACACATCTAGGGAACACAACGCCAGACCAATGTAGTGTAAGGGCTAGAATGGAGCAGAAGTAATAATCATTGACACATCTAGGGAACACAACGCCAGACCAATGTAGTGTAAGGGCTAGAATGGAGCAGAAGTAATAATCATTGACACATCTAGGGAACACAACGCCAGACCAATGTAGTGTAAGGGCTAGAATGAAGCAGAAGTAATAATCATTGACACATCTAGGGAACACAACGCCAGACCAATGTAGTGTAAGGGCTAGAATGAAGCAGAAGTAATAATCATTGACACATCTAGGGAACACAACGCCAGACCAATGTAGTGTAAGGGCTAGAATGAAGCAGAAGTAATAATCATTGACACATCTAGGGAACACAACGCCAGACCAATGTAGTGTAAGGGCTAGAATGAAGCAGAAGTAATAATCATTGACACATCTAGGGAACACAATGCCAGACCAATGTAGTGTAAGGGCTAGAATGAAGCAGAAGTAATAATCATTGACACATCTAGGGAACACAACGCCAGACCAATGTAGTGTAAGGGCTAGAATGAAGCAGAAGTAATAATCATTGACACATCTAGGGAACACAACGCCAGACCAATGTAACGTAAGGGCTAGAATGAAGCAGAAGTAATAATCATTAACACATCTAGGGAACACAACGCCAGACCAATGTAGTGTAAGGGCTAGAATGAAGCAGAAGTAATAATCATTGACACATCTAGGGAACACAACGCCAGACCAATGTAGTGTAAGGGCTAGAATGGAGCAGAAGTAATAATCATTGACACATCTAGGGAACACAACGCCAGATCAATGTAGTGTAAGGGCTAGAATGAAGCAGAAGTAATAATCATTGACACATCTAGGGAACACAACGCCAGACCAATGTAGTGTAAGGGCTAGAATGGAGCAGAAGTAATAATCATTGACACATCTAGGGAACACAACGCCAGACCAATGTAGTGTAAGGGCTAGAATGAAGCAGAAGTAATAATCATTGACACATCTAGGGAACACAACGCCAGATCAATGTAGTGTAAGGGCTAGAATGAAGCAGAAGTAATACTCATTGACACATCTAGGGAACACAACGCCAGATCAATGTAGTGTAAGGGCTAGGATGATCAACAGTATTAACAGTATGTTATCGAATAAAATGACTTCCGAACATATTGTTAACGACTCTATCGAAGACAAAGAACTTGCCAACATGTACTAAACGACTCTTTAGCAAAGACAAACAACTTGCCAACTAAACGACTCTTTAGCACAGACAAACAACTTTGCTAAAGAGTCGTTTAACTTGTAAACTGAACGACTCTTTTAAGTCTTTAGCAAAGACACACAACTTGCCAACTAAACGACTCTTTAGTAAAGACAAACAACTTCCAACTAAACGAGTCTTCAACAAAGACAACCGCTGAACAACATGTACTTAACCCTGTCAAAGGACGAAACTAACATACCAACATGTCGTTCAGGACTCTATCGAAGACAAACAACTTGCCAACTAAACCACTCTTCAGCAAAGACAACCTCTTGCAACTATACGACTCTTTTACAAACAACTTGCCAACTAAACGACTCTTTAGCAAAAAAAACCGCTGATCTACATGTAGTTAACCCCATTCAAGACTACAGTAACATACCAACATGTCGCGAGTTCTTCTCGAGTTCCCTCCTCTTCCTGATGACGACCAGCCTGATGAAGAGAGCCCGAGCCACGGGGATCATCATGGCGGTGGAGGCTGTGTTGCTGATCCACATGGACAGGATACCAGTCGCCAACATGAAGCCTAGCATCAGTCTGTGGATACATCAATATTAACATTACTAGAACTCAGAGGTATACTTATGTGTTTATTCTGGGACATCATTTGTGAAATTTTTGGAATCTTGTTGACGACCATTCTCGATAATCCAGAGTTTACGTTCCGATAATATCTCCACTAACCTCTGGAACCAAAAGGGCTCAATGCGATTCTTAAATTACCTCCCCTATCGTCCAACGAGATAGCTATGTCAAGGCCAACATGAAGCCTAGCATCAGTCTGGGGATAGATCAATATACATTACTAGAACTCAGAGGTATACTTGTGTGTTTATGCTGGAACATCATTTGTGAAACCTTTTGGTTCTACATATTTATAGATGATATGAAATGTGTCCATGGCATACTATGTTTACGACACGAATGTCTATTTAATATTTGTATTCCCCGAGCGAGAGCGAGAGTAGGTAACACATTTTTATATTAGATGTTTTTATCATGATACTGCTGATCATGAAATTTGGACATGAGTTTAGAGACATGTGTCATCCATTCTTTTCCCGTTGCGCATCGCTCAAGTACCAAAAACTGACTAATATAAGCCTTGCCTCCTCTCCATAAAGAATCCGTTTCAGGGCCCAGTTGTACAAAACACTGACTTTAAGTCACTGATGTTGCCACTAAAGTGTTATCAATGTCACTTAGGTTAACCTGTATATTTAGTCGTCTTGTGCACCGGATCCGGGTCTCCAGGCTTCTGTAATTGAACTTGATAGAGATGGAATACAGATTGTTGCAACTTATCACCAATGACCCGAATGACCTCAAACCACGAAGTCTGGCGCTTAACAGAAACAATTGCCGGTGTTGGATACTAGTGTTTTCCTAGGCAAAGACCTTCATCGAAATTAACTTTTCGTCTCCTATTAGCGCCTGGTTTGGAAATGTGGGCACTGTGAATGTTTAGCAAGTGTAGGTATGCCTCTGTGGTTGTATACACAATATGATAATGATTTGGATTCTTGGTCCTACCAGCGAAATAATCGATTTGCATAAAGTATACATTTACAGACGAATTCGTATCATTGTATATTACTTAGGCGCGGTACGTAATCGAAGCGTAATCTTATTTCAAGAGACTGATTTCGTATATGTCCAGAACTAAGAACAAAGATGTATCTCTATGTATATATTCTCTCCAACAATCATGTCCAGCATCACTTGCTTGATAACGGTGTTAGTATCTACATCGAAACGTCGCATTTCACGCAATTAAGAAGTTGACTATCCATAAGAACTTGTTCTTCAACTAAGCAAAGTCTAGTTATATTATCGGTAATTTATTCTGAATTCTATTTTCAAAACATTTCTGGGGTCCATGCCCCAGGCATGAAGGAAACTCATCAACAAAGTATTAACAAAGATGATCCTGATTTAAAGGAATTTAGACCGAGGCTCACAGAAGAAGACTCACCGTCTAGGCTGGACTCCCAGCAGTAGTAGGAGACGCAGAGCGAACCGTTTGTGGAGGTTACACTCTTCTATCGCTATAGCCACAACCAGACCGCCCATCAGCAGAAGGTTGATGTCCTATAGCAGAGATATGGTCTTACAAATTCACACAATCAGGCTATCTATACTGCACCAAAATGGTAAATTCTTATACTTGTGTAATACCATCTCACTATAAAAAAATCTTATCAAAAAAGTATTGTTAATTTTAATGAAAAGAGATTTGTTTAACATACTTAAAGAAATAAGAACACTTCCCACCTTCATGTAAAACTTGGTGACTTCCTTGGACGGCGTTATTCCGAGGAGCGGGAAAAGAATAACCGGAAGTAGGGCAGTGACCGCCAGGGGGAAAGCCTCCGTTACCCAGAAGACCGCCATTAGGATCAGCGAGTAGCCGCACTTGGACTCCTTGCAATGGAGATGTTGGGTTAATGAATGAGGGTGGATGGATATACTGATGAGTGAAAACCTTATCAGGGTTGATGGACACAATTATTAGTTAGATGATACTAATATTGATGAAGATATTGATGAGTCGTATGTAAATATTAAGAAGAAGTTGATGCTACAAGTGATGTGGATCGTGATGGATGATTGAAGGATGATTGAAGGATGATTGAAGGATGATTGAAGGATGATTGAAGGATGATTGATGGATGATTGAAGGATGATTGAAGGATGATTGATGGATGATTGAAGGATGATTGATGGATGATTGATGGATGATTGATGGATGATTGAAGGATGATTGAAGGATGATTGATGGATGATTGATGGATGATTGATGGATGATTGATGGATGATTGATGGATGATTGAAGGATGATTGAAGGATGACTGAAGGATGATTGAATGATGATTGATGGATGATTGATGGATGATTGGATGATGATTGAATGATGCTTGAATGATGATTGAATGATGATTGAATGATGATTGAATGATGATTGAAGGATGATTGGTGGCCGATTGAAGGATGATTGATGGATGATTGAAGGATGATTGAAGGATGATTGAAGGATGATTGATGGATGATTGAAGGATGATTGATGGATGATTGAAGGATGATTGAAGGATGATTGAAGGATGATTGATGGATGATTGAAGGATGATTGAAGGATGATTGAAGGATGATTGATGGATGATTGATGGATGATTGATGGATGATTGATGGATGATTGAGGGTTGATTGATGGATGATTGAAGGATGGTTGATGGATGATTGATGGATGATTGATGGATGATTGAAGGATGATTGAAGGATGATTGATGGATGATTGAAGGATGATTGAAGTATGGATCTTGCTGATGATGATGGTTTGATTGAAGTATGATTGAAGTATGGATCGTGCTGGTGATGATTGATGATTGTTCAATGTGATTGTGTTACAAATGCTGATAATGGATGATGGATGTTGAATGAAGTTTTAAATATGAAAGGATCGATGATGGATGATGGATGGATGAATGATTGATTATGGATTTATGATTATAGATGGGTGGGGAGGGTGAGTATTGCATGAATTATAAATGATTGAAGGAAGGATCATGCTGATGCAAATAATGGATGATGGATGAGGGACGATCGATGATGGATGGATTGATAATGATTGTGATTTTGACTCATGTTCTAATGTCTTGAGTAGACACTGATACCACTGATATATCGCATAGTCTCTTACCATTGTTGAGCCAGGCATGATGAGAGGGCAGCAGCATATCGGCAACAGGACAGCGAGATACGTCCTCCAGGTGGCGTTGAGGTAGGTCAAGAGAGACATGGTCCCCAGTCACAAACAGGTAGCAACTTATGACACTATATAAAGAACACTCGTTATCCTCTGGTCAATTTCTAGACACAAGCTCTAGCTTCTGTGTTCAACGTTTCAATGTCTCAGACTCACACTCCCCCTTTCACTCTATTTGCCTGGCATTCATTTCACTTTTTCGTCTAACTACGCTTGACCAACATTACACAAGATTAACCTTGGTTCTGGCCAATGTCCTATCTTGCACTAGAACTTTATGAACGTGTCTTTTCATGCAGTAGCCAACACTAACAATACTTCTGTACTATTTTAGAGGAACACCACAATGTTTCAAATGGACGCTACGTAGTCTCAAATGAACAATTCAATGCCTCACGTTCATCTCTGAGGAAGACTACCAAGAAGTCATACTGCGAAGGTCGTTGTGTGCATGCCAAACGTGAACACCAAAGAGTCGCGAAACAAGTAATAGACTCTACTCCTGGACTATCAAGCGTCTTTAAGTACCCTGCTAGTCCTTTTCGTTGATTCCGTCTCTCCCTTGCAAGTTTTCGCTCCTGCACGATCTTTCTGTTTTCTCTCCTGTAAGATTTTTATTCTGTCTTTAGGATATTTCTGTCTCGTCTCCCTTTCAAGATTCACCAGTGTTCTAAGGAACTTCTGTCTCCATTCACTATCTCAGAGAATCATTTCTTGCTGCCTCTTGACTTCCTCAGTCCCTGACGGCTAGGCACGGCTCGTGTGTTTCACTGAGGGAGAGCGACTCGAGAAACTTCATGCATGTCTCATCTTCCAACCACTCATTAGCGACAGAGACCATGCATAACCAGTGGATCTCATAGCTTAGTTTAATGCATATGTACATGAGTATATCTCTACCTCTCATAACTTAATATTGGACTGTATTACTTCAATACATTAAAACTAAACGGTGGGATATCGTTAAATAATAGGTAACTACGATATTACTGGATGGATGGTTTCATCATTTGTTGAAACATTCACTCGACAATGCTGTACCAAAGATCAATTACTTCGATTTATAAAAACCAACATAATGGTGATTGGTGAAATTGTTTAGCATGATGGTAAAAAAAACCACAATTTGTTGAAATAACAACGTGTCTTCCGTATCTATCAAAACAAAACCAACTAACCAGTCTGACGCCATCTCCTGAAGTATGTGTGAACCTTAATACCTGGTATCACCACACTCGCGACAGACAAGAAGTGAATAAGACTTTTGAGAGTGCCCATGGGGATGTGAAGAATGGTTATCTCAAGATGGGGTTCGGGTGCCTCGTGTTCAAACCTTTCTGCACTGCATCCCATAAGTGTTCAATAGGATAGAGATCTTGAATAGGACCCGGCGAGGGCATGGCGTTGATGTCATGCTGTTGCAATAAAACTGGTGTAAATCTGGCAATTTGAGCATTACTCCGTGAAATCAAAGTTGCCAATTCTGTTTTAAGAAATGGACCACAAAGGATTTATAAAGGCACTATGATGGCAGTGTGCAGTTAAAGCAGGCCATGCATGAGTGCGCATCAGTCTCACACTGACTCCGACGTTGATGCCTTTAAATGCCATTGTTGACAGTTTTGTTAAGGGGAAAATCGACACACTTAAGGCCCATTGCAACAGGTTAATGGGAGCCATCAATTTCAATAATACACAACGGTTAGAATTTAAACATGTTGGGTTCTTCGCGATGTTCAGTATATTTCAATCCATAAAACCTGCCAACAGCAATTCGAATACTTGTTTATATTGATAATTATTCATTCCATGACACTTATTTTTAAACAAGAGTTGCCATGAATTCAATCTCATTAAAATGATATCTTAATTGCTTCACTACGTTACGCAGCGTAGCGTAGTGTAGCAAATAGATCGTATTTTAATAAGATTGCCATGAATTGTTTTTATTGATAACTTCAACGTTCTTTTAACGATGATTTATATGACTGCCATAGAGAATAGGGTAACGATCTTCCAACAATTCAGTAAACTTGAGTTTAGAACATAAAAGTGCTAATATTTTCCGCAGGATGATGACGTTTGTAGGGACAAAGTTCACAGAGGCCAGTAAAACTTATTTGCTGCTATCATTAATAACTTCTACACGCAACCATGCGTTTCTCCACGATTTATGCTTGTCACGAACAAGGCAAGCCCATGAATACCGTCTGTGATAATGACCATGCGTCTAACGCTAAGCGTAGGAGCATTTTTGATATTGATAATCATTTAGCAACTTTGTACGGTTACAATATTAGTACAAACTGACCTTACCAACCTTAGGTAAACCAAAAAGATAATTACCTTGAACCAAAACACCTGACGAAAAGTTTTAACATGATTTTTTCTTGATATCCTTTAAGGTCTGAAACCGACCTTAACAAGAGACCTGGGTGACTGGGTTTCCCACTACTAGTATATTCAGTGCTCTCTGGAAATTGCATCATCGAAAGGAATGGAACCATAGCATCACGAATAACTCAGCGCCTTTTTCTTTTTAAAAAACTCCAGCAATTTAAGGCAACAATGAATAATTTCGTTTCTGTTTTATATCATCAATATGTCAGTAAATGTCAAAATCCATCATTGTTGTTACATCAAACCAGATGGAGTCCGACTGTTAACAAAGGCTACATCTCACTTTGTTCTGGTAGTTCCTGGAGAGAGAGTTTGTATATCTTCTAACTCTCAATACTTTCCTTCCACTGATGTCATCTGACAACATTAATGTACTAAAATCAAATATCTCTCACAAGTTCGCTGCATCCGGAATGAAAAGATACAAACATTAAATGAATTATCAGCATGTACATTTTTCACTTTTTAAAATTTAAATGGGCCTGAAGCCTTAACTACTGAATAAATATGTATGTCTGTCTGTCAATCCTTGAAGTGTTTGCTTAACCTGTTTGGAACATGAGGTTATAATGGTGTAAAATGAAGGTATTTGATATCCACTCTCTACTCTTGATGCAAATCATTGTGAATGAACATAAAAGCAAAACAAATATTCAAATGATATAAAGTGGCTTTATTCAAAGGCATGAATGCATGAAGATGTAATGGTGTAAATCTACCACCGCCACCACCAACTGAACAGTGTCAAACACTTTAAATATCAACATTAATCACATCAGTAACAGATCTTACGTGAGCATTATTCTGAGGTGTAAAGCAAGGGTAGGAATGTTACTATGTAACTCTGAGCAGAAACTGTAGGAGCTATTTCAGCACTTGCATGGCCCTAAGCCAATGCTTGGGTAATGTGGCATGTGATTACAGCAGTAGTTACTTGAATAGTTGGATAAAGTTCTAAGAACACAAAATTCACAAAAGAAAAGAAATCAAATATTTGTATTAACAAATCTAAAAGGACATAAGGCCACAATTATAGGGCAACAATCCACACAAAGCATGTTAGAAACACAATCTTTGCACTAACAGGTATCCCCTAAATTGATTCAGTGAAATTAATGTTAGTGAATGGTTTGGTAACCATAAAGCATGGTAATGCAATGGCATGGTTTGAAAACATGTAATGTAGAATTAGATTCCAGGACAAGTGAAATCCTTTGGTAAATTCCCCCAGGAGAATAATGATGAAGACGTTTTAAACAAGCATTAGCAGACAGGTGATGTGCTCATAATTGGCACTAGTTTGATTTGTGCTTCACAGTAAAAGTAAGTATAAACCAAAAGCAGCAGTACACACAAGTAAAAGAGCAAATACTACCAGCTAAATAAGGTTTATCGAAGGTTGATTTTTAATACATTACTTTAATTGAAACCTATTTGAACATGTTTTATTTCAATCATAATCATCATCATGGGTTGTTTTTGTTTAACGTGCAGGTCCGGGGGCATCATCCACACTGGTGGGCCTCCATCCAGGTAACTGGCTAGCTGCACACATGGCAGATTTTACTTCTGATCTCCACGGTTTTTTTTTTCAAATCAAATCTTTTCTTCTATTTACAATAAAAGTTCATTGATAATAGGAATTTACATTTTTTAATATCTATGTTGCTTGCAGTGATATTAAAACTGATATCCTTTCAGCAACAAGATATACTTTCCATAAAGAAATTAAAACAAAGTCAGGACCGGATAAATAAAACCTCCACAAGTAGATATTCTTGTTAAGTATTGATTCTTTTATTCTCCTGTGATTAGTTTGAATTGAAGTCGAATGCGCAAAAATTTTGGATATGAAATTTATTTATCAAGATCATTCAGAGTTTTACGTAACATGTTCTAACTGTTAATATTTTATAACACTCAAATAATAAATCCCTTCTCAGTCATATTATGCACTAGAATCATAACATACCCACCAATCTTGATAAATAATGCAGTTATTACTGTACACTAAAACGAACCCATCTCCAATGCAAGTGTAGTTAAAGCTATGAATATTCCAATATTCAATTCCATGTCCATGTCTAATGTTGATAGAACATGCTAATACTATTCTAGTTAGAAGGCATATTCTGCGAAGGCTTTCACAAAACTTAAAATGAAAACAAATACCAAGTCACAAATACACCGAGTTTGAAGTTTCATGGCTGAGAAATTATGGAAGAACATTCTTAAAAGGAAAACCATGAACGCTGCTGAAGAAAGCAACATCCGTAAGTTCCTAGTCATATCTTTGAGTTGCTTGTATGAAACAATCCATAAGTTTCTTAACCAAATCACGTCCATAAGTTGCAATCTAAATCTCATCCACAAGTTCATTCAAATCAAGTTCCTCATGAAACAATCCATAAGTTTCTTAACCAAATCACGTCCATAAGTTGCAATCCAAATCTCATCCACACGTTCATTCAAATCAAGTTTCCTAGTTTTTAAACATATTCAATTCCATGAGATTCTAATCAACATCAAACCCTTAAGTTTCAAATCAAAATCACATCCACAAGTTAATTCAAATCAAGTTTTTTTTATCCTAATCACATCAATAAGATTCTAATCAAAATCATACCCATAAGTTTAAATCCAATCATACCTATAATTTCTAATCCAATCTTACCCATATGTTTCAAATCCAATTATACCCAATATTTCTAGTCCAATCATACCCATAAGTTTCTAATCCAATCATACCCATTAGTTTCTAATCCAAATCATATCCACAAGTTTCTCATCATTAACAAGTCCCAAGGATGCTAACACAAATCACATCAATTATTTCCCATCCAAATCATATCAATGATTTTCAAATCAGAACCAACAGTATGTTTCCATTCAAAATCACATTAATTAATTTCTAATCAAAATCATGACCAATGAATTTCCTTTCTTGCCATAGCAAAAAAAGCTAAAATCTTCTTTCTCTTACTCAGTCCAAAAAAAATTTCTTTTCATAATATCAAATGTAGTTCTTAAACATCACTACAACACAAATTTACACTAGAAAATGTTTTTTTGACGGGAAGACAAACTGGCATATAAATCTTTTTGTTGTTGTGTATTTGCTTTGACAGCAAACAAAGTCCATAGAAAATTATTTAAATCAATACAATTCAATGCAATTAATTACAAGGACCAAGTGTTTGACAATCACTTTGTCATTCTCGTAATTCCTCTTATTCACTCCTTAGCTGAAATCACATACCAGATAATTATCTGTTGTTAATTTTTTTTTTATACTCATTACACCTGGTTACCATGGCGGTGTACAACTGGTTGCAATGATGATTTACACCTGGAAAACATTACAATTACACCTTGTAACCATGACAATTATACTGTTTGCCATGACAATTAAACAATTATACTGGTTAAATGAAAAATTATACCTGGCTGCCATGACAATTTACACCAAGGCAACCATGACGATTTACACCAAGGCAACCATGAAGATTAACACCTGGTAACCATGACGATACACACCGTTACCCTGACAAATGACACCAGGTTGCCACAACTGTTACAACTGGTTGCCATGACGAAGGCACAAAGGCTCTGGGCAAGTAGCGGACATCTCGATACTCCATATAAGGGTGGGAACAGGAAAACTGTACAATGTATATACAAACTCAAACAAAATGACCTGGCGCCCTTTCAGTTAAAAACATCGTCTTACCATATTAACGATTTACTTGAAACAAAGGCTGAGAATGCTTGCTAAATAAGACATTGGTCATATACTTACATAAAAACATATTTGATTCAATTTACCAAACATATCCTGCCATTTGATGCAAGGGTTAAGCATTGACTATTTGCCAGCCATTGAAGAGTAAGTTTTAGATGGGTATAAATGACAAACTCTGTCAGCAAACTCATCCTGTTGCTTGATAAACTTGTTGAGAGGCATTAAGGTTATTTTGAATGACAACTATGATGAGAAACATATGCATAACAATTTCTCTTTTCAAGATGTAATTTCTTTGGACACAGATTCTTATATTGTTACCTAAAAAGTTGAATATCTTGAATAATGAAGTTGTCCTCAATATATTTCCATTCAGTTTTGCTTACTTTTTTTTCTGATGGATTATTGATGAACAAATAGGACGTTCTTTAAAGATTTAGAAGGGCTGATCACTTTTTCATACCACCAGTCTGAGTAAAGTTGTAGAACTTGATAAAAGAACCACATCAATTAAGCTGGACGTCAGATTCAACAAAACATTTCAGAATAGGATTAAGGGAACAAAAAGTAGGTTGATCATGAAAGACAAAACCTTGGAACATCAAGACTTGAAGAGCTTAAAATATACACTTAAAAACAAACCAAGTACCAAGAGAATAAATGATAATTCAACATCAAAATGTTATAAAACACAAACAGTAATATTTTTGTAGCCATATTTCAATCATTGCTTTCACTTGTATAGATTGAACCACACGGAAATCAAGAATCATTGACATACTATCACATGTTATCCCAAAAGAACAAATCACAATATTTCTTGAGCTGACAATCATTAAAATTTACAATTTGTATCATTATCAGTTTCTTATCACATCAAAAGTAAGTAAAGAACATATAAAATGATAAACAAATTCATTTCAGAAATGATGCATGCAATACACAAGACAAACAGTATTACAATGTACAATTTTTCAAATACACCTTAAATATTAAACGTAAATGTATTATCCTTAAAGGGACGCAATAACAGGTATCCTTAAATAGGACTAGAAGCTAGGTAGATGAGCTTGTGTACTGTTTAAATCATTGTCTTGCGATGTACATACCATCCTTCGGAATGTCTCAATTCTGAGCAACTGTTGTAAAAGGGTTTCAATTACAAGACAAAAAACTTGTGATTCCGTTGAGCTGATTTGTAAATGTGATAAAGCCACTGTAGCATATTTTTCTATATCTCATTTGTCAAAATTGACGCCTTAAAGGCACCACTCGAGCGGCTTTCATCCGCCATTTTGAAAGGTTAGCATTGCGAGAAAACAAATGTGCTGTAATATGCTTATTCATTATCAAAATTAAGTAATAACTACTTGATTGATAGAAGAGGAGCGTATTTACAAATAATTCATAATAAAAGTTATCAGTTGCAACAGCATTTTATCATAGAAATGCATTCCACGATCGTAGCTTCAATGATTGGCTTCATTTCATGATGATTTTATTTTTTGAGTGATACACTTTTTTTTCAAATTGTTAAATCGTTAACAACTAAAATGCTCATCTCACAAAAATATATGACATTAAGTGTGAAATTATCATGTAAAAATCATATATAATTGTTAACAGGAAGTCCTCCTGAATTTCGTTTCCACAAAAAATACCCCGCTCGAATGGTCCCTTTAAAGGGGCAGTAGCACGTTTTTATGGGGAATATAAGGTGATGTCAGGAAAATGAAAACTAATGGTTCCAATTGAAAGAAAACACATTAACACTAAGTGAAGCAGTACTATTTCAAATATATAACGTAAAGTTTAGCCATGCGATTCCTTTTTCTTACACAAAATGAATTAAAGGTGTTCACACAAAAATGGCCGCCAATGGATTTTATGTGAATCTCCATACTTTGTCCTCTGACTATGGATGATTGGCTTGTGTAATGTGATTGTTGACACTGTCAAATTAATACATTTAGCATTAACTTACAATTAGCAGTGAAGTATTTAAAATATAAAATTATCAAAAAACGTGCTACTGCCCCTTTAAGCTCATAACATCCAATTATCCATTATCATGGAAAAAAGTGTACTACAAAACGCAATAAAGTATTGAAATCAATTGCACAGCTTAACCAAAGTGTTTAGGTATGTTTGAACAGGCATGATAATGAAGTTTTTGATAGCTGATATGCACAGAATTAAGCCTTCCAGATTAAAATGGATGAATAAAACTAAATACAACCAACTTAAAATGGCTGAAATCAGCTTGAAATTCCCACCCTTGTTTTAATTCTGTAACTGAAAAGTTTGTATTACAGTGAGTATTTTTCTTTCCTTTGAAGATTATTCATATAAAAACTATGTGCTACAGAGACTTTAAAGGGACCATTCGAGCGGGGTATTTTTTGTGGAAACGAAATTCAGGAGGACTTTCCTGTTTACAATTATATATGATTTTTACATGATAATTTCACACTTAATTTCATATATGTTTGTGAGATAAGGATTTTACTTGTTAAAGATTTCACAATTTGACAAAAGATAAAGTGTATCGCTCAAAAAATAAAACATCGTGAAATGAAGCCAATCATCGAAGCTACGATCGTGGAATGCATTACCGCGACAAAATGCTGTCGCAACTGATAGGTTTTATTATGAATTATTTGTAAATATGCTCCACTTCTATCAGTCAAGTAGTTATTACTTAATTTTGTCAATGAATAAGCATATTACAGCACATTTGTTTTCTCACAATGCTAACCTTTCAAAATGGCGGACGAAAGCCGCTTGAGTGGTGCCTTTAATCCTATCCACTATTCTCCAGTATTTCCCTGAAAATCTGTGACTGTGACCTTGTATAACATCACTATAAATCAGTGAATTCTCTTCAAGATTAGCAATTGCTAAACTTGATCTTAAGGCTTAGATATCTTTGTGATGGTAGCCGATATAGATATCGATCTTAATTTGTCAATTAGGTTTGATAAAATATTTGAAACTTAACACATGACTTGTGACTCTTTAAAAAAGTGATATGTTTTATAAATGACTTTTTAGAAAAATGTTTCTATGAAGTTTTCTATATAAAACTAAATTTTCTCTATCTGTATCATTTTGAATCTCAAATGAATATTTTTTAAATAATTTTAAATAAAAATACATGAATGCAAACTAACAAATATGTACAAATTTGATTCAATAACCATCATAATGGCAAACAAATGAAATGCAAGGGAGGGTCCTCTTAATGCTCTTTGGTAAGCATTTTATAAACAGAATAGACAAAATAATCTTAATCACAAAATATAAATTTCTCAAATCTCTTGTAAACATAATTTTTTCTACATAACTGAATATAAATTATCTCTTCATCATTCGACTGTCGTACAAATCATGTTCGTCGTCTGAGCTGTAATCGTGATATTCCTTCGTGTTGTAGTTGTTTTTCTTGCCGAACAAATCATCATCGTCCTCCTCCTCCTCATCACCATTGAGACGATGGAACCCTACGTCGTCGTACTTCCTGCCGCGATCTGACCTCAGACAGATTATGGCGGTGATGGCAACAATCACGACAAAGGCAATCACTCCTGAAAAAGAAGAACAGTTAATTCAAAATGTACAATTGCATAATCTGTTATTGTTCAGAGACAGAAAGAAACAGTTAATAACATGATAGAAAGGGGGCAAGGATAGGAAAAGGTAGGGGTCATGGCCATTTTGCACATTAAATGTGAAAAGGGTCCATCAGATTTTTATTGATATGGAGCCTATGGCCCCTTTGAAATTGTAGATTTTACAGAAAACTCTAGAAATGGCCAACTGTCAAAAGACGTCTTTCCGAATCCCTAAAAGATAAAATAAAATAGGTATGGACTGACCTGCTCCAACCACAAGCAGAGTTTTGGAGGACTCTTTGCCCATTACAATTCTTGTGTCGGCCTTCAGCTCAGTTGGTGCTATGTTAACAGTCTGAAAACAATAACAATTTGACAAGTATCTTAACACGTTGCAGAAAGGTTGAGTCTTCCATTCCATTCTTGCATTTCTGGGGTTCTACTAATAAAGATTTGTCGCAAAAGGATCCTGAATTTGAGTTCAAGCAATTCAAATTATAATCAAGTCTGAGAACAAAGGGATACTATAAAAAGACTTAAAAGTCAATCGCGAAACTGAGCATACTTGTAATTGAAAGGCCATTACTGTTTGGACCACTTAATCAACAAAGAAGTTACTCAAAACAAGCCATTTTGGACAAGAAAGCAACAAGTTATCAAAGGCATGAGGCAAATCCTAAGCAATAATGGGTATCAAATAACCTTTGAATTTAGCATGATGGATTGAAATTCAAACATCAGGTAAAGTGAGTCCATAAATTTGTGGCTTGAGGAGCATGAAAGTCTTTATTTAACTTTCTCAAGCTATAAAATGCCTTGGATAACAAATCTGTTGTGATATGAGACAACCCTTAGGAATTCAGAGTATCGTAAAAGCTTTACAGATAAATTACAAGAATGGATTGAGATGAAAATGCTTTTATACTATCAAGATGACTAGTGACACTGACCACTTTAGTTTCTGTGTAGTCCTGAGAGAAAGCTTTGAGCCGGTAGTTGCCAGGAGCAAGGTAGATGTGGAAGTAACCCTGAGGGTCCGCCAGTGTCTGGAAGTTTGACGAGTCTTCCACGTAGACTACTGCGTTCTTCATCGCACCACTCGTAGCTTGGTTCACAACGCTGCCAGATACTCCAGATTGGGACTGAAAAAACAATTTTGAATGCTCAAATACAACGTACACGATAAATAACCACGTTAGTATGTAGTGCTTTGAGCAATTCATTCTGTCGTATGTAGGTTCAAAGCAATAAAGTCTTATTACATTTTATTTGATAACCTTGTTTTCTCTTTTAAATGCAAGGTAACCACAAAGAAATGTTACATCTTATGTATCGGATTATGCTGTCATGAAGGAGAATTAATTGCTGAGCGATACTCATTGTAGCTCAACAGCACTTACACACACTAATAGCAGTCATCTTAGCTACGCACAAACCACCACTCCCAAGGCAAAGGTTTCACATTAGAATACAAGAGAACGCTTATAACTTTCAGTCACTTCCTTAGAGATTTAGATAGTGAACAATGTAACAAACGAGGTCCATCCACCGCCTTAGAGATTTAGATAGTGAACCATGTAAGTCTCTGAGATTCAGATAGTGAACAATGTAACAAACGAGGTCCATCCACCGCCTTAGTGATTCAGATAGTGAACAAATGTAACAAAGAAAATACAATGTAACAAAGAGAATACAATGTAACACATGAGAATACAATGTAACAAATGAGAATACAATGTAACCAATGAGAATACAATGTAACCAATGAGGTCCACCCACCTCCTGTATGACGGCCAGTAGAGACCTCCTGTTCTCGTGCCAGAGGTCGATGAGGAAGCTGGACTTCGGACGAAGACAGCAGCCTGTGTACACTGAGATGGCGGGGATGTGTCGGCTCTCTAGACTGTAGTCCTGTAGTTGGAGAGACAAATTCGGTTATGCATCCTCTAAAGGGGCAGTAGCACGTTTTTAGGGGGAATACAAGGTGATGTCAGGAAAATGAAAATAAATGGTTCCAATTGAAAGACAATGTAATTAAACTAAATGAAGCAGTACTAAATAAAATATAAAATGTAAAGTTCAGCCATACGATTCCTTTTTCTTACCCAAAATGAATTAAAGGTGTTCACACAGAAATGCCGGCCAATGGACCTAATGTGATTCTTTATACTTTGTTCTCTGACTATGGAGGATTGGTTTGTGTAATGAGATTTATGACACTATCAAAATAATACATTAAACATTAACAAACAATTATCAGTGAAAATTTGAAAATATGAAATGTTCAAGAAACATGCTAATGCCGCTTTAATGAGGGCTTTTAACATTGATTTACGTGAGGAGTCTTCATAAGCAAGTCAACTTTGCCTCCACTCTATTTGTACAGAAGTGAGTGGGTGAGTGAGGTATTGATTAACACTGCTTGGGCAATATTTCAGTCATTGGTGGGGTTTGTACACAAGAGTTCTGATGTCATACTGTTGTATCAAGGATAGTGATACTTAATCTGATGATATACATATTTCGATTTCTGCGCACCTTGATACGCATAGCTAACATCATATTTTCCTAAAGGTCAAGGCCTTTCTAAAAGTTTATTGATTTCATTCCTTAAAAGATCCCTGAAAATAGAATGCCATAATGTGTATTGTAATGAATAGATTTCTATATGGTTATTGGGATATGTATAAAAAGTATGTTTTGTCTAGGGGAAAACTTGACTAGAAAGAGTATGTGTACTAGTGCAGAAAGTGCAATCCCAAATTAATATTTTACATCAGTTGACTACAATAATTGTATATACTTCTAGTATGTCAGGAAGACTTACAAGGAAACTTCCTTCATGCTGGTGATGTTTGAATGCCTGCATGATTCCTCCAGGGTATTTATCTAGAAACGGAAAAAAAACACAACCTCAAATAAGTTATTCTCTATCAACAGTGGCCACAAATTTACGATAAATTCTCAACAAAACATGAAAATCTGTTAATAAATAAATTCTTTTCACAATCATGAACGTCCCTATTTTAATCAATTAGGTTCTTCTAAAACCTCTGTAGTGACATTGTCAGACTTTCTCTAGAGACTCAGGGGTATAACTGTAGAACTGTATCAACACCTAAGTGTCCTTCTGGCTGCTAGATAAGTTTCAATAATTACATATAATAAATAGAAACCAAATTCATACACCCAAATAGGAACACAACACAACCATCTTTGCTAGAAAAATATTATATGACTATTGACTCCCAAAGGACTATTGCGATAATGATAGTCTATTGTGAGTAACTATTGCCATATCAATAGTTTATTGCAGGGTACTTTTGCGATAGTTTATCATTGAAGGAAAAGCAAATTTCGATGGTTTATTAGTGATCATTTCAAATCGGCCGCACTTGTGGAACTTGTAATTTCAAATAAGAAAGATAAGAAAGTTATCCTTCAAATCCTTCCATTGCTACATTTTTTATTTTAAGGACGTGTTTACTCTAAAATTATCTGAACAACTGAATTGAATAAAATGTTGATACTATAGATAAAGTACTATCAGCAAACCAATTATCGCGATAAGTCGATAGTTTGATCTATCATCACACCCCTAGAAGAAAGACAATATTTTCACGAGTGAACGTGGCGATAAAGGTAATCACCAGAAAGATTGTATATTTGATTGATCGAACACAGTATCTATCTCTTAGTCATACAATAAAAGTTGAGCCCACCCTTGGTGCTGTCACAGCCTCCATTGCCAGACTTGAGAGAGCCATGAGACTTGACGTATGTTGTGGCAAGACGCTTTAAAGTTGCTTCGTCCTTCTTATCCATTATGTCTGGAAACAAAGACAGTACAAGTTAGTGATACATAGCATTTAGTAGTGGTAGTAACATTACCATATTTGGGAGCACACTTTCAATACAAAGTCGTGTATCTTATCGGAATTTGAATTAAAGACATACTATTCACTATCAACATCCATATTGGTTAAAACAAAAAAAGGATCAATAACCATTGTTTTTTCTCATTTTTTCAACTTCATTAACACCAAATTTAAATCCTATCTATATCAGTTTCTAAGAATGGTTGTTTCATTTACTCAGACAACCAGACAAACTCAGAGACATTAGTATGGACTTGGACAGACTGACAAAATTCAAATATCCCCTTTCCACTTGGCAGCGAATAATAATATAATAATGTAGATATTCAAATGGTGCTATATCCAAGAACTGGGATCTGCTATTGTTACCTATACATCATTTCCCTGAAGGAATTGTACGTTTAAAGCATCAACCAAGTCACTATCATCGACCCTGATTCATTGTGACTCACCAGTGCGCGTGTGAGGATATGTGACAAGGAGATCGCCGCCCTGTAGAGAGACGGCCACAGAGATATCTGTGTCGGACATCCACCGGATCAGAGATTCGACCTCCATCTCCAGCAGAACACGCTGGTCAGCGTCAACACCTGTTGGGTACCGAGAACAGAGGTCATGACATGACATAAATAGAGGATATTATACGAGTGTCTATGACATACTTTGTTTACGACACGAGTGGCTAAATATTAGTATTTCCCGAGCGAGAGCATGAGTGTCGTAAACATAGTATGTCATAGGCACGAATATAATATTCTGTTTATTAGAATAGTCCCAAAATTAAAGAAAATACTCAAAACCTACTTCTTAGCATAGGCGGTCTAGCTGCCGCCGGCCCTTATAGGTTGTGATGCCATATGTGAACCGTGATGTCCAAGCATTATTTATAACGTGACGTCACAACGAAAAAGTGTTTTTTTGCCCTAGGAAAAATGTGAACCTTTGCTGTGTCGAATTAGACTTTAATTGCATTTTATTAAGCTTACTAATTCAATTGAGTAAGCTTAATAAATCGATTTAAGTTTAATTTAATTTAGTTATTTGTTGTTTGTGTGTCTGAATGAAAATAGGACAACTATCCTAGCTACTCTTCAGACGGTTCATGCTAAGACAGTTCAATTGCGAGAGTTCGCTCATTTCACATTTGTTTTTTTAGTAAAATCCTTCCTTATTAAAAATACTATCAAAAATGGTGAATTAAATTGCTTCTTCATGGTAGTAATATCCAAAATGTACAATATCTTCTTTTGTTCTAGGGAGCAGTCACTGATTAACATTTCAACAACACGGATGTGATTTAGTAAGCTTACTAAATCATCAAATAAGAAGTGAATTATAAAGCTTACTAAATGAATTAGTAACCTTACTAATTCATTTAGTAAGCTTACTAAATAGCGATTTAAGTCTTGTTTGGCACCCCATATGAACCTTGATATGACTGCCATCGTAGGTAATAAACTCCCTTATCAACACATTTCACTTTTTAAAGCTAATATAAAATTCCTGAAATATATTAAATGCAGTAACATACCATTTGGCAAAAGGCAGAGTATGCCATACGAGGGAGGATTAATATTTGTGTTTACATAAGAAAATTCAATGGACTCTGAACCATAATATTCAACAAAGAACCTACCAGGGAATGCCCTATCAAGATCCACGTTGTTGGAGTTGTTACGGCCGCTGTTGGAGGAGCAGCTCTCTGTCGACATCTCCACGCCGTCGGGGTTCAGCGCTGGCACTATGTAGATCCTCGTCTTATCTACCAGCTGCAGGAGAAGGACACTTATAAAGCCTATATTACTCTCCCTTATATTTGTTGGATAAAACTACAAACTAATTTCACAATAATAACATTGTGCACCGACGCGACATATTTGTTAGAATGATGAATGTTTGTAATACAGTCACTATGGTAACTTATTTCATTAGATAGTTTCTTCTCAGCAAAGGTTTGACAATTACTAAGTCACATGTTCTGGTGTAAGCTTTGCTAAAGTCAATGGCAAAGCCCCCGGCAAACGCCTTCATTACTACTGCCTAGGAGCAGGTAACTCCTGTGTATCATTTGTTACACATGATTACTCTGATCCAGCTTCTCTAATGAATAAATTTTATTGGTCTGCTACTGCCTGAATTTTTGTAAGACTAACGCCAATTCGTTGAAAAACTAGTTCATATCTAGGTGTTGTAAAAATGTTGGAACTATTATTCCTTGTAATTTTGGTTATTAATTTTCAGCAAGGTGTTTTTAATCAGGTGTCAGGTTTTGTTCATAACTCTTTAACATGATTGCTGACGAAATGATAATCTCAATGTACATATGGTTACCTTTTAGTCAAGATACTGCAACCTAATTTGCCTATACAAGTAAGAAACGTCATCAAGAATTTAAACAGAACATATTTTTTACCAAAATCGTCCGCTAACACGTTCTAAAATTGTCTGTTTTTCAGCAGAAGTATTTTCAGGCAGATGTCAAATTTAAATGGTAGTCAACATAATATCACTGTAATTAATAATCAACCTACCTCAGTGATAACATCATCCTTTCCGTAGCTACGACAAAGATCGTCTGCAAGCATGTACAACATCTCCTTGCCAACTGCCTCGTTGCCATGGAGACCACCGATAAACAACACTCCTGGGGTACTGTTCTTTCCAGGTTTGTGGAAGTCCGCCATAAGAATATCTCGCTTCAACTTGCTGGTCCCGATACTGCAAAATCAATGACGACATGATACCAGAGCCATGATAGAGTTTACCCATTAGGTGTAAATTAAGAGTAAGTTATTCAGCAAAACATTGACACTTAGTGATAAAAAGAAAGTTAAAATATTTTTTAGGTAAAATAGATAGAGACTATTTCATTGTTTTTGCCGAATATCATTTCTATCTCATCGAGTGGAGTGAGAAAGTGATATTATTCACGAGTCTGGCAATGGATACCTGTGAATGTTTACGATCTGTGAGCAGGTGTCGGAGAATGATAATGTGGGGAGACAGAGGTGTACCTGTGAACGTTAACGATCTGTGAGCAGGTGTCGGAGAATGGTAATGTGGGAAGAGAGAGGCGTACCTGTGAATGTTAACAATCTGTGAGCAGGTATCTGAGAATGATAATGTGTGAAGAGAAAGGCGTACCTGTGAATTTTAACGATCTGTGAGCAGGTGTCAGAGAATGGTAATGCGGGAAGAGAGAGGCGTACCTGTGAATGTTAACGATCTGTGAGCAGGTGTCAGAGAATGGTAATGCGGGAAGAGAGAGGCGTACCTGTGAATGTTAACGATCTGTGAGCAGGTGTCGGAGAATGGTACTGTGGGGAGAGAGAGGCGTACCTGTGAATGTTAACGATCTGTGAGCAGGTGTCGGTTAATGGTAATGTGGGAAGAGAGAGGCGTACCTGTGAACGTTAACGATCTGTGAGCAGGTGTCGGAGAATGATAATGTGTGAAGAGAGAGGCGTACCTGTGAATGTTAACGATCTGTGAGCAGGTGTCGGTTAATGGTAATGTGGGAAGAGAGAGGCGTACCTGTGAATGTTAACGATCTGTGAGCAGGTGTCAGAGAATGGTAATGCGGGAAGAGAGAGGCGTACCTGTGAATGTTAACGATCTGTGAGCAGGTGTAAGAGAATGGTAATATGGGAAGAGAGAGGTGTACCTGTGAACGTTAACGATCTGTGAGCAGGTGTCGGAGAATGGTAATGTGGGGAGAGAGAGGCGTACCTGTGAATGTTAACGATCTGTGGGCAGGTGTCGGAGAATGGTAATGTGGGGAGAGAGAGGCGTACCTGTGAATGTTAACGATCTGTGAGCAGGTGTCGGAGAATGGTAATGTGGGGAGAGAGAGGCGTACCTGTGAACGTTAACGATCTGTGAGCAGGTGTCGGAGAATGGTAATGCGGGGAGAGAGAGGCGTACCTGTGAATGTTAACGATCTGTGGGCAGGTGTCGGAGAATGGTAATGTGGGGAGAGAGAGGCGTACCTGTGAATGTTAACGATCTGTGGGCAGGTGTCGGAGAATGGTAATGTGGGGAGAGAGAGGTGTACCTGTGAACGTTAACGATCTGTGGGCAGGTGTCGGAGAATGATAATGTGGGGAGAGAGAGGCGTACCTGTGAACGTTAACGATCTGTGAGCAGGTGTCGGAGAGAGCCTGAAGGGCCTGTTTGCCCTGCTGGTAGTTGTGGTACTCTGTGTTCTCCATCTCGGGACTCAGCACAAACTCGGTACGCACAGAGCTGTCCTTCTCCACCAGGATCTTCTTGGTTAGAGACTCGAACCCTGCGAAACATACACTCAATATTCAAGGTGTTACGCTACAGGAGGGTTTCAATACGATACGTATCCCGATATAGCGGTCACAATACAATACGTATCCCCATACACATTATCTCCTGACATCATGATCAAAAAAATTTGAGTCAGTTAATCGAGAAAGAATGTACTTGCAACTTTTTTGATGTAATTGTAATATAATCCAACTTCCAAATTTTAGGAGAGGTTCTCGTGTGCATAATGAAGTATCTCTTTAAGGCCAGACACGGCACCCTATTTTTGTCATTTATCCTTCACTTGATCAAAATCGAAATTTTTGTTTTTTTGATACGTTGAATATATATATTTTATGATCCTATATGTAAAATGTCGATATTTTGTCATTTTGTGTAATAAAAACATCAATAAAGATCGAATATACCATTTGTGTTCAAAGTTTGTTTCATATATATTTAAAAAAATAGAGCCAGTGGCTCTGTAGCTCATCAGGCTTCATATAAATTTTGCTTTAGAGTGGCAAATGCTGTTCCCCTTTACTTGGGACCACAGGGTCACCAAAAGTACAATTTGGAATCCTCCTTATATAACTTAGGAGTCTGTAGAGAAGGCTTCAGCTTTCTAGGCCTTATAGGTCACCAAAGTTACAATTTATAATCCTCACTAGTCAAGAAGTCGGTACACAAAGTTTCAGCTTTCTGGGCCTTTGACTTCTGAAGAAGAAGATAAAAATAAGTTTTTAGGGTGTGGTCCCTGTGACCCTTATTTGGGTTCACAGGGTCACCAAAGCTACAATTTATAATCCTCACTACTCAAGGAGTCGGTACATAAAGTTTCAGCTATCTAGGCCTTATGCTTCTGGAAAAGATGAAAATAGGTTTTAAGGGCGTGGCCCCTGTGGCCCTTATTAGGGGTCACAGGGCCACCAAAGCTACAATTTATAATCCTCACTAGCCAAGGAGTCTGTCCACAAAGTTTCAGCTTTCTAGGCCCCATGGTTCTTGAGAAGATGAAAATAGGTTTTTAGTGTGTAGCCCCTGTGGCCCTTATTAGGGGTCACAGGGCCACCAAAGCTACAATTTATAATCCTCACTACTCAAGGAGTCTGTACACAAAGTTTCAGCTTTCTAGGCCTTGTGCTTCTGGAGAAGAAGATTAAAATAGGTTTTAAGGGTGTGGCCCCTTTGGCCCTTATTAGGGGTCACAGGGCCACCAAAGCTACATACAATTTATAATCCCCACTAGTCAAGAAGTCTGTACACAAAGTTTCAGCTTTCTAGGCCTTGTGGTTCTGGAGAAGAAGTCGAAATTCCACAAAGTTTACGGACGGACGCCGGACAACATGCCATGCCATAAGCCCATCGGGCCTTACAGGCCAGATGAGCTAAAAAGCGAAAGTTTGAAGCATAGCAACGTACATATTACGACAGCCGGGCTAGGGATGTTGCATATCGATCGAAAGCGCATCTCCGCTACTACCAAGCTTGCCAGATACATCTATTTATAGATATGCCAAATAAGGGATTTCCCGCGAATTAATGACAGGTCACGATGACGATTTCTTCCATATAAGGAAACATTTCCCGAAATGCAACAGTCGAGTATCTCCGTGAGCACTATTTTTAGTAACTATTCTCCCGTGATGCACCATTCGGCCTGGTTACGTAAACTTCGGCCGTTTCCGTTATGTACACAACATGGCGGTTGTAAGCGATTTGAGCGACCGGTAGATTTTGTTTTCTTTGATTGCTGCATGAAAATCGTTATTGTAATTTAATATGAGGTCTAAAGGAATTATTTTGATAAGAATAAAAGGCTTAGGGCAAGTCAATTACAGGTGACAAGGCCAAAGAATAAGTTTAAACTCTTTCTGATGACGAAATATCTCGGGATATCGTAAACATCAACTTTCAGTTTCAAGTTCGACTTTGACAAATGAGAGCGAAGCGTTGTCATCGGAAATCTTACAAGTAATTTTACAGGTAAATATTCACTTTTTTAAAACAATACCGAGATACAATCAAGGATTGATAGCAAATTGAGATTATTCCAAAATAATGCTCCATCTTGAATGACAAAATTGATGGTGAAATTCCTTATTGGGGACATCTACTGACAATGTCAATGATAATCACTACTGTACTTGATGATAGGCTAACTTTCATTCGATAAACAAATGCATCTTTATCAAGATATGTACTGCAGTTGTGTCCTGAATGCTGTAAAAAATTCTATGTGAATTAACAATTTTCACATTTTATATTTTCTTTCAAACATCCGTTTACATCAATTGAATCAAACTTTTTTCTAAGAAAAAAAAGCTAGGTCATGAAATTGAACAGATTACAGTCCCCTTTCAGGTTAATGATAAATTCTCACTTTTATCATATTGGCTAATGTTTTGATACCATAATTTTGAAGGTCTTGATGATAAAACTTTTCAAAAATAATTTATTGTCATGTTTTCAGGAAGGAGCAAAGTGCTTCAACAAAAATTCAAATTAAGATTTTGATATGCAGGTTATGATTATACCCAAATATTTAACTTAAATTGCTCATAAATATTTGTTTATTTTTGGTTTAATGAAATAAATGTTGAATACACTGCTGGACTGTAAAGACTTGCTTGATGTCGCTCGACTTGATCTTTGAAGAATTATTTCAGTTGAATTGGTGATCATATCATTTAATTAAGATGTTTGTAATAAATATGATGGTATGTGTAAGTTGAATTAAGAGTGTTTTCTAAAGATAATAGTTACTTATATTAATATTAGTATCAAGTGAATAATTTTCCTTGATTTATTTTGCTGTCTGAAAATCTGTAGCTTTCAAATAGCTCTATCGTCTTACCATGCGGTGGACCATAACTGATTACCTTAATTGTGTTTATATTATTTATAGATTATAACTAATGAAATAGTTTTTTAGACATTGTGTATATATAAAGCATCAATAATTCTAATGTTAAAAACAAATTGTTTGGCTTTCAGAAGTCAAAAACAACATGGAAAACTTAAGATTTTAGTTTTTTGAAGTTTTTGAAATATCAGCTTTTTGCATCTTAGTGCGCATAGATCTCAGCTACTATCTGTGCTATTTGATTGAAAATTGGCATTGTGATAGATAGGAAACTGATGAGTGCAATGACAGAGAGTTTTTTCACTTTTTGTTTTTAAAAAAAAATTATTTGACAATTTTAACTTAAAATTTGGCCAAAAAATTCGCAATTTTTGGTAATCATGAATAAATTTAAAAAATTTTTTTTTTAATAATTTCTTTCTGTCATTGCACTCTCCACAATGTAAGAAGTAATAAGTAAAAAGAATTATTTAAATATCTTTAATAGTTTTTGAGAAAAACTTTCACTAAGTTTTCATTATTTTCAGATATTTGGCGGCCATCTTGGATGTTTCCATGGCAACGAGTGACCGCGTCATCTGGAAAATACTTAAAAATCACTTAATACATGTTGACAAACCAATTGTAACATATTAAAACAATAAAGTTCATTGAAAGGAGATTTTCATATTTGGGTTCAGTGTCTGGCCTTAAAGTATATCTCAGTTTTGAGCACCTAC
The DNA here is from genome assembly GCA_916613615.1 of Steromphala cineraria. Taxonomy (NCBI): domain Eukaryota; kingdom Metazoa; phylum Mollusca; class Gastropoda; order Trochida; family Trochidae; genus Steromphala; species Steromphala cineraria. The sequence continues at coordinate 10,233,261 of OU744728.1, forward strand.
ATTGAGAGTTTATTATTATGTAATGTATCCCGATACTCATCCTGCGATTCGATACGATATATTGTGGCCCATGTATCACGATATGGTAATGTATTGCTGTATCGTTACACCTCTACTCAATATTAGGGTTGGGTATTGCCAGAAAAAAACGTATTGCGATATATTGCAATATTTGATGCTGTATTGCGATACATATTGCAATATATTGCCAAATGTTCAAGTGAGTTTTTTTACTGTAACATTACTACAAAGGCAGTGTTTCAGATTTTTTTCAGTCACAATGAGACAAATGTCTCATGAAGCTCAAAAATGATGAGACATTTTCAAAAACAATAAGTCAAGTATTAACAAATAATTTTTACTTATGATAAATAATCTACTCACATTCAATTGAAGGCATCAGTTCTGATATTGTTGTCTTTTATTTGACTAAACATTTCAAACCATGTATGTGTCTAGAAATAAATTATTTCAGTTACTCAACTCTTTCAGTAATGTTTTAAAGTATTGTTTTACTATATATGATTATAATATCAGTATAATCATCAAGTTTCAATTGTGTCAGTCATTCAGTGGATCACTGCCAGGTGCTTAGAATCTAGTTTTAACAGGAAAGCAGACGATGTACAGATCTATTTATAGACACTTATACCAACTTTCAAAAGTAAAATACTGAAAATACATTACATTCAGTAAAATAAAAGTCCTAAGGCTGTTTTAAACACCATTCCATTCAGTTATGATGCATATCCACTACTTGACACACACCACATACGTTCTTTGACCCTGTTAAACTTGCTAACAGATCAGTCTGGTTTTCGTTGTTCTGTCAGTGTTAGGTGGCTGTTCCTTTAACCTCCCTACAGAGATGCAAGCTCCAAACACTGTGTTAATGAAGTCTTTGCATCCACAGTCGATGCATGGAGCTTGTTAACCGACAATTGAAGGGAGGGTATTGTAACAGCATGCCAACATTACACTGACTACTTGTGATTTCCTGATAGTTTATTATCATATTAAGATAAGTTGACTTAACAGCTTTGTAAATTAATTTGAATAATCAAACAAAATAGTATTCCAAAATAATTACATGCAACAGGATGGCGCATAGGGTTGAAAATACATGCGACATTTTGGGAAATCATGCGAAAACACTGCAAAGGCCGCCATTTTGGTTTGTTTAAGGGACAACAAGACTTAATTTTTTCTTAGCATTGTTTAAACAGCAATCAAACATATTTATTCATTCATGACTAGGAAACATTCTTAAAACCATTAATATATGATAATAACAAGGAAATTCGAAAGGTTTTAATATATTTTATTATGTTACGAAAATTACCGAACGTATCGACTGTACCGGTTCTTGGACACTGTACCGCGATACGATATATTGAGTAGTTTGAATCGCAATATACCGGTATACCGGTTATATCGCCCACCCTTACTCAATATGACATGATCTAGCTTCATAGTGAAAAAAGCCAAAGCTAGCAAGTTACTACTTCTTTATAATTCATATAGAGAGGATAATAAAGAAGCATCTCTATTATATTATTACTATTATACAAATTCATGATTAAGCATGAAACAAGCAAAAGCAAGTTTGATACCAAATTAATCATGAGTTTGGAAGGATCAATAATATTTTCTTTATAATTTTATTACACGTAAATCAAATATCATGGTGAAACTGAGATTCCCACATTGTGCCAATAACAGATGACAGCAGTAAACTAATTCTAAAAGACTGCCCCAAGTTCAAACATTTCTAACCAAATATGCCTGCGAGTGAAAATAAATATACAAACCTGGAACGTCAGCCTCTATTTGGTGGAAGCCCTCGGTAAGAATGAAGAAGAATGTCCCGTTATCGGAGGTAGTGAACTCCAGGCTCTGTTTATCCACTCTGAGAACAGCCTCCTTGATTGGGTCCCCGCTGACGTCTCGGACCAAGCCGTGAACACCTGACACATACAGTGGAATATAATGTGGTATTTTAGAGGTTTATCATATTGTGAGTTCATCAGGGTAATTATGTCAATGAAAAATGATGTCTGTACCGATTTTAATGACTTTGGAGGTATGGTGATGTTAAACAGTTGACTAGACATAAAAAATACATCAACCTGACCATTTTTCTCGGCTTGATATTGGTTATGGTTACAAAAACAATATACAGTGAAACATAATTTTGGATGATAAATGAGAAGTCATTAGACAGCAGATATCGATAGTTCATAGCACATGGACATGACGCAAAATATTCTCAACAGAGAAATAGAGAATCTCACCCAAGAGTCTTCTGATATCAAGTAAATCAACACAAGTTGATAAAAGTAACAAATATCCGTAATCATTTTTCATCACATTAGCATGAAATAAGTACATCTTTGAACACTGCATAGCCCAAAACTCCTAAATCAGTGATGTCATTGCGTTCATGATGTCATAGCATTGTGACATCGTTGTGTTTATGACGTCATAGCATTTTGATGTCACTACTGATTATGTAAAACGTTTGTGATGTCACATCTTTTCTGATTACAGGGCATTGTTCAAAATCAACTGTCAAATGCGATATCTCCTAGGAGATATCGCTTGATCTTCCAAAAGTGATGTCTCCTGTTGAACACACTTTTGGATGATAAATTGCTTTATCTCACACATGTTATATATCTTGTGGAATTATTTGGTTAACAAGTTACCTTGAAGTGACTTGAGGAGGGTGTTGACGAGGGGGTCGAGATTCCTCATCCACAGGGCCGGCAGCTGGTCGGGGGGAGGGAACTTGCAGCAAGAGATGTGGGCAGACACCTAAAAGTAAATATTAGTTATATATACCTGGCAAAATTTAAAGAATTCCATTGGCAAGTTCACATCACGTGATCGAAATATACATCTGACCAATCCGAAACGTAGACCTTGTGTATTAAGCGACCCCCCCCCCCCTCTTTGACCCCCCCCAATTTCTAATATTAAAAACTTGCCTTATACAATATAATATACTATATACTGTCAATGCAAATTGCGGAGAGCAATATCACGGATAATACTCACTGTATCTAGATTGCATTATCAAAAGATAATGGTTTAAAATTCCTATCGATCCATGCAAATTGATAGGTGCTGACATAACCAAAGCAGAACTCACCATAAAACTATGATGCTCATCATAAGCCCAGTCACTCAGGGGAGCAGCCAGTCCCTCGCTATTCACCTCCGCTCCGTGTTCGATTCCATTCAGGTTGGAACCGGAACAAGCTCCCGGACGGTAGATGTCCGTGTTCAAGTCTGCGTAGGCTCGTGCAAGGGTTTGAAGAACAGCCTCGTCCTCGGTGACTGCCGTGTTTACTCCAGAACTACCCATCTCCTCAACATTGCGTGGGATTCTGTTTACAAGAATTCAATTATCTTGTTAAGTTATTTTAACATAGTGCCACAACTGGTTATCAGATTGTTTAACTTCAAATCTCCTCAACGTCACACACGATTCTGTATTGGAGGTGACTATTAACCAAAAGGGACTACTGCAATAGGTATAGTCTATTGTGAGTTACTATCGCAATAGCAATAAAGCCAAGTTTGCTGCTTTGTTTGTGATGATTTCAAACTCGGCTTAACTTGTGGAAGTCGTAATTTTAAACTGACATCAGGAGAGTGATCTGTTGTATCTCCCTGTTGCTACTTTGAGCTCTCAGAAGTATGTTTAATGTGTTCCAATATTTTTAAAAATGTGTGTTCTGGTGTGAATTTTCTAAACAACTGATCTGACTAAAACGTTGATTCTATGGATGTTAGTTAGACTTGCTATCGATACTATTTCTTGTTTCTAAAATTGACAATCGATAAAGTTCTATCGGCACGGCAACTAACACCATAAGTCGATAGATTAATCTATCGTAAAACCTCTATTTTATATACATGCAAACAGATATTTTGATGAAACATTGGAGTTTCTCCAAGGAAGGATAACAGTACATAAAAATCTATTCATAATTACTTACACCATGTACAAGCCTCCAGCCTCAAGAGTCAAGACAAAGTCAAACTGATGCTTGTCAAACTGGCGCTTAAGGGCAACAAAGATTGGATCCTGAAAAATATATACATTTATTCAATCATATCCTGACTGACAAATCCTAGCCCAAAAAAATAGAAAAATGTTTCTGGACTTGGCATAGAGGCAAAAATGATGCGATGACTAGGATTTTTGTTTTCCAAATATTTTCTAAACTAGAAATCTGTGCATGTGATGCACTGTGATGTCCCCCGCTAACATTTAATCCGAAAGTGACCCTACCCCCATTATGTACAAATTTCATATTTTTTCCATGGAAACCAGAAATATAACAATTGAGAATAACCAAAGTAGTAAAAGCCACCACTCCTCCAGTAGTTCTAACCACATATCAAGTCTAGTAAAAATATTTTGAATAGTTTTTAAGCTAAAGTAGGGAAACAGACCCTATCCCCCATATACACCTAGTTCAACTTGTTTCTTTAGAAACCAGAAAAAAATAATAACCAAAATAGCAAAAGGCACCACTCCAGTACTAGATCTAACTACATACCAAGTTTCATTAAAATATATTGAACAGTTTTGAAGATATGGTCCGGAAACAAAAGCATCCCCCAATATGCACTAAGTTCAAAATGTTTCCATGGAAACCATAAAAATAAAAAATTCAGAATAAAAGTACCGAGGGTACAGAAGCTCACCTTAAAATTAATGATGTGGTAATATGGTTTAATTGTGTAACCATCTTTTATATGATAATTGATTATGGCTGCCATCGTGATTTTTTATCTTTTAAAATGCTATTCTTCTGTTGGAAACCACTAGAGCTTGAACAAACATTAATACAAGAATGATATAATCATGATTTGTTAACAAGCAGTAGGTTTTTGTTTAACTTTTTTGTATATCTATGGCTGAATTGGTGACCATCTTGGACTTTTTAATCTTCAAAATGGTACTTTTATGTGGGCATCTGTATTAATTTCATTATGATACCTTGATTGGTTTAGGAGTATTCATTTAGTCACACTCTCAACTTCCAAAGAACTAAAAAGATGATGCACATAAACATTTGGAATATATTCCTCTGACACAAATCACAAATTCAGCTAGTGATAAGTCCAATTACCAAAGTAAACTGTCCAGGTCAATGTCTCATGTAATTCTAACTGAAGATTTCTGAATATCTTAAATCTTGACATATGTTAGTGCAATCTGATTGGTCAGAATAGGCTAGCAACATGGGGCTTTATGCTAATTACTAGAAATGATGACCTATGATGACCTCTTGCACCTGCATGTAGCTTATGTAACTTATCCTCTTATGTAAGTTACTGTTATTCCATATAGTGAGTGTCCTCCCCTCATTTCAATATGCAATATGCAACAGATACCCTTTAGAGGAGAGTTGCAGGAGAGGGGCTGGAAGGATAGGGGGGGAGGGGGGGATAGAAGGGGTGGGGGTAAAAGAGAGGTTTGCAATGGAAATAATCTGGAGGTCAACTCAGTAATATGTTTATTGAAGTATCTTAACTAACAGAGAGAATTGGTGAGAAAGACTTTGTAAAAAAAGAATTGTTCAGACAGCTGTTCAATTAGTTTTGAAGATGAATATTAAATGATATCTTTTATTAGCATGACAAACAAAATAAAAGATAATTTGTTATTCATTAACCAAAATTTTTAATTTGGAATAAATTAATTGCATGGGAACAAAGGAGTAAAAAACCTTACAGTTAGTGTTGGGAGTGAACAAATTTAATCATTTTAAATGCTTTTGAAAAGGATTTATTTGAATTGAATGATCATTATAATTATCTAGATAATCATTGTTCAGACCGTAATCAGATATAGATGATTAAAAAATGTATATTTATCCCTCACTGGCTATGTTATTTGCCATATATGAAGTGTCAGGAATTATGTAACCCACTGATGGAGTGAACAACTTTTATCATTTTATGTTTTATTAAAAAAGATTTATTAAAACAGTCATGCTTCAGGCTGTTTGCAGATAAAGATGATTCATACATTTGTTTGTAACTGTATTTATAGTGTTGATAAATATTACAACAAGCGTATCAATACAAATATAATGACATTGATTTGATTGATCAGGAAATGTATTCTTTTCAATGAATTTCATGAAATCTAATTGAAAATTCAATATAATTGACATATTGACCATCTTGGATTCTTGATAATAAAATAAATGCGTCTTTGTCAGGAATCACTATATAAAAAAATACTCACTTTTCAGAATGATATCTTAATTGATTTAGTAGGAGTAGTACTTGGCCTGAAATCTAATTGAAAAATAATGACTTCTATGATGACATGTTGTTCCCAGAACCCCTTCAGCATGATACAATTATCATTTAGTTTCACAGGTATTTATAAAACACATGGTATTGGAACTGGAACCTGATACAAAATACCTCTATTATTAACTTATCATGTAGATTACTGTACATAAAAGCACATTCTTGACTTGTTAATATTAACTCATCGTGCAGATTGTTGTACACAAAAGCTGATTCTTGACTTGTTTAAATTGTTATTTGTAAAAAATATTACTATTATTAGAATACAAGTATACTTTTCATAAAGACAATTTATATACTTTCCATAAAGTCCATTATGTTCTATTTATCAATTAGGTCAGGATTACTATGCAATATACAAGCAGGCAGGGCTGCTAGCCCCAGATCCTTAAGGAGAGTGTAGCAATTTGTGTATTTGGCTTTGTGTAAGTATATTTGGAGAAGCACCCTAGTGTGCTGAGCATGTAAACCTGAACTCTGGCTAAGCCCTTATGTGTGGTATTAAAAGACTTGACGGGAGAGAACATGAATTGTTGTGAAAAATATATATAATTTCACAAAATATAGTTAGCTTATGTCCTAAATTGATTTTGTGTCAAGAAGAACTTCTGTTAGATATAGAAATGGTACAAATATGAGTAAAACACAGGAACTGGAACCTGATGCAAAATAACTCTTTCCACATCAACTTATGTAGATTGCTAAACACAAAGCTTATTGTTGACAAATTTTGTGTAAGTTGTTTTTCTTAGAAAGAACATTTCACTGTCATGAGAATACAAGTCTAATTTCCGTAACTCTTATTGCATACACATGGCCATAAAGCATAATGCTCTACCATATCAATTGGGTCAGGTTGATTATGCAACAGACTAGCAGCTGAGACTGTAATGCAGCCTGTATTGGGATGTGTATTACAATTGCATAGTGGACTCAGCAGGAATATCTGAACTCTGGTTGACCCCTTTTGTGTGGTATTTAAAGGAATATAAGGGAGATACCATTGTTTAAAATTCAACATGATGTTTAATGTCATTGGGTTTTTGCAGCTAGTTGCCATAAATATTTTAAACAGATTAATTAATTATGTTTGTCTTTCATCTTAATGTTTTAAAAACACTTACAAATATAGAACAACTTGCATGACAATCTTAAATATTTCATATTCAAGATAATATTATGATAAGTAATTTCAAATTAGAGAATTTATATGGTGCGAGTGATCACTTGATGAAAGCTTAAAATTTAGTAATAATGATGTGTCATCTGCAGCTGAAAAGTCAATATGGCTGCTATCGCGGCCATCTTGGATTCTCAGAACTGAAACGTCTACCTTTGTGGGAGGAATCACTATAGGTATAACATACTACAATATGAAAATGATATCTAGATTGGTTTAGGAGAAGGAGTCATTTTAATGAAATCTAATTGAAAATTCAATATGGCTGCCATGGCGGCCATATTGGATTCTCAAAACTGAAACGTCTACCTTTCTGTGCAGAATCACCATAGTTATAACATACTACAATTTCAGAATGATATCTAGAGTGGTTTAGAAAGAGTAGTCTTTTCATGAAATCCAATTGAAAATTCAATATGGCTGCCATAGCGGCCATCTTGGATTCTCAAAACTGAAACGTCTACCTTTCTGTGAGGAATCACCATGGGTATAACATACTACGATTTCAGAATGATATCTGGATTCGTTTAGGAGGAGTAGTCTTTTTCCTGAAATCTAATTGAAAATTCAATATGGCTGCCATGGCGGCCATCTTGGATTCTCAAAACTGAAACGTCTACCTTTCTGTGAGGAATCACCATGGGTATAACATACTACAATTTCAGAATGATATCTGGATTCGTTTAGGAGGAGTAGTCTTTTTCCTGAAATCTAATTGAAAATTCAATATGGCTGCCATGGCAGCCATCTTGGATTCTCAAAACTGAAATGTCTACCTTTCTGTGAGGAATCACCATGGTTATAACATACTACAATTTCAGAATGATATCTGGATTCATTTAGGAGGAGTAGTCTTTTTCCTGAAATCTAATTGAAAATTCAATATGGCTGCCATGGTGGCCATCTTGGATTCTCAAAACTGAAACGTCTACCTTTCTGTGAGGAATCACCATGGGTATAACATACTACAATTTCAGAATGATATCTGCATTCGTTTAGGAGGAGTAGTCTTTTTCCTGAAATCTAATTGAAAATTCAATATGGCTGCCATGGCGGCCATCTTGGATTCTCAAAACTGAAACGTCTACCTTTCTGTGAGGAATCACCATGGGTATAACATACTACAATTTCAGAATGATATCTGGATTCGTTTAGGAGGAGTAGTCTTTTTTCTGAAAGTTTACGGACGGACGGACGGACGGACGGACGGACGGACGGACAGACGGACGGACGGACGGACGGACAGACAGACGGACGACGGACGAAGCGCCATGACATAAGCTCACATTTACTTTGTAAAGGTGAGCTAATAACCAAAATAGCAAAAGGCACCACTCCAGTACTAGATCTAACCACATACCAAGTTTCGTTAACAAATATTGAACGGTTTTGGAGATATGGTCCTGAAACAAAAGCATCCCCCAATATGCACTAAGTTCAAAATGTTTCCATGGAAACCAGAAATAAAAAATTCAGAATAACCCAAATAGCAAAAGGCACCACTCCAGTACTAGATCTAACCACATACCAGGTTTTTTGTTAAAAAATATTGAACGGTTTTTGAGATATGGTCCTGAAACAAAAGCATCCCCCAATATGCACTAAGTTCAAAATGTTTCCATGGAAACCAGAAAAAAATAACAAGATGTGTTTGTGAAACACGAATGCCCCCGGATGCATCCTGCTCACTGTGTCAAGGTCAAGGTCACAAGGTCAAATGTCATGGTGTCATCTGAAAGGTCTCATCACAAGGGATCCATATGTCAAGTATCAAAGAGCTAGCTCTGACCAATCAAAAGTTATGACCAAGGTTAAAGTTTTTGTGGACAAACGGACAGACGGACGGACGGACGGTAAAGGTCAAATATCATGGTGTCATCTGAAAGGTCTCATCACAAGGGATACACATGTCAAGTATCAAAGACCTAGCACTGACAGTATAGAAACTATAGCCAAGGTTAAAGTTTTCGGAAAAGGCTCGCTGTGTCAAGGTCAAGGTCACAAGGTCAAATGTCATGGTGTCATCTGAAAGGTCTCATCACAAGGGATCCATATGTCAAGTATCAAAGACCTAGCTCTGACCAATCAAAAGTTATGACCAAGGTTAAAGTTTTTGTGGACAGACAGACGGACAGACAGACGGACAGACGGACATGTGAAAAACAATATACCCCCGGAATCTCCGATTCGTGGGCATAAAAAATTCAGGATAACCAAAAACGCAAAAGGCACCACTCCAGAACTAAATCTAACCACATACCAAGTTTTGTTAAAAAATATTGAACGGTTTTTGAGATATGGTCTGGAAACGAAAGCGTTACGGAATTACGGAACCACGGAACCACGGACGGAACTGAAAACATTATGTCTCCAGCAAAGCTTTGCGGGGGACATAATTATTGAATCTAAAAATGATCACTCAATTTTTTTTTTAAATAATTAAATACAAACTTTGGATCACTTTATCACTGTGTCTTTGAAGGCCTACACGAACAGAAACAAGTTAAATTTCAAAAGTTCACATTCAATTGCTTTTTCTAGGCCAGGGGACTACATTTCCGTTTTTGCTTGTCAACATCTGCAAAACTCAGGGCTTGGTGCGGGGATTTGAAACTGACACGGACGGAAACCAGAAACAAATTACTTTTTTCTAGGCCTTATAGTGAACTAAACCTGGCACAGAAATGCTGATAAAACGCATCTGATTGTAACCAGCTGATAACTGTGAGAAAGTAAGACAAGGAACTCCATACATGATCCTTGATGAGTTGTTGGAAGCTTGACCCGTTGTACTGTGTGCCCGAGCAGTCTCCTTGTACGGCCTTGGTGGCGCCATCTATGTTGAGTTGGGGGACAATGTGGAGATGTAGACCTTCCATACACTTGACACAGTCTGGGTGTTTGTTGTTGTAACCTGATTGGGAGAGAGGGAGTGAGTCAGTGAGTTACTGTTTTACTCCGCTTTGGCAATATTTCAGCAATTAGCGGCGTGCAAAAAAGAGGGAACATTTGTATCAAAACAGGGAGCATGAGAAGTAAAGGATGAAATGCTGTGTAGCGTTGCTGTTTGATGAGGTGTGGAATGGAAGACTCAGTTCATTTTTTGTTAAGGAAATCATTTAAATAACAGCATACCAATAACTGTTGGTGATGCAGATGAGAGGCATAAAATGGTTAACTAGGTTAATTTTTTGTTAATAATAATAATAATAGTCCACTTATAATGCACATATATAAATATATATATTTTTAAAAAGAGAGTTGGTTTCTCACGTGAAGAAAGGTTGTATATGGGTAAAGAGTAAACATCAGATGGTTCAGACTGGATCAATTTTCTTAAATACGATGAATTCATTTCGACCATTATGTGGGTCTTGTCAAGTATGATTACAAATGGAAGGTTATACATATTCATACAGGAACAAAACAATAAATTCATATAATCAACACATTGTTGTGTGTTAAATAAATAAATATATACGACGTGATCACAACTGACTAACCTGAAGAAGCCAACATGGCTGAAAGCGCTAGTTAGCGAATGTGAATCTAATGTACCCAATTCCATAATACTATTTTATTTATATATATATCCACCTGAAATTAATAGCAAACAAATAACTGTTGGTGCGTGTTATTCAGATTAGAGATGTAGAATGGCAGTTCAGAAAACCTTTCCGATATAAAAACCTTAGCCTACCTTTCACCATATGTCTGGCTAGCCTCATAAGCATCTCTGTACCAACAGGGTCATCACCGTTGATCCCACCGAGCAGCAGGACATGGGGCTTGTTGTCTTCATGATGTCCCAGCTCTGCAGACATGTGGATCACTGACACCGACTTGCCCTTGCGGGTCATGTGCAGAGTGTCTGCGGTGACGAACGATGGGTTGAGGAGCATCATGTCCCGTATCTCCTCCTGGATATCATGTGTAGACAGGTACCTGGACAAGTGGATATCAGTCTTATCATCTGGAGGATATCAAGCTTATCATCTGAAGGATATTAGACTTATCTTCTGGGGGATATCAGACTTATCATCTGGAGGATATCAGGCTTATCATCTGGAGGATATCAGACATATACATTGGAGGATATCGGGCTAATCATCTGAAGGATATCAGGCTTATCATCTGGAGGATATCAGGCTTATCATGTGGAGGATATCAGACATATACATTGGAGGATATCGGGTTAATCACCTGAAGGATATCGGGCTTATCACCTGAAGGATATCGGGCTTATCATCTGGAGGATATCAGGCTTATCATCTGGAGGATATCAGGCTTATCATCTGGAGGATATCAGGCTTATCATCTGGAGGATATCAGACATATACATTGGAGGATATCAGGCTTATCATCTGAAGGATATCGGGCTTATCATCTGAAGGATATCAGGCTTAGCATATGAAGGATATCAGGCTTATCATCTGGAGTAACCCAGGATTATCATCTGGAGGATATCAGACTTATCATCTGAGGGACAGCAACAGCATTCAGATAATCTCAATCGAATCTCTATCATATTTTATTTCTGTCATTTCTGATCTCTATATAATCTAATCTCTACCATATGTAATCGCTATCATATCTAATCTCTTTCTTATCTTAACTCCATATCATCTAATATCTATTTTATTATTTCTTTCTCATTTCATCCCTCTCTCTATGCAATCTCTATCTCGATGTAATCTCTGTATTCTCTATTCTATCTTATCTCTATATCATCTATTCTCGATCCAATCTCTTCCCAGTTTTACCTGGTACTCTCTTGGTTCTTGGTGATATCAAAGTCAAACTGTTGAGACCAGTGTCGCTCCGCCTGGAGACCCAGGGTGAAGTTTAGAACCACCGCAGCGCCGTCCGTCACTCTCACCGTCACAGAGTGGGGGTGGTATCTGCCAAACAATAATATATATGTTGATCATTTTCAAATATTGGACATATGAAGTTTGGGATATCTTAATTTTTATCATTACTCTTTTTTTAGTTTGTCAATGACACATTATATATATATATATATAATTTCAAAAATTTCTAAACATCCGTAAAAACATTTGTCCAGTTTATTTAATGCCATACAGTGGGGTGGTATCTCCACACACAGTGTTCTCTTTTACCATTATTATATTTGAGGTTATTACATTTTTCATATATTTCACCATAACAAATTTCTAAATACTTTTCGGAGTGGATCTGTACAGATTGAAGACACCTTTTTTAAAAATTCTCGATCTGTAGACTTCTTCCATGACAACTCTTGTATCTTTCTGATAATATATGTAAAATCATTTTCAAATAGAAAAAAAAAAAAGCATAATTTCTTATCAACCGAGTGTTGAAGAGATCAAGTGCCTTGTGTAGAACAATGACTGACCCCTGTTTGGATGCAGTGATTGTGTACTGCCCAGGAGCTAGGATTCTCCAGTAATCTCCGTCTGTTGCCGTGGTGATGGTGTGGTTGATGCCCTTAACGTTGATGCTGACTCCCTCGATACCCTGTTGGCTACCCTCATCCAGCACAAAGCCTCGGACTCCCTTGTGTACCTATAGTAGAGAAGGGAGAGGATGTTAAATGCATGGGTCGAAATTAGCCCCATTGCTGTACTAGCCATTCGGACTAGTGCATTTCTGAGAGTACTAGCCAAACCACATTCCAACTAGCCAAATACATCTACATAATCAAATGGACTTAATATCTATCTAGTCCTTCGGACTACCAGCCATTGCATTTTACTAGCCCAGCATCTTTTTCACTAGCCATTGGCTACCTGCTAGTGCTGAAATACCATTTGCAAACATAGTTCATGTCAGTCACAATTACTGCCTAATTTAACACATCAACCCTTAATTATCAGTAACAAATACGTCTGCAGGCCTGTAGGGATGGGTGGTGAGCTGATTTCATTCCTGAACAGCTAGTTACACATGAATTCAATAGTTCAACAAAGAGATTGAGGTTTCTACTAATTAATGATGAAAGCACAACACTCAAACCAAGAATTTTGGCACATCTCAGCAAGGCATACTGAAATGTTATTAATAAATCAACATCACAGATTCATGCACAAAGCTTATCTCAGAAACATTGATACCACTAAAATCACATCTTTAAACAACATTCATGAAATCACAGCATCCTTCATTTACTATCAGACAACATTGTATGCCATTTGACAAGACATGTACAAGACTCCAACACAAGCATAGCATCAGATGCTCTCCTATCAATATTAGATCCAGATCAATGCACAAAGCTTATTTCAGAAACATTGCAACAACTATAATCATATCTTCAAACAACTTTCAGGAAAGCACAGCATAATACATTATCTATTCAACAACATTGTATGCAAAGTGTTAAGACAAGACATGTGCAAGACTATATTACAAGCATATCAGCAGATGCTCTCCTATCAATATTAGATCCAGATCCAAGCACAAAGGTTATCTCAGAAACATTGATACCACTAAAATAATATCTTCAAACAACATTCATGAAACCAGAGCATCCTTCATTGACTATAAGACAACATTGTACGCCATTTGTAAAGACACGACATGTGCAAGACTCCATTACAAGCATAGCAGCAGATGTTCTCCTATCAATATAAGTACCTGGGCCATGTAGACCAGTAGCGGATACTTGTTGGTGCGCCAGTAGTCCGGCAGTTTGGAGTGGTCGGGAAACTTTGTACAGCCCAGCTCTAGAGTGGTCTCGAAGCAGTTGGTGTTCAAGTAATTCCAGTCTTGCATACCTCCTGAAAAACAGCATAAAATTAGAATTTGCAACCTTGTAAGAAATTAGTCAACTGTTATATATCCAATGCACTGTGTGGGTTTGAATTCTGCAAAAAGGCCAGACCCCAAGGTACATAAGGCACATAATTTGAACTTTTGCAACAACCTGTCAATTTCAAACAAAATCATACAATGTTTGAACTTGTTCACTTCATTCATACAGTGTGGGTTAGAATCCTGCAAAGAACTCTACTCCAAAAAGTACAAGAATTTGTACTGCAACCATGAGGATATTCATAAATCTGTTACATATAAACTCACCTGCTACACTGTACCACATGGCTCCATTAGTGATGCCATCCTTGAAGTAGTCGTTGCTGATCTCGGGACATGGGCGGCCGAGGTGCATCTCAGAGTGAGCCTGGAGATAAAATAGAGAGATTATAACCCAGGTTTGAGAGTGGTATGATCTTTATCAATGGTTATAACCCAGGTTTGAGCGTGGTATGATCTTTATCAAATGGTTATAACCCAGGTTAGAGTGTGGTATGAGCTTGATTAATGGGTTTCATTAATGAGCAATACTCAGTTTAAGTAAATCCTGCCTCAATAATACTCGCATTAATCACATATTAGGTCTAGCCAGATACAGTAACAGGTCACATCAGCCGATTTTCAGCGACCTATGACCCTCCAAACAAATCTGAGATGGCCAAATGGATTTATCAAATTAAAAGCGCCTACTATTAGTTTTATTTATAAGTTTGAAATTGGAACTTTTTATGTGCAAATGCAGACTACTGCGGCTTAGCAAGACAAGCCCTTATTGGTCACATCTATAATTCGGCCGACGAGACCCATTACAAAATATACATTGTAACTAGACTTGGAGTGTAGTGAGTATTATTTAGGTTCGGTTTACTTAGACTGGAGCAATATACATTCGAGGAAGAGTGACCATAAAGTGTTATGACAAACTTGAGAGCGTATCAATCACCAATTTAAATCCACCTTGAAGGCAAGATGTGCAGCTATTATAAAATGATATGAGTTACTCACAAGGGAGTAAGCCTTGGAGACCATCTGGAAAGCAAGATCGTCGGGGCACCTGCTGTAGACGCTGTGTCCGCTCGTCGTGTCGTCGTAGGGGAAGTTGGCGACAAGAGATCCTCCATGGAGATTGGCTGAGAGGACAAAGGGGTGGGACTTGACCCATTTCATCACGGCTTCTGTCTCCGGCTGCTGTTGTGCATTCAAGTTGCTTGTCTTGTACTGATCTGGGAAGTTACGGTTGAGGTCCATGTTATTTGCATTAGGTCGGCCACGGACTCCTACAACATCACCTGTAATAGATTAGATGAAGATAAATAAAGTCCTTATTCAATGCTGCAAATAATTAAGTTTTAGCACATCAACCATCATGAAGATGTTACCTTATTCTGTCCCTGCCACCAAATAATGTGCATATGAGGTTGAAGAAAAGTTTATATACTTTCTCTTGGAGAGATAAAGGCTTTTACCTTACAACCTAACTCTCCTGTAGGTCATCATTGGATTCAATTCACAGACTATGTGATCCAAAGAGACAAAGAGACATTTAGAAGACAAAGCTCAACACTTACCCTCCTTCGCCACCTCATAACCGTCTGGGTTCATGGAAGGCATGATGTGTATACGCGTGTTGTTGACGAGCAGCGAGATGAACTCGTTCTTCCCGTAGTTGACACACAGCACCTCCACTAGCTCTAGAAGCAGTTCCCGACCCACGACCTCGTTCCCGTGCATGTTCCCGATGTATTTGAACTCAGGCTCACCTGCAGAGAAAGAGATATAAATCACTCTACTATAAATGTACAAAATACTTGTTTTTGATTGGCTAATGTGATTATATGGTGCTGTTTACTTGTCTAATGCGCAAGAATTCATTTGTTGCCTAGCAACAAGTAGTTATCAGATATTGCTGTTGTGTCGGTATTTTTCACAAAATATGCAATGATTGCGTTGTATGTACATTATTTATAAACAAATATTCAAACGTTCCACAAGCCTAATGCTTGCAGTCTGTCAAAACCTGTAAAAAGCACGACACTGAGTCACTGACAACAGTTCAGGTTTCCTGTTGGCATGGTGACGGTCCGTCATTCTGTAGCGTTAGATGAAAAACAAAGTATAACCGGCCAGAAAACCATACGAATTAAATTGAAATGAGGCAGACACTTACCTTAAATTCATTTACAACACCAATGCAATTTGAAATCGTTATTATGGTAGAATGGAGATAAACATACTGTGTTTGAAAATCAGCAGCATATAACAGAATTATTATAGCTCTAAATTATCCATTTTAAGCCTCATGCTTCTCGTTCGACTTTAAATTAAATTCAGAGCTATAATAATTCTGTTATATGCCGCTGATTTTCAAACACAGTATGTTTATCTCCTAGTTATTGTGGTTTGGCAGTATGGTGCGAAACTTGTGAAATGTTGCTATTAAGCTTTGAGTTAATCAAAATGAGGAACTCAAGATAGATGTAATAGTGTTCCTCTTGATCACTATCACTATCAATAGACTTTGACCATACCTGGTTCGTGGACTCCTGGGTTGTCAGAGATCTCGAGCACCCAGAGATCTCGATGCTGAACGGATTTGCCTGCTGAGTAGAGGTGTGTAATGGTAGGATATCTTTTAGCCAGGTCCTTCAGGAGCTCAGTTAGGCTGTCGAAGTGATGATGTTTGAACTGTGACGGCTCCGTGAATTCCATCTTCTGTCTGTGCTCTGCGATGCGGTAACGATTTACATACTCCATCAGAGTGTCGAAGGGGTCTGCATCAGCGGACTTGGTTGTGATGGGGAGGACGGATGTTGGTCTGGTAATAGAATGGTTTTCTAATATAATTCAGGAGATTCTTGGTGAGAAGATCTCTTCTCTTGAGAAACATTAAGAACAGAGACAGAGCCAGAGAGTGTGACAAAGAGATAGACAGAGAGACACATAGATAGCCAGCCAATCAAACAATCAGACAGACAGACGGACCAGACAGACAGACGGACCAGACAGACAGACGGACCAGACAGACAGACGGACCAGACAGACAGACGGGCCAGACAGACAGACGGGCCAGACAGACAGACGGGCCAGACAGACAGACGGGCCAGACAGACAGACAGACGGCCAGCCAGCCAGCCAGCCAGCCAGCCAGCCAGCCAGCCAGCCAGCCAGACAGACAGCCAGCCAGCCAGCCAGCCAGCCAGCCAGCCAGCCAGCCAGCCAGCCAGCCAGACAGACAGACAGACAGACAGACAGACAGACAGACAGACAGACAGACAGACAGACAGACAGACAGACAGACAGACAGACAGACAGACAGACAGACAGACAGACAGACAGACAGACAGACAGACAGACAGACAGACAGACAGACAGACAGACAGACAGACAGACAGACAGACAGACAGACAGACAGACAGACAGACAGACAGACAGACAGACAGACAGACAGACAGACAGACAGACAGACAGACAGACAGACAGACAGACAGACAGACAGACAGACAGACAGACAGACAATTAGATAAGATTCTTACGCTGATCCCTTTACTAGGGTAAAGTTCTGAGTCACTCCGGGACCTTTCGGCACAGTGACTTGGTGGGACACAGCCTCATACCTGCAATTTGATATACATGATTAGAAATTGTAACATCAATAGACTTGAAAGATGGGTTTGTTTCTGACAAACATCCTTAAAATCTTTGAATTAGTAATGGCATAATAAATGTCCTGTCTAACTGTTTTAGTTATCCTTTAATAAGCTGCTTCAATCAATCACTGCAATTTTGTCTTGAATAACTGCTTACGACATCAAATGATAAATGAATAAAGTAAGACTGAATATGTACAAAACCTGAATAAGGAGTGACTCTTTTCCAATCCAAACACTTTGTTTATAACAGAATTTATGTTGGGTAAGTAAACATTTTTGATAAGCATAAAAATATTTGACAATGGAGTGAGTGAGTTATTGTTTTACGCGGCTTCTGCAATATTTCAGCCATTAGCGGCGTCATTTGACATTGGAATAGATAAAGGAGAATAAATACGAATATAGAATGTCCCTCTAACAGTGTCTGCAGATTATTGGCCAGTGAATCTTACCCCTGAGCCTGTACGGTGATGGTGTAGGTGCCGGGTGTGAGAAGTCTCCAGTAGGCACCAGCGTCCACAGACTTGACAGGGTGGGCGATTCCCTCCACCAGTATCTGTGCGTCCTTCACACCCTCCCCAGTACTGCTGTCTCTCACGAACCCATGCACTCCGATATGCACCTGGAGACAGAAGGGTGATGATGATAATGATAATGGTAACAAGAAGCTAAAGTTATAAACATTCCCCCAAAATTGGTTTTCATTATAGTTCCCACTTTCATTATAGCAATGACAACTTTGCAGTGTTGAGGGTCCATAGGAAATTTGCCCACCCTCTTCAGGGATGACAATGGTTATTTTGAAAAACAGCTGAAATGCTTTGAATTTAGATTCTTAAATGGTCATTCATCAATAAACTACAGTAAGGAAAATCTCAAAATCAGGTGATCAGCTGAAAATTGCCATCCCTGCCTCTTGGCTTGGTGTCCCAACGAATCTACAGCAGTAGGACACGCTAACCATTGCAAAAAGTCTCATCTGCTCAGAAAAGTTCAAAATGACCCCCTCAACTGACCACCTTATAACAACTACTGCAACTAGGATTTCTGTGGAAGTACTATGGTATCTAAGTTTTCTGTTTGAACATATACAATATTCAATTTTATTTCAACAAAATGACCAACCTTCATACAATTCACAATTTCAGCACTAGTTCAAACATTTCTGTCACTTTCCCTACAATGCTGGGTATTAAGGAAGGCAGCAAAATCACCTATCTTTTAACCTCCTATGGTACGATGCATCATGGAACCCTGATCACTCCTATTTGTCCAAGATTCAATATACAGTAAAAAATGTTTTCTTCACTACAAGTCTCAGGGCATCAACCTTGTCCAATTCTAATAATACTGAGTGTTAGGCTAGGCAGCAACCTCTATCCTTTAATCGTTTTATATCAAAGATTCTAAATGAACTTGATCTATATATATTATATATATATATTGAAAATATATAGAGTCATAAGTAGAAAAAAATTTACTGGCTAGTACTTTCATATAATATATATATAAATAGGTACTGCTTATAACTAAAATTGTTTCACAATGATAACAACCCATTCAACCAATTCAGAGTCATATCATATTTCACTTGACCCAGAAAAAAACAATTAATCTAACGAGTTGACATTTGAAACAATGAGGTCAGTGAAGTGATATGACCAGCTTGCTTTATGCAAAAGAGCTATATTGGATTATGGTTAGGGTTCAGTAGATCTTTGGGAATATTTTTGTTACATTTAAAATTCACAAATTCTGATATTATCTATGTTATCTTTGTGATATTTTTCATACTTCCTCTAAAAAAAAGCCAAATCAATACATTGAATAAATGTTTGATTTGTTTATGACTGATAACATCAGATTTGTACCGTAAAAATAATGTTGAAATATATTACTCAGTACATATCCTTATAAAGTCTTCAAAATGGTTTAACAGCACATAAAAATGTTCTTAAAATTTAGATTTACAGTTAGTTTAATTCTTCATTATGATCATGTCTGAAAAATATCAAAGTTGTCAGGATTTAGATAAAATAAGTATGCTTGTGGTTATTTTATTCCATTAAATGTTTTGTTATAAAGTAGCCGTTTCATGAAACCTACGTCGTTCTCAGCAAAAAGCCGTTGAACCATGTAATACCAGAGATAAAAACATAAGCCATATGCAGGATTACAAAACCTTCATTGAATAAACTATGTTTAAACCATGAGCCTAGTTAAGATCTGCATACCAAGTGGATAGAATAGTATTGTTATACTCCCACTTTGAATTACAGTTGTGATGTCATCCTATTGTTCTCTCCAGCAAATATATTTCCAGGATAGAGTGCTGCAAGATTTTACTTGATATTTCTAAGTTTTATATTTCTTTCAGTGGCATTTTTAGAAGTTGGTTTGATGAATAAGTACAAATATATGGTGTTAGTATCTACACTGAAACGTCACATCTCTTTGCAATAAAGAAGTTGTAAATCCATATATTTGTATTTCTTCAAGTTCTATATTGTTGAAAAAATAAGGTGAATGTAATCTAAGGGTCATATCCTTGTGACTATCATTTCCTTTAAAATAATGGGCCTTGACTTCATAATGGAGAGTTACGAGGACATTATCCTCTACAAAATGCAGAGGTGAATACTAATGGGGTCGTTGACTAATTGTTTTCTGTTCACGCTCAAAAATCAATTTGATATGAATAAATACAATAGCTGGTGACTCTCATTCTCTCCCAACAGAGATAGATCAAGTCTAATAATCCTGATCTAATCTCTGTTCTAATATGGTAGTTCTTGGGCTACAATGGGAAAAGTCTCACTGGATGCAAGCAAAGTTAGTTGTGCAATCAGCAAGATTGTTTCAAAAGATTCCTATATAAAGTACTTTTTATTTCCATTTTTCATTTTCCTATATATATATATGTATATAAAAACATTATCTGTGAAATCTAAGCCATATAATAACGCAACTTATTTGCATTATTGCAATAAAACCTTCTCGAGGCGTAACCTGAGTTTATATCCAATAACCGAGCAGCAAATGAATATTACAGATGGAGTGATAACTGACTTGACAAGGTTGATATTTTTCATATGTTGCCCTAGGGCAAAATATAACTTTTTCATTGTGACGTCACGTTAAAAACAATGCTTTAACTTCACAGTTCACCTATGACGTCACAATCTAGTCCGCCTATACTCTTAAGTAGGTTTTGAGTGTTTTCTTAAATTTTGGGACTACGGTAATAAACAGAATATTATATTCGTGCCCATGAAATACTCTCGCTCGGGAAATACTAATATTTAGGCACTCGTGTCGTAAACATAGTATGTCATGGACACTCATATAATATCCTCTATTTATAAATACATTCATTACATTGAGCAATAAACGACAGGTGTTTCTCTGATAGCTAACTGATGTCTTCATGTTGATACTATTGATGTATCATGTAAGCTCTAATGATTAATAAATTAAAACTTATATAAGGTAAGCTGGTGTGTTAGCTAATGAATAATATACAGGTGTTTCTCTAATCAGAGTTGTTCCTAAATGATCAGCTGAGGGGTCATTACCACAAGAAATGGGACCCTCTGCAATGGCAAAAGTATCGTATTTCTCAAATTTTTAAAGGACACCAAGCCATAAGTGTTGGCAAATATCCCCAGGACCCCCTTTAGGAACAACACTGCTACCGTAATTTCTCTATTAATTCGACATCTCCAATAATTCGACCATACACTATTATTCTGATGTCACAAATTCAAATCACATCTAAAAGTTCAACCAACTGCCAAAAGATTATGTTCCTGTGATTCAACCACTGCTGAAAATAATGGTTTAATTTGCAAAAATAAAATTTATAATTGCAATGTGTAACTTTCCCTGGTGCAGTAATCAATTAATAGTATATTCATTATGATAACTATGGCATTTTCATGTGGTCATCTATGGAAACTATGTATTAATTATATATAATATAACTTCCTGATATCTATCTAATATTTCAACCACAGTACCAAATGAGCCACCAAAAGTGAAATTAGTTCAACCATAGACATTTTCTGAAAATCTTTTGAAAGGTTTAGGGTTGAATTAATAGTGAAATTACAGTAATAGTAAATTGCTGCCATTTTGTTGAAAAAGGAACCAGACTATTGATGTATGATATAGGCTCCAATAATTGATATATCAAAACTAATCGCAGGTAAGCTGGTCTGAGGTAACGAGGCAGGTGTTACAATGATAATCATGTGATCAACATTCCCGGCTGACGAGTGCCAGGTAAATCATTCTCTTTATAAAAACTATTAACCATGAGTTTTAAAGGGGCAGTAGCACGTTTTTTGATAATTTTATATTTTATAATTTTCACTAATAATTGTACGATAATGCTGAAATGTATTACTTTGATAGTGTCTAAAATCTCATTACACACGCCAATTATCCATAGCTAGAGGACAAAGTATGAAGATTTACCTAAAATCCATTGGCGGCCATTTTTTGTGAACACCTTTAATTCATTTTGTGTATGGAAAAGGAATCGCATGGCTAAACTTTACGTTATATATTTTAATTATTACTGCTCCATTTAGTTTAAATACATCGTCTTTCAATTGGAACCATTTATTTTCATTTTCCTGACATCACCTTATATTCCCCCTAAAAACGTGCTACTGCCTCTTTAAACATTCTGAGGATTTATATAATAAGTGGGGGAAAACACATTGACTTCAAATGATGAGTTTGTTGCTCCATTTCCTAAAAAAATATAGGCTGATTATGATTTGTTGCATGTTAGGCCCAACACTTTATTCTGAGTATTCATATAAGCATTCCACCAAGATATTCTATTAATGAAGAATTGGTTTTATCATTTCCAAGTAGACAAAAGGTTCTGAGACTGTTCCTTATGCAATATTGTCAGCAGCTAATCAATGTCCCTACTGCGACATCAGCGAATAAAATAGAGCCATTGGCTCTGTAGCTTATCAGGCTTCATATCAATTAGAAGATAAATAGTTGCGTTTGTAAAATTTCCGGGATTCATTGTTATTCAACACCCGCAAATTTAGTTTAAAACCAACGGCGTTAGCCGGAGGTTTTAA
The DNA here is from genome assembly GCA_916613615.1 of Steromphala cineraria. NCBI lineage: Eukaryota > Metazoa > Mollusca > Gastropoda > Trochida > Trochidae > Steromphala > Steromphala cineraria. The sequence continues at coordinate 10,256,342 of OU744728.1, forward strand.
ACGCTTAAATTTGCGGGTGTTGAATAACAATGAATCCCGGAAATTTTACAATCGCAACTATTTATCGATATTGCAACATGACCGTTAGTTATAAGCATTTTAAGAGCGAACTCTATTTTTGCGTAGGGAACTCTGAGTTGAAAGGATCTAACGACTGATCCATTATTGTTATAGGTGTTCGCAGCTATAAAGAAGAAGGAATTCCCAGTGTTATAGACATAAAAATAGTGTTCTAATATTGCAAACCAGTTGCACTCATAACGGTGAGATCATATAGTTTTCACTGTGAAATTTACGATAGAGAAAACAGTTATATAATTCATGAACCAACAGGAACAAACCCGACTGAACAAATATCTTAAACTCGCCCAGACCATTGTGACGGTGACGCGATCATTATGACGTCATAACCGTTGGCCTTTGTGACGTCGTGCCATGGGAACGGCATTCGAAAGAAACCGGCCGCATGGCTCAAGGTGGCAAATTAGGAGAAACTTAGCCAATTAAGAAAGTTTGGTTACATAAAACTAAAGCAAATAGAAAAGGATTTTTGGCATCTACGGGAATGCGCAAGTTAGAAAATGACAGCAACAACAGTAAAATGTGAATGGGTCACGAATATTGGGAGAATCAGAACATTTTAATGTTGAGGTGGACCAAATAATGTATCCTTTCGCGGTGATTCGCCTCAGCCAATTTGTGGGTGTTCATTGCCATTTAACACTGGCAAATTCTTCAAATCAACCAATCAGAAACGAGTATTTACCGAAGTCATGTTACAATTATGCTTTAAGGTGTGGCACCGACAATTGCCACACCTTAAAGCATAATTGATATGAGTAGTCAAGAGGTCTGTACACAAGGTTTCAACTTTCTAGGCCTTATGCATCTGGAGAAGAAGATGAAAATATATTTTAAGGGTTGTGGTAGCCATGGCCCTAATTAGGGTCTACAGGGCCAAAAAACGATCCTCGCTAGTCAAGGAGTCTGTACACAAAGTTTCCATGCCCTGCCATGCGCCTATCGGCCGTACAGGTCAGATGAGCTACTCAGTCTCTGTGCTAAGCACAACACATATTTTAGATGTTGGAGCTCAATGCAGAGGATATTACACCGATGTAGCAGGATTCTCAATGTTGAATGTTAATTTGGAATAGCTTTGAGAAGCCAAAGTGCCAAATAAGTGATCGAAATGAAAATAGTTCAACCATAGACATTTTCTGAAAATATTTTGAAAATTTAAGGATAGAATTAATAGAGAAATTATGGTAACCATTTCCACGTTGTTGTGGTATGATTATAATATACTGAATGTTAGGTCCAAATGCTTTTTTCCAACTTACAATTTGGGAAATTATAATGGCAAACTACAGAGAGAGAGAGAGAGATCTGGGGTTTAACGCTGCTTTCAACAGTATTTCACTTATATCGCGGCTGCTAGTATTATTGCAGGGAGAAGGCCGCAACACGATTGTGGTTATGCATTGTTGTGAAACCTGCGAGCATTGGATGGAGCGACAAACTACAGACCAATCCAAAATATTCATAAACTTCAATGTTAATTTGGTGTATAATTTAGTCATTAGGTATTCAAAAGAGGTATTCCACCAATATATTGACTCAAAATGAGGAATGGTCTCACCAGTTCCAAGTAGGCGAGAAGAGCTTCCCTGTTGTTGTCCCATTCCTCGGTGAGTTGCGAGGGAGGCGGGTACTTGCAGCAAGACAGCTCCAGGGTGATCTCAAAACAGTTGCTGTGCAGGTAGTTGTAGTCTTGCATACCCCCTGGGGAGAGAAACGAGAGTTCACATCAGAAGGTGTGGTGATCTGGGGTTAACGCTGCTTTCCTCAAATCAAATACTCTTACAATTTTGAGAGGTCATATAAAACAAGGCAAAAGTGAGCGCGGCTCACATACCCCCGCCTGTAGTTTGACCGCCTTCACGTAACATTAATTTGAAAATTTATGATTATGACTTAGAACACAATGATCTTGCAACCCTAAAAACTATTTCACTTCAAAACATCCCCGGCTATGTACTTTTTGAATAAAATTCTGGGAACCCTGGAATTACCCCTAAAAGGCACAACAGCACTATATAGTCGAACCTTGTTTTGGTTACAGGTGAAAATCGTCCGGATAGCAAATCGTCCGGTTAACTGGGTCATTTCTCTTAAGAAATATAGACACAATGTTTGAAAAATCTTGTCCATAAGGTGAGATTTATGGATATACGGAGTCTGGGTATCCGAGGTTCAACTGTATACTTTCATACCAAATTTGAAGTGTGCAAGTCATTTGGTATTTATATATGCTCCGGAAACAAGACAAAGTAAAAAGTTTGACTTTTTTTGGTCAAGATTTCAAAAATTAATTGGACCATTGAGCTGAAACCCCTAAAAGGCACCACAGCACCATATAGGCTACCTCCATACCAAATTTGATGTTTCTAAGTGGTATAGTTTTTCAGTTATGCTCCGGAAACGAGACAAAGTCCAAAAATCGGACCGTTTTTGGTCAAAATTTCAAAAATTATTTGGACCATTGAGTTGAAACCCCTAAAAGGCACAACAGCACCATATAGGCTACTTCCATACCAAATTTGAAGTTTCTAAGTGGTATAGTTTTTCAGTTATGCTCCGGAAACGAGACAAAGTCCAAAAATCGGACCGTTTTTGGTCAAAATTTCAAAAATTATTTGGACCATTGAGCTGAAACCCCTAAAAGGCACCACAGCACCATATAGGCTACCTCCATACCAAATTTGAAGTTTCTAAGTGGTATAGTTTTTCAGTTATGCTCCGGAAACGAGACAAAGCCCAAAAATCGGACCGTTTTTTGTCAAAATTTCAAAAATTATTGGGACCATTGAGCTGAAACCCCTAAAAGGCACCACAGCACCATATAGGCTACTGCCATACCAAATTTTAAGTTTCTAAGTGGTATAGTTTTTGAGTAATGTTCCGGAAACGATTTCGGACGGACGCACGGACGGACGGACGCACGGACGCACGGACGGACACGCGGAGCGCTATATACCCCCGACTACGTCGTAGCGGGGGTATAACAATAGAGCCAGTGGCTCTGTAGCTCATCAGGCTTTACATTTCCTTTTGCTTTAGTGTGTGGTTCCCCCCTTAGTATGGAATAAAGAGTCACAAATCTACACTTTTTAATCCTCACTAGTCAAAGAGTCTAAACACAAGATTTCAGCTTTCTAAGTCTTTTGGTTCTGGAGAAAAAGAAAATAGGCTTCTAGGGTGTGTCACCAAAGTTACAATTTACAATCCTCACTAGTCAAAGAATCAGTACACAAAGTTTCAGCTTTCTAGGCCTTATGCTTCTGGAAAAAAAGATGAATTTAGTTTTTTTGGCATGGCTCCTGTGACCCTTATTAGGGACCACAGGGCCACCAAAGCAACAATTTATAATCCTCACTAGTCAAGGAAATTGTACATAAAGTTTCAGCTTTCTATGGCCTTATGGTTCTAGAGAAGAAGTTGAAATTCAACAAAGTTTACTGATGGATGGATGATAGTGAGGCCCTGAACTCAGGTCATATTTGTAGATTTATCACTTTTGTGTGCTTGTGGTGAAACCGGAGAGCATCAGCTTGAACTAGTGAAGCATTGGTGGTACTGTGCCGAAATTCAGTGTAACATTGCATCCAAACCTCAAATGAACTAAGATCTATATATATAAGATATTGCTTCACTATTTCAAAGTTTGTCCCATAAGCCAGCAACCTAAGCTTACACGGCGACCTTGCTGATTTGATTGGCAAGATTTGAATGACAGCTCAATTACCTGTAATGGACCCTGGTGAGATCTATAAGCTAATGTAGTGAACCAATATAGATCATGATTATTGAGATTGCATCCAAACCTTCCTGCGTGTGGAACTATTTTCAGCTTTTTTGAAAGCTTTTGTCTCATCCCATTACTGAATGGTAACTTACACGTTAAAGCTATGAATATCATCTAGAAGCTCATTGGTCCTCTGATGAAAATACCAGATCTACCCCTTATATCACAGTATCAAATACGAGTTTGAGTATATCTTCTGGCTGGGAGTGAGAGGGTGATCTCATGGACAGGTTATTTGTTGTCAACCGCTTGGGTTTCTATATGTTTGGAAGTCGTACCCCTCCTTCTAAATCTTTTCTCTTTTAATAAAGTTTAATCCAATTAATGCGGCTACCTATATCCTTTAGATCCATGTAGTAACCAGCTTGTTACCTCCTCAAGCCTACCATGGACAAGCGTGTCCTCAGCTTTGAGTTTTCCTACCACATGCGCAGACCTGACATCCTACCGCAGCCCGCCAACAAGTGAGCGACCCGCCATAACCATCAAGTATCAACCTCAACCACCATCAGAAGATCCCATCCCAGGATCAACACAGACCAAACAAATATGAAGATATACACAGAAGAAAAAGACAACCTCCCATGTCGCAACCTCTTCAATTTAATCACCTTAACCTTCGCTGAACCCACCACTTGCTACAACCGTGAAGAAAACAATATCCATTAACAAGCCTGCCTTCTTGCCACAATTGTTGAACAATATCCCATCTTAATCCTACAATTATGCCGTTCAGAAAAACAAACTACTGTCACATTGCTACCACATTGGAAATCAGTTTCGGAAAGGTTATATATAAGGCACACGGTAACATGTCTTGGAATTAAACCGATTGTTTAGCTAAGGACATGCATACTCTAACTCATCTTCCTACGCAGAGCCTAAAAGGCCAGTTTCCAAACTGTCATTTTATGCCTTGCTGCATAGCCTTGAGTTTTCTGTGCTTGCTCTCTACTCTGTAGGGGCACTATAGCAGCACAGAAAAGTAAAGTCTCTGCAGCAAGGCATAAAATGACAGTTTGGAAACTGGCCTTTTAGGCTCTGCCTAGGAAGATGACTCTAACTTGTCTAAGGACGAATTTGATGTTGAAAATCAGAAAGGTTCAAATTCAAAAAGCCTTGCGTTCAGTGATACAGTGTTTGCGGCGGGTATCCTTCTTTTAGCATTGAGTGTTTGTGAGTACACAAGAACATCCATGGCATTTTGTGTTACTGAAATCAATGCTGTGTTTTAAAAATAGTAAATAACAACTGATTAAGATATACAAAATATTTTCAACAACAGACTCATATACACAGTGTATTCTTTCAGTAAAGTGTTGTTCTATAGGTGATCAGCTGAATGGGTCATTTCGGCATTTTGTTTGGCTGATGGGCTCCTGTATTATGTATAAGTATCCTACCTCTAGTAGATATTAAAGACACCAAGCCAAAAGGTTGTGCAATTCCCCAGGACCCCCTATAGGAATTCAGTGTTGGTTCTAGGTGTTCAGTTGAGGGGGTCAGTTTGGCCTGTTCTCAGCTAAAAGGACCCCTTAAAATAGTAAAAGTATCATACTTCTCAAAATCTTAGGGGACATCAATTCAAAATGTTGATTAAATTTGCCAAGGACCTCCTCTAGAACAACACTGATTGGATAGTATAAAGTGATAATTATGAGGACATATGTCACAAACTCTTACCTGGGACATCATACCAATGAGCTCCATTTGTTATACCAGCCGGGAATTTATCACCGGAGCAGATGTTTCCCTTGTGCATGGTGCGATGATTATTTGCGTATGTGTGAGCTAATAATTTGAACACTTCGTCATCTGGAGATTTGCCATAAGCGCCTGTAATTTCGTGTCCTGCCGTGTCATCATATGGATAACTTGCGACAACACTGCCAGCATGTAGATTAGCAGACAAAACAAAAGGCTTCGATTCAATCCATTTAATTAAAGCTTCAGTTTCTGGTTGCATTGGATTTTCTGGTTTCTCTTGAAACTGATCTGGGAAATTTCTGTTCAAATCGACATCATGAGCATTATGTCTCCCTGGTCCGGTGCTACAATCTCCAACACGAGCACTTTCAAAACCGTCTGGGTTCATGGTGGGCATTATCAAGATATTTGTACTGTCAACAATGTTTGTAACTCTGCTATTACTTCCATATTCCTCTAACAGATATTGGGCCAAATAAATCAAAACTTGTCGACTTATTACTTCATTTCCGTGCATATTTCCCACATATTTAAACATAGGTTCTCCTGGTTCAATCTCGTCTATTTTATCAGATATTTGAATTGCCCACAATGTCCTGTTTTCAACACTTGTCCCAATATTGTGAACTTTTGCAATATCCGGATAGTTAGCGGACATATTGTGTAGAAAGTTTGTGAGCTCATCATAATGAATATATCTGCTTGTATCGATCTCGCGTTCAATACGAATATTTGGCAAACAATATACACACGGCGAAAGTATGGACACAAAAGCTAAAATTATTGTCACCATCTTCCGTGTCTCCGTTTTCCTGATAGACGTCGCCATGTTGGCCAACAACTCCGACCTTCACCTTGGTCGGTGTGACGTAGGTGAAGGCCGTGACCTGTGACCCCTGCCCATGTTTCATTATCCCACAAGCAAACACAAAGTTTGAAGAAAGCCACTGGTATGTAACGATGTAAGCAAACACTGTGTGCAGAGGCGACCATGGGGTGGGAGGTGCTCTTATTCGTGCCTAATATCATAGGTAAATTGCACGTGATTTTTTTTATTCCATTGTTTATAGCATGATTTGATTGCATTTCCATTTGACAGACAGGTTGTTGACAGGTGTGATTGATATGTCGCCACAGAACGCTGAATAATACACCCGCTGATCATCATCAAAAAGGCTTGACTCAGATCGTCTCACCTTGACGTGCGGGAATTTCGTCAGATCTGTTGTCAATATATATAGCCTTTGATTAGTTAAAGATACATCACCAGATCTATATAGAATTCATAAATAGGTTCTTATCAAATAATTCGTATCCAATAACATAGTTCGGTGCAATAATCATTCAACAATTTTCTTTTTCATTGAATAAATTTGTTTTGATCAATGACAAAGTACCTGATTTTAATGTTGAAATACACACCCCTCCTATGACTAATTAATGTAACATGCTATAATAAAACAAACCAATTAACTTCATGCACCCTTATATATGTGTGCTTGAATTATCATTAGTGGAGCACAGTGTCGTTGTAGTGGTTAGCGTGATAGCATGTCGCGCCAAAGGCCTGGGTTCAAATCCCGGTGGAGACACAAAAATTTGTATTCTGGGCTTAACACGTACTGTGTTGGTTCCTTGGGCAAGGCCATTCATCCACATTGCACTAAGTTCACCCAGCTGTACAAATGGGTACCTGATCATTGGGAGAGTACGGACCTATATGATCGGGCGAGGCGCTAAGTAGCTGAATCGTAAGTACAAGTCCTTCAGTGCAATAACATACATTGTATCGCCAATGTATCGCCGTTGAGCAGTCCTTGACTGGATATTAGGTGTTCAAATTGCTATTATTATTACTATCCCTTACTTCCTTGTTTATCATGCTGTTGTCAGATGATTAATGCTTTGGGTAATTCCTAAATAACACTCAGAAAAAGAAAAGGACTCAAATTGCAAACGGTAGATGACAGCAGGGTGTGATTGCAACAACGATGTTTGTAAACAGTTCTAAGAACTTGTTTTGAGATATGCTGTTCTTACTAGTTCATTAGCGGGTATGATCATCAATTTCACAGTTGCTAATGCTAGTCTCATTGTTGGTTGTAAACTCTCAATGTCCTTTGTGTAACCCTGCAAATAATACACCACTTTCTGTTTACAGAAAGGAACTGATGCAAACAATCTCAACTCAATTTCAACTATTCCAAGTAATTGATTGGTTACTAAGCAAATGTTTGCTTAACATACAAAGACTTTGTAACAAATACTGTTTCACTTTCTACACTCTTGATATGCATCTTAAATTGTATTATAGAGTAATCAGTATGTAGTACATTAAAATGGATGACATATAGTATCGAGGAGAAAAATTGAGACTTTTGTCAGTTAAACAAAAATATTTAATTACTCAACAAATTCGATAGAATTTGGCACATACATAGCTCCAAAACTGACGTTTATGAATATGAAAATCAATAGTCTGTAAGTCCCCCTTCTCGCTCGATGCACTTTTCAATCCGTCGCTCTATGCTGTAAATGAGATTGTCTATGTAGTCTTGATTTAGGTTGCGTCCAGGTTTTGTTGATAAGTCTTTGGATATTTTTTGGTTCAAGTTTTTCTACTTTGTCCTAAATATTTGCCAAACGTTTTCAATCGGGTTAAGATCAGGCGAGGCCGCAGGAAATTCTATCACGGTCAAGGGATTTGTTCTGAATCATTCTCGGGTGTGTTGTGACTTGTGAACCGGAGCGTTATCCTGTTGCATTCAATATGGGATACCACATTGTGCAATGTTTGATTCCTTCACTCCCTCACGTATCAAATCACAGTACTTCCTTGAATCAAGTCTTCCGTTGATTTGTAGAAGAGTCATCGTTCATAGTTTGCTGATACCGCCCCATACCATGGTACTGGGTGAGAACTTCGGGACCATTTTCTGGCATCGACCACCTCTTGACCACGCTTTCGGGTTATTCTATAGAACTGAAACTTGGATTCGCTGTAAATATTACATCAGAAAAATCGTGTCCCCTATCTGACCACACCAGGTGAGCCGCTTTGCCATATGGTCATCGGTCATCAATGGAATCTTCAACAGCACTTATTTCACAGAGCCAGAATTGTATAAAGATCGTCTTATTGTCCATTCTGATACTTCAGGGGTACCTTGACTTGCAGCCTTTACAGCAATTTGTTTTGACGACCAGTTCGGGTAATGCGAGGCGAGACGCGCAATGCGTCGTCTGTCATTTTCGCCTAGGGAAGCAAGACGGCCCAATCCGGGCTTGCGCTCTAAACCTAAACCAGCTTGAAATTTCTTAATATTTCGGAATATGGTAGATCTGTGTAGTTGTGTTATATACGTACACGTTATTTAATGGATCTGATACCCGATTCATACAATGCGAAGAGACGATATCTCTGATCTTGTTCTGCCATACTCTACTTCTGCATCTTCGCGAAGTTGTGTACAACGAATAAATTAAATTTTGATACGCTTAAAGAAAGATCCATCAAATTAACTAGAATTAACTGATGTTGCAATTTTCTGCACGATACATTATATCTTATTTGGGTTTTACCTTTTGTTAAACTCAATTGTTTTGCATTTGAAAATATCCTACTCAGACGTAGTTGACTTATTCTGTCCTCTTTGATAAAAATAATTCTTGCTTTATGTTATGTGTTCATTATTGACAACAGCTTGCTGTTTCATCCTCTCTATACAATATGGCTTCATGTATATCTCTGTGACGAGCCTGAGTCACATCTGTAAAACATTGTCTAGTTTCACTTTATAGAGAACTATTGACTACTGCTGTTATCAAAGCTAAATGGTTGAGCATAGTGATTATTAGAATAGTTACAGATAGTTCATTTAATATGGCTTAGAGAGATTACACTAGGTTCTTTGGTTGCACATTCAAATATTTGTTGCACCAACAAATCATGAATCATTTTGGACGATTGGATCCTTTTTCAATAGAAGTCTTTCAAATTTAAAAGATGAATATTTTGAAAATGAAGTTACTGTAATATTTTCACCACTAGCATTCCTAGTTACTGGCACTTGTAAATTTTACCTGCATTTACTGAAATTAATTTGCGCTGGTGCAAGATCTTTATTGCTGAATCTAACCTGCAATTCAAAGGATGAAAATTGATATTGATCACAAACTGTTCTCTGTACTACATCTAGTATGTGAAACATTATTTGAAACATAAAACATAATGTATTTGAATCTAACAGAAAGCACACATTGGAGCATTCTCTCCCCACAGAGGACGATCAAGTCATGAAATGTTGATATAGCCTCTGTTATAGTACTCCGAAATCTTTGAGTTCATGCAGTTTCCCCTTGTCTAATTGCACCACAATCCATTTGAATTTCTTTATCAAATGACAACGCTTCTCACATGGAAAGGCTGGTTACAATCACAATGTCGTTGTCATGATTCAGTATTCAAATGATGATTTAAGAACAGCGTCTCGTATTGCACAACTAACTTTGATTGCCTCCAGTCAGGCACGTTAAAATAATCGATGTGTCCTGTCCTGTTTTCTATCAAGTTTTAGCGACTAATGTGACCCCCCTTCTGTATTCTATATAATAGGTAGAGATTACGCTAAAATCTTTATTTCTTGACCGATTTCGTTCAAATTTGAGATGTAAGTTTATCTCAACATATAAAAACGATGTATGAGTGCAAAAGTCCAGGTTTTGAATATTTTTTGTTGTATTGTCCACTCCGAGATTCGAACCCCTGTGCCAGTCAGGCATCTCCCATTCTAGCCCACAAACTCGGCGTCATATAACAGAGGCTGTATCAACATTTCATGACTTGATCTGACTCTGTTGGGAGAGAATGACATTGGAGATGACATATTTAGGTAGATTGTTACCGTATTCGACCTAATAAGCGCCCACGCTTAAAAAATTGACTTGGGTGGACACTTATTAAAGTTGTGTGAATGACTACCAAACATAAAGACTGCTCAAATGGAACTGTGTTTAGATTGTCTTTGATAACTAATAAAGATGTTCAGAACAAACTTACACATTATTGAGTAAAAAAGCAGGACGCTTATTATGTAGAAAACAGTATTTCACTTCCAAAAAGGGTTGTGTTTCCATTGGCGTCGGTGAATTGTTCTAGAGCATAACTTTGATTATGATTGACCAATCCTCACCAAGCTAGGTAGACTCTCTCTCCATATCTTTTTTATCTGCCTTTCAGGTTTGAGCTTTGATTCAATGTTTTGTCTGTTTCCATGGTAACCTTTTTTTAAAGGGGTAGTCAAAGGCGGATCCAGAAAGGGTTTGTGCACCCCTCCCTAAAGAGTTCCAAATATATTATATGGCGAGAGTTGAATTTCTCATCCATGATAGAATTATAAAAAAATAGTGAAGAGCAGGGAAGTTTAACCAAATAAATATTCACCAGAGATATGCTTTGATTCAAAGTCATAAATATGAAAGTTGTACTTCTGACATCCTTGGTTCACGCCCCATTTAAATGAAAATCCTGTATCTGGCTTTTAGAGCTATTCAGCCAATCATGAAGAACTACAGAGGCAAAGGATCTACTTTTGAAGATCCTAATATTATCGGGTTATAAACTTTAAAAACTACTTATAAATACTTATAAACTACTAATTATGTCAAATTCATATTTCAGGGTATGTTAGGATACTCCTTGCAGGGGCTGCCTTGCTGCTTTTCTACCACCCGATACCTTGCACGATCCTGTATGGAGTTTCCATTCTTCTTGATGGTAAACTTTTATAGAAATTCCACTCTTCAAGAAAAGTGATTTTTCAATCAAATATTTGATATCGTTGAAACATAAATCTTGATTGCTTTGTGATAGCCTTTGAAGAGTCACTCCTTGAGTTGATGGTGTCATGTTTGATGTTGAATGATTTTTCCATAGACTTGCATGTTAAATAGGTGTAGAATAATAATTTTCATGAAAAAGGTTGTTGGGTCCTTGTAAAACTTTGCAGGTTGAATTGAAATCATCTCAGGTTGAAGTTCATAATTACTGTTGTATTTTCTGATGAATGTTTATGCAATGTCGCCCGATTTACCACTATTTGTTCGAAACTTGCAAACGTGTCCCAAAGAGCGCGATTATAAACTTAGTCACAACTATGTACATAATTTGATTATATTGCTGTCGTTCCTAGGATAAAAGATGGAAAAATAAAATATAAGCTTGGAGCTGAGATGATTCTTTACAAAAGTGAATAACTTTCCGACGGAAAATACAGTTGAACACGGATATATAGCTAACTCGGATAAAGCGAAAAATCGGATATAGCGGGAAAAAAATCCAGTCCCGTAAATATCATTAAAATTATATGCGTATAGCGGATAAAGCGAACTAAATTCTTTGGTCCCTTGGAGTTCGTTATATCCGAGTTCTATTGTAGATTCATGAAAATTATTTATGCTACACTAATTTAACATGCAAGTCTATGGCAAAAACGTCAATGTCCGAATATAACTGGCACAGTCTGTATATCAATTTAAGCTTACCAATGATGTCATTTGATTGATAAAAACTCCCTTAATTGAAAAGTACCATTTTAAAGATTATCAGTTTCAGGCAATAATTGTATGCCAGGTCATGACAGTAATGTGTATCAACAGTGACAAAATATCTATTGATTATTCATACTGACATTGTTTTCACTTTTATGCTAATATATTTCTATATAAATGCTATTTCATAGTTACCATGGTTACAGGTGTTGATGGGTATGCAGCGAGAAAGCTAAACCAGACATCTGCTTTTGGTGCATGGGTGAATATACCAGTTATTTCCTTCTATTGATTATTGAGAACTCACAGGTTAAAGTCTTTGTGTCAGTATTGCAAGCCTAATTTTTATGCACCTTGAGCAAATAGTTCACCATAATTATTGCGAAAACGGTTACCTCTAAACCAACATTGACTTATTTCTCTCCCTCGGAGAGATCGTTCAGAGTGTGCATAATAAAATTTTTCTAGTGGTCTGCGTGTTGTTCTTACTGAATTATCTCCCTTGGAGTTAACTCCCTTGAATTCTCAAATCCAACTGTCATTCTTTTCTCTGTACGCCGAGAGACCGGTCGTAATCAGTGTGACTCTTGTGTTTTTCACTCAAGTTGGATTACTTTGGGATACGTTTTGCTTTTCTTGGATTACTTCCTTCACTTGGATTACTGTGATTCGTTTGGATTACGGTGATTTCGTTGGATTGTGATTCGTTTTGGATTGTATTCCTGAAGTACTTGGGTGAGATTTTTCTTGCGTGTTGAAAAGACTATCTTCCATCATGTCTACTCAGAAGAAATGTGTTGAGTGTCAGAGATATGTCGTAGTAAGCGTCAACCCGCATGAGGAAGGAGTTACCATCCTGCAGGGTGGCACTTGTCTAGACTTTATCCCAGGGAATTAGCTTGATGCTATAGGATCCAACCTAGGAGTTCTGGGGAGAGCATCTTATGAGACAGGCAGGAGTGGACAGAGACACACAAGATGATGACGTCATAGATATGATGGTTTATTCAGAGTAGCTGTTACAAAAGTAAAGAGGGGGAGGTCAGCTGTAACGTCGACGGCACATGGAGGCATAGTGAATGCCTCATGGCCCATAACCCACTTGCTGACTCCACTCCTACTTCCACTCAAAAATACACTACAATATCCACTCAACATCTAGTGTAAAATCTACTGATTAGAATATCTGAACAGCCCTATTTAAAGGGTATATTTGACATTTGATTTAAGAGCCTTGAGCAAATAGTATGTCAGCATAGGTTGTGATTGACATTCACTTCCTTGCGTCTCAATGATACAATTGCATATTTCTATAGCCCTAAGTGATTTACAATTAAGCATTGGATAATTACCGAAGCAAATACAATAATACTGTTATAGGTAGGTGATTGCCTTGGGCAACATCCTTAGACAATGGAACAAGGCAAGATCCTAAAACAATGAAACAAAGATTCTGTTGTGGTTTGACAAAATTACTTGAAAATATTGATAAACTTATGGATAGGAAAATATGAAAATAATGGAGTATATATATACATATATAAGCACTATGATAGATATCTCTGTAAGGGCGATCCGCATTCTCTGTGTTATGCTTGCTGTGACAAGTCCTCATGTACTTACGCCAAGCGCTGCCTTTTGTGCAATCACTTATCCCTGGATGACTGGCAAGTTATGTACAATCTTAGATCCAAGCCGAAGACTCCCAAGCGTAAGGCTTTGGCTAAACCATCTCCTCCCACCAAGAAGGCTAAGACCTCACCTATTCCTCAATCTGAGAAGCCTAAACCCTCAGAGTTGGAAGAGATAAAGGCGATGCTCTCCACCTTGACGTACTCTATGGCCGCCATCAAGAAAGAGTCGGCTGAACGCTTCTCGGCCTTGGAGAGCAATATCTCATCGAGTCGTACGCGGTCTGACTCCCTGACCCCGGTGTCAGTGGAGCGGGCGGTCGATTCAGCTCCTCTGTCGAGCCAAGGTAGCACGGACCCAGACCCCGTTGCTTTCCGAGGCCGGCAAGAGCCAAGCAGTGCGACTGCCCGTGATCCCCTCACAATGTCACGGCGCCCAGCGGCGCACGGGCTTCACAGGGTGGTCAGGGTAGCCTGGGGGATCCCCTTAAGCCGTCTGTTAGCACGGGCAGCACGGGTCCTACCGCACCGACCGATGATAACGGCCTCCACGTACCCGCACGGACGGCCCGTGATCAGCAGACGGCCTTCATTGACACGACCAGGCCTCCGCTTATCCCCGTGATTCATGATGTGAACACTAATCCTAGAGCTTGCCACGCCTTCACGGACACGGACTCTTTGGACTTCACTGTGTCGGCCCGTGAGGGTCAGTTTATTATTCCACCGGAAAGTTTTGAATTTGCTCTCAACCCGGATTGGTCCTTCCCGGACAAGATTCAATATCTTCAGCGACTTAAGCCATGTACGGCTCCTATTGTCACGGAAGATACGGCCTCCCCTAGGCCTGAGGAGTTAGGTGCTTCGGGGTCGCTACCCCCCTCCCGGCCTACCAAGTTCTCCTTACCCCACTCTTCGGTCATTAAGACGGCTTGCAACGGGATTAATGACAAGCTTAACTATCTACCGGGCCAGCCTTCGGTCCCCCAGTTTAGACCTAAAGTGGCTTACCAAATGCACAACAGATTCACGGCTCTTGAATCTCCTGTACTTGATAGGGACTTTGATCGACTTAACCCTAAGGCGGTCTCCTTCAGCCAGATTCCTATTTCCAAGACCGATGTTTCCGAAATAGAACGGAATGTTCGTGCCGATATGGATATGCTATCTTATATGAACTGGTTCTGTGCGGGTATCAGGGAGATGCTCCCGCCCAAGTTTGATTCCTATGATGATGTGGCGCCCGATACGTTACAGACCATCAGAGCGGATGATGTAGCCATGGCTCATGGTTTCCTAGACTCAATCTTTGTGGCTTCTCAGGATTTGGCGGCGGCTTCTGCAAATTCTATGGCACGGATTGTTTTGGGAGAAAGGCAACAAAACATTTCAAGGATACGAGATCTTCCAGCGGATGTCAAGGACTCTCTTTTGACCCAGCCTATTCAAGCGCCAGCCTTGTTTAATGGATCTTGTATTCAAGCTAGCGAATCTCAGGATGCCTTGACTTCCAAGTCGTTGAATCTTAAATTGACTCAAGCATTGCTTTCAAGGGGATCCTTCCATGCACAGCGCCGAGGCAATAGCAGCTCTAGACCTAACTACCAGGCCAAGCAATCGGCTCCTCCCCCGCCTCCTTCTTCGCAGTCTCGGGGCGGTTTTCGTGGACGCAGGGACTTTCACCCGTCTCAGGCCAAGGACCAGTCTAAACCTTCCTACAAGGAACAGTCAAGGCCCTTTCGTGGATCGAAGGGCGGTTACAGACGCTGACTACCACGATCCTCCAGTGCCTATCCATCAACCCTTTCGACCGCTTACGTCCCCCGACTTGAACCTTACGATATCGTTTCCCCAGCCGACTACCATCTACCCTCAGGGAAACAGGTTTTTCCTCCAAGGAAAAAAGTTTCAAGCAGCGCTCTCCGTCATCGAGCAGCTCTTACAAAAGGATGCGATCACGGAGCTAGACCCCGCCGACGTATCTCAAGGCTTCTATTCGCCCGTTTTCCTTGTGCCCAAGAAGGACTCCGTAGAAATGAGAATGATCATAGATCTCAAGGTGCTAAACAAGTCTTTTCTAGCCAGACCTCCCAAGTTCACCATGGAGTCCTTGAACAACATTCGGAAACTGATTCTTCCACACTCCAGCTTTGCCAGCCTAGACTTGAGAGATGCATATCTGCACGTACCCATCCACCTCAAGTCCCGGAAGTACCTACGGTTCGCGCTCAATGGCCGCCGTTTTCAGTTCAAGGTCCTGCCCTTCGGAATAGCAGTGGCGCCCTGGCTCTTTATCAAAATGACAGCTCCAGTGCTTCAGTTTCTGCACCTCCATTACATCTGTATCCACGGTTACCTGGACGATTTCTTGCTCCGGCACCAGGATCCCTCCACTCTTCGACAGCATATTCTTCTGGTGCAACATGTCTTCTCCCACCTGGGATGGATTATTCATCAGGAGAAATCAGAACTGATTCCGTCTCAGCGCATCAAGTTCTTGGGAGCCGTCCTGGATACCAACTCGGCAACTATTGCTCCTTCAGAGTCCCGTTGGAATGCGATTCAAGCCCTCATACATCAGTTATTGGATTCAAGCAAGAACCAATCTCTCAGGTCATGGATGTCCCTGCTGGGGTCTCTTACCTCAATACAAGCGTTCACAGCCAGAGGGCGACTGAATTTGCGGCACATACAGTCCTGGATAAACGATTATCGTCATCTGTCCCTGGATGCCCAAATAGTGCCAACCGATGTGGTCCGTCGCGAACTCCAGTGGTGGACCTTGCACTCCCATGTGATGACGGGGGTGTCCCTTTACTCTGCCTCCGCCGCTTCACACCATTTACACGGACGCCTCCAACCAGGGCTGGAGCGCTCACTGGCTCCACTTTACTCTGAGCGGTTCTTGGAACCGGACGGACTCACAGCTTCATATAAACATGCTAGAGTTGAAGGCGGTGTTCTTGGCTCTGCTCAATTGGAAATCTCAACTTCAAAACTCCAGTGTAATGATAGCAACGGACAACTCAACTGTGGTGGCTTACTTGAACAAGCAAGGAGGAACGAAATCGGCTCCGTTGATGCAGCTGACCAGAGACCTCTACGATCTCATAGACAACTGGTCGATCGCTCTTCAGGCCAGGCATATCCCGGGAAGACTGAACTTTCTTGCCGACTCCCTGTCTCGCCGGAACTTAGTCGTATCCTCAGAATGGACGATCCATCCGCAAGTTTTAGATCTGATCGAGGCCAAGTGGGAGAGACCACGGATAGACCTGTTTGCCACCTCTCTGAACTTCAGGCTTCCGTTGTATGTGAGCCCAGTACCGGATCCTCAAGCGGTAGCCGTGGACGCTCTCTCCATATCATGGGAAAATCTAGCAGCTTACGCCTTCCCTCCGTTCAAAATCATACCGGATGTGCTCAGCAAAGTGAGGCAACACAATTGCGTGATTTATCTCCTGGCTCCTGCATGGCCCAAACGACCGTGGTTTCCGTCGTTGCTCGATCTCCTCACGGATCTGCCGCTCCAACTCCCATCTTGGAGGAACCTTCTGCAACAGCCGTCTTGGCAGCCGGAGAACGTCAACCTCCAGGCCTTCAATCTACACGTTTGGAGAATATCCAGAGATCACTGCAGGAACGCGGTTACGCGAAGGACACTTCTAACGCTATTTTCAGATCAGTTAGACCTAGCACTTCCGCCCTCTATGACTATAAGTGGCTCAGATTCCAGCAGTGGAGAGGAGATAGACATTTAGCAGACCATCCCTTATCCATTCCCATGATAGCTGACTTCCTCAACTTCTTACGGCAAGATTGTAAACTTAAAGCTGGTACAATTGAAGGCTACAGGTCAGCCATTGCTTCCGTCTCTGATCTCCAAGGCTTAACTATTGGAACGGATATAACCCTCACCAGACTTTTGAAATCTTACAAGCTGCAGGATATCAAGTCTCCTAACACCTTTCCTAAATGGGATCTCTTGTTAGTGCTTCAATCCCTTCTGTTTATGATCCTATTTCGTTTCTGGTAATTCCTGATTCATTTTTATTCTCACAGGAAGT
The DNA here is from genome assembly GCA_916613615.1 of Steromphala cineraria. NCBI lineage: Eukaryota > Metazoa > Mollusca > Gastropoda > Trochida > Trochidae > Steromphala > Steromphala cineraria. The sequence goes on from OU744728.1 coordinate 10,274,164, forward strand.
CATCCTGTTTTTGTATCAACCTGTTCTGTGTAGTAAACAGTAATGGCTACCCACATGTGTTTTAGTCTGTCTCTCTGAAGTCCCTATCTACAAGATAAGGCCTTGTTACAAACACGCTATCAACACCTTCAACGAGCTCCTTATGAACCCCTATATGCGACTTCCCTCAAGTTCCTAGCTTGGAAAACGGCATTCTTGCTCGCATTCGCCTCTGCTGCTAGAGTGTCAGAACTTCATGCTATAGATGTCTCGTCGATAGATTTTGCTCATAAATACTCCTCAGTGTCCTTCAGAGCCTTGCCTGAGTTCATAGCGAAGAATCAATCTACGGCATCGGGACCTTTAGGAACCAGGGTTTATAACTTGCCGGCTCTGCCTGTACCTGCCAACGCTAAAGACAAAGCGCGCCTCCTGTGCCCAATTCGAGTACTTCGCTGGTACTTGGACTTGTTTTCGGTGGCGAGTGATGTGGTATAGTCACTCTTTGGGAACTCTAACTTCCTGTTGGATATTAATCTTCCCCAGCACATTCCCTCCTTTTAACCTGTCTTGCCTTCGGAAGTAGATTGTACAGGTTAAAATTACGTGGTCGACGTTTTGTCCTAATTACGTTTGGATAGAATCCTTAGATTTGACAGAACTACGTTTTGTCTTTTCGTCTTAAAAACATATATTCAAATCCTCAAGAATTACGTGGTAAATTCGGGAAAATTAATTAAAATTCCCTTATTATCGGACAATTTCCGTAATTCTGTTATGTTTTAGGACTAAAATTCAGGATAATTCTCCGTAAATTATCTCCCTTTATTGACAAATTTCGAAAATTACGATGTTTTTTGGGAGAAAATTACCTTCTAAAAGACGTCTATTAACGAATCTGGATACCCACCTCCTTACGTGGGATTCAGTCAATGTTGGTTTAGAGGTAACCGTTTTCGCAATAATTATGAAACAATCACAATTATTGTTAGTAATTATAAGAAAACTTACCTCTAAACCAACGAATTACTCCCTCCCTCCTCCCCGTTATCCAGTTCTCTGTTCATCGAAAAGAATGACAGTTGGATTTGAGAATTCAAGGGAGTTAACTCCAAGGGAGATAATTCAGTAAGAACAACACGCAGACCACTAGAAAATTTTTATTATGCACACTCTGTACGATCTCTCCGAGGGAGAGAAATAAGTCAATGTTGGTTTAGAGGTAAGTTTTCTTATAATTACTAACAATAATTGTGATTGTTTCATATTTGTCCGTCTAACTGCTGTTTGGAACAATTTCAGAATAAAAATTGATTTTATAGAAAGATGTAAACAAAGTATGAACTGTGGAATAGTACAAATGTGTTCATAACCAGTCATTTAGACAATAAATTTACAATGGTTGCTCTTCTTATCCTTTTTCTTTAGTCGTGAGAACATACAGAAAAATAAATTTGGAAAGTACCAATATATTGCATTATTACCCATATGGTTGAATATAAGTAGTGACATATTTTTAATATGAGCACACCCTGCTAATGGCTGAAATAGTGCCCAAGCGGCGTAGAACAATAACTCACTCACTCACCCAATATTAGCACATGTGCACATATCACTTTTGACTAGCAACGTTTGTTGAAGCAAGAGTTTCTGTATTTTATCGCCTGTTACGTAATAGCACCATTGTTCATGATGTCACTGTAGCCGACCATGGGAAGGGAAGCTACTCGCTACTCGGACGATAGTCCCCCCAGCGAGAGAGTAAATTGGATAGAATTGGTATTAAAGAAATTATTACCCTCGGAAGTGTGTCATATGAATTTATGAAACTACTGTAAGTTTGTGTATAACCCTCGCTCTCGCACAGGTAATACAAAAATTCACAACTCGTTTTTCGGAAAAGTCATGTTACATACTTCTGAGCGTAATAATCTCTGTATACATATCACAATATGCTCTTCTGTATCACAAAATATTGCAATACGGAAATGAGGATATTCTCATACATATTATATGAGATTTCGCAGTGCATACTGTTGACAGAGGTTTTTCTTAAATCTTAAGTTATTAAGTGACTTTATTTACGATAAACCTTTCATGTTTCAGTTTGACGTTGTGATAGACACATTTAGTCGAGGCCTCCTCTGGTGTGCGCTGTATAAGGTAAGTTGCATATCTTAAAAGAAAGTCCAATTAAGTATTTCTAATGAAACAAATCTAAGGAAAGTTTTCTGTTTATGCATTCTGTATAAAGAAATTTTTTAGCAAATTTCTAGTAATTATTTTTAATGATTGAAATGTTTTAGTTAAGCGCTTAAGTTTTTATATTTTGACAAAGAATTGTTTACCTCTTTTAAAAAAAAAAAAACAACGAGAAATGAAGTCATTTATTGAACTTAAGTGATTATTGAGTGTAAAAAAACTTGCTCCTTCGTGACAATATGTTCCTGATTAGAATTATCAATAATCATGTGTTTATGTGTAGAGACTCTGTCAATTAATATATATTTATTTTGAAGAAGAATTTAAAATGAACCGTAACGGGTTTCATATATTGTCAAATAAACAAGATGGAAAAAAACCTAAGTCCAACAAAACTCTTGCTTTAACAAATTACATGCTGCTTTTAGACTAAGATCAGTATAATGATGAACTTCAGCGGGTGGCCATATTATTACTTACAAGGGACGTCATTCCCATAGACTTGCATGTAAATTAACAGTTTGGAGAATAATTATTATAAATCAGGAAATGATCCGATTGCTGTCATATTTTTCAGACATCGTTGAAATAAATTCAGTTATCATACATAATTACATTTACCCTATCCATTAATTAGTTCAAAAGTCCCATTGACGGCCAAGTTAAACGTAACGGGTGTGTTGCGTAGTGCTATTAAATGAGATTCAGTTTTCTTAATGATAAACAAAAATGTAAATCGAAATTACGTGTCTGTAGCTGGCATGCTTTCCAATCTGCCTGAAAAACATTACAACAAATAGATTTCAACTAAATTTACGATAATTATTCTCGAAACAGCTTATGTAAGTCAATGGGAATGATGTCACTTGTATGTAAATATATGGCCAGCCGCTGTAGTTGAGGCAGCTAGCGGGACAAAGCTACGATACTCCAATGATTGTTTTTCAACGTTTCCCTCGTGTGTGCTATAATTAACCCCCAAATGAAATAAATTGATGAGTGTTATAAAATTGAGTTAAATCAGTAATTCTATAGGGAGTAGACGTGGTTATTAAGAATAAGAATTGTCTTGTTATTTTTAATCAACTTCATCAGTGCTTAGTGATAGCATGCAAGTGTGTTTATTTGAAAGTCATTGCATGTGATTCTCTGTTCAAGAATTCAAACTACTCCACAACAAAACATTTTTTTTTTAAAATAAAGAATTAGAAATTGAAATATAAATAAAAATCAAATTAATACTTTATTAAAAATTGACTATATTAAAAGTCAATTTAATACTATATTTAAAAATTATTAAATTACCATGGTCAAATTGGAGACAAATTATAGTTTTTACCCCAAAGAATGATAAATTTTTATATTTACAGTGGGGTTACTTGGTAATCTTCATAGAATGGATGACATTTATAAGCACACATTCTCGAGGGTCAAACTGGAAGATTCCTGAAGAAGACTTTCCCCTGCTTGTCAAGCTTGTTATGAAGAATGGTAAGTCGACATTTTTGTGTGAAGATAGGAGTTGAGTATGCTGGATATGGGATTGGACTGTGTTAAATTCTACTCAAATAACCCTTCTTTTAAATTTCTTTTTAAAACAAGGGTGGAACATGCCCTACTACCGCATACCAAGTAATTCTTATTAAGTTAATATTTTTATGTGAATGATGATATGCTATCAATACATATAGTTTCAATCAATAATAATTATTGTTGGTGAAAATATAGATTTGCTCACATATATCCTATGCTCAAAACATAAAAAACAGATGACCCTTCAGAGCCATTGCAACCCACTGGTTACCGTGACAGTTTTACAAATATTATCATTTTGAAGGAAAACTGGATAACTGTCTTAACGGTAAGTAGTAATTAATTTTCTAGCTCAATTAGGGACTGGCATATGCATGTTAAAGTGTCGTGCAGAGAAATATTTCCTTGTTTTTTATTCAGTCAAATGAAAGATTTCTTTGTGAATTCCAGGCTTCAAATCTCCAATGGGTTTCTACGCAGTTGGCAGTCTGCACATGTTGCCCTTATGGCTGTATGTGTACGAAATGGGCATGTTCCCGATGATGTCACTTCCTGTTTGGGTTGCCTACCTGGGAATTGCATTCTTCACCGTTGGTCGGACAATTTGCCTCAGTGTTGAAGTAAGTTCAATTGTTGAAAGATTTCAGAGTAACATTTTCTCAGATGATTTGTTCAGTTCAAGAATATCATTGTGAAGCATTCATAAAATCAGAGGTTATGGTGTAGATTTTTCTGATGTCTTATTGTTGAGGATAAAATATATTTCCGTGGTTTTGTTTTAAAAAGTAAGACCACAGAAGAGAGAAATTTCTGTAAAAATACAAATTCGGGGTGTGATAGGCTAATTGGTTAGCTGTCGAAACAGTCATTGCTAATGGTTTTGTCTGAAACTGAGAGTGTGTTTTGGAATCCCAAAGTAATTCTTCCCTAAAATATACAGGAAAAGAGCAGACAGAGTGATTCAATGTTGGCAAAGTAAAATATCTATTTTATTAAGATCATGGTTCACAACAAGTTAAGTTGAGTATATTTATCTATTTTGTCATTTTTTAGCTTTCCTGTGTATAATAATCCATCCACCACATGTTAAAATGTGTATATTTGACTATTCTAACCTGGAGTAATTTGTTGTTTTTCAGCTTTTCTATGTGTATGAATACATACGCCACCTGTTGTTTGATCACAACAGCTAGGAGTCCCAGTGAAGAAGAAAGAAACTGTGATGAGGAGACAACAGTCCATTACTAGAGTTGTGGTGATACAGACATGTCACAGTATGATACGTAACATGATACATATTTAAGACGATACAATATGTTATGATACATTATGGAATACACTATTTCAGAGTATTTTGTGGAAAAAATCCGTAGATTTGGGGTGTGGGGCTGCGGGTGACAGGGGGAGGTAAGGGGATGGGATGTTGTGGCGGGGTTATTGGATATTTTGATATTGGATGTAACTCAACTTTTCAGAAAACTGGTTGGTGGTCACACTTTCCGTGAAACCCTCCATCCCGTTACTACTAATCTGAAAATGTCAAATTATCCTTCCTGTAACTTGCATTTTTTTTGCATTCCATCATGGCTATCATTTAGCATTAAAGTTCTAATCATCTTCTACTGAACAAGACATCCTAAAATGTCCAATGTGTGTTGGCGTTCTGACTTGATGATTACTTGACCCGAGTTGAAGAGACACTCCATGATCTTCATCACCTATTGTTCTGCTTTATACCAACCAAAATGGCATAATTGACAATTTGAATTCAAATTATTCATATATTCATTGCTAAATGGCAAATATAAGATAAGTGTTTTCAATGAAAAATAAAAAAAGCATATTTTTTTCACAGATACTAAAATAACATGTCAACATTACATGAATGCAAACTTTATTACCAACTCGTAGCTATCATTCTAACTGCTTTAGATAAGTTTCCAAAATTATGATTGACATGCATCATTGTCCGGTTTTCAATCATAGTTTTGACTTCATATCTTCCCATTGTCACAATACATGAGATTTAACTTTATAAGGTTACTTTTCGACAACAGTTGCTACTTTTTAGCTCATCTGGCCTGTAAGGCCCGATGGGCTTATGGCATGGCATGGTGTCCGGCGTCCGTCCGTCCATCCGTCCGTCCGTCCATCCGTCCGTCCGTCCGTCCATCCGTCCGTCCGTAAACTTTGTGGAATTTCGACTTCTTCTCCAGAACCATAGGGGCTAGAAAGCTGAAACTTTGTGTACAGACTCCTTGACTAGTGAGGATTATAAATTGTAGCTTTGGTGGCCCTGTGACCCCTAATAAGGGCCACAGGGGCCACGCCCTAAAAACCTATTTTAAACTTCTTCTCCAGAACCATAAGGCCTAGAAAGCTGAAACTTTGTGTACAGACTCCTTGACTAGTGAGGATTATAAATTGTAGCTTTGGTGGCCCTGTGACCCCTAAAAAGGGCCACAGGGGCCAGGCCCTAAAAACCTATTTTCATCTTCTTCTCCAGAAGCATAAGGCCTAGAAAGCTGAAACTTTGTGTACAGACTCCTTGGCTAGTGAGGATTATAAATTGTGGCTTTGGTGGCCCTGTGACCCCTAATAAGGGCCACAGGGGCCACGCCCTAAAAACCTATTTTAATCTTCTTCTCCAGAAGCATAAGGCTCAGAAAGCTGAAACTTTGTGTTCAGACTCCTTGGCTAGTGAGGATTATAAAGTGTAGCTTTGGTCGCCCTGTGACCCCTAATAAGGGCCACAGGGGCCACGCCCTAAAAACCTATTTTCATCTTCTTCTCCAGATTCATGAGGCCTAGAAAGCTGAAACTTTGTGTACAGACTCCTTGACAAGTGAGGATTATGAAATGTAGGTTTGGTGACCCTGTTGCTCCAATAAAGGCAACAGGAACGTCCTTCAAATCTATTTTCATATTATTCTCCTGAAGTACAAGGCCAAGAAAACTGAAACTTGTCGCCTTTATACTTAATTTTATGATTGGTGACCCTTTGGCCTCTACAAAGGGGGAATCACATTGGTCACACTCTACAGCATATATTGTAATTGACGATGAAGCCTGATGAGCTACAGAGCCAATGGCTCTATTTTTGATGAAATGATCTTATTGATAAATGTTAGCATCAGAGAAGTCACGGAGGTGCTCTTTATGACCGAGACAAATGTTTGTCATCTTAACTGACAGATTATCAAATAACTCCGATTATTTTTTTATTAAAACAATTTTTTTTAAATGAACATTAATCAGGAATAGAAAAACAAATTAATTCAAACTTTATATCACCTAAATACTGCAAAAAGCATCTTTGAATGCCTGAAAATGTTGAAATCTAAACTTTTTATCTCCAAAACTGCATCTGGAAAAAATAATGTTATCGATAATTAACCTCATATATAATCTTTTTTTAAGCTTTTGTGAGCTACAGAGTTAAAAGCTCTTATTTTTATAACTTTTCTCATTCCATATTGTATACTTCATTGAATTTCATGAATTTGGACCATGCATTTTCTGTAAGAATTTTACATTTGTTTTTAAATACATATACGGTAGTCATTGACATCCCAATCAAAATGAACCATATTTTATTGAAAACAGTCAATGTTTTTTGCACTCCTATTTACTTGGATTTTATACAAGCAATTTTATGGACATATTTATATTTTGTATATTGCCAGCTAATAAACAAGAAATGGATTATGAAAAAAAATATTTGTCAAATAAATGTTTACTTATATATTTTGTGCCTTAAATATGACTCAAGAGATCCAATGTCAATTTTTACGTGAAATTGGAATGAATGTTTTATACAAAATCCATAACGTTTTATTTGTTTTAGACATTGCATAATATGACGTTGTCTGTTATGAAATCATTCTTCTTTTTTAACCATGTTTATAAAGCCTGTTAAAAACATAAATATAAATCGTTCTTACGGGGCATTATTTTCCTTATGCTCTTTGATAAGTAGCTCCTTTTTAAAGGGGCAGTAGCACGTTTTTTGATAATTTTATATTTTAAATATTTCACTGATAATTGTAAGTTATTGCTAGATGTATTATATTGACAGTGTCAACAATCTCATTACACAAGCCAATCATCCATAATCAGAGGAAGAAGTATGAAGATTTACATAAAATTCATTGACGGCCATTTTTTGTGAACACCTTTAATTCATTTTGTGTAAGAAAAATGAATCGCATGGCTAAACTTCATGTTATATATTTGAATTATTACTGCTCAATCTAGTTTGAATACATTGTCATTCAATTGGAACTTTTTTTTTCTTTTTTCCTGACATCACCTTATGTTCCCCCTAAAAACGTGCTACTGCCCCTTTAAAGCTGAATTTCATTTCAAAATACTTTGCAGCTTTCCTCCTGTTATGATAATAACATTACTGCTATTAAATCTGTTAACACCTTATCAATGTTTTTCTCTTCATGATAAACTATCTTAATTGGTATATTTCTCTGGTGTATTTTAAAAAAATCCATTTCTTAAAGGCATGTTTGTCCTTTTTGATTTTTGATTGTCCAAAATATTTTTTGTGAAAGGGAAAAACAATGTAATGTTGAAACCTGATTATTTGTATGTTTGTAGGAAGCAAATGTCATGAAGAATGGGAAACTCAAAGCCATAACAAAACTCAGCCTGATTTAAATCGACTGTGATTTGAGGTAAAAAAGTTTTAAAATATTGTCTCTAGTGGGGTTTGAACTTCAACTAGCCCGGCTTTCCTCTCATTCACAGTCTGAAGGCACCCCTATTACCTGCATGTTCTGACGCAAGCTCATCTAGCCAATCGCAAGGGGCGGAGTAAAAGCTTTGGCATCAGGCAGGGGCAGGTAACTCCAGTGTATCATTCGTTATACATAATCGCCGCTAAACGCTATTTAAAAACGAGGATGTGATTGGATAGCTTATGACTGGGTTTGTCTGCGCTAAACTGGTCATTGGAATATACGATAGAGGTGGGTGCATTCAGACCGAGACGGAGAGGATGTTCTGGCTGGTTCGAGCCCCGATAGAGACAATATTTTTGATATTTTATTCCTCGGAGCACGGTCGATTTTAATCAGACTGTAACAAAACTAGTTAAAATTCCAATTGTTAATTAAAACAAAACCTTTTGGCAAATGGGAATTTGTTTGCGTGTGAGATCCTTAGTTCTATAAGAATACAAACTACCATACCTTTAAGATGTACTGATAACATAACAATGACTATATGACAAGGTACTAGTATAAACTTTTATGACATAATATTCTTATTTTTTAATATGTGAATTTTTCTCACGATATTTTATGCTCTTTAGTCCTGTTTTGTACCATACCATGATGCATAATACTTACCAGCAGTATACATACAGTGTGATTGGCTTTTTTACCTGGTTATCAACAAAGGTAACAAAAACACCTGTACATGCAATACTCACCTGTTGTTTGGATCTATATTTATATTTATATATACATATGCTTATATATGTATCTGTACATTCCACTCAACTGAAATGAAGCTGTCTTTTATTGTTGGACAAAATATAGTGTATACTTTATCTGTATCTGTTTTCTGTTGTATTATACCTCATCTGGCCTGGAAGGCTGGATGGGCTGTATTGCATAGATGGGCTGTATTGCAATGATGGGCTGTATTGCATGGATAGGCTGTATTGCATGGATGGGATGTATTGCATAGATGGGCTGTATTGCAATGATGGGCTGTATTGCATGGATGGCCTGTATTGCATGGCGTCAGATGTTTGACCAACATTTTGCTTTTTCAACATCTTCTTTAGAAGCAAAAGATTTAAAAAGGGTCACATTATAAGGGCCAAGGGGACTTGCCCTAAAAACTATTTTGTCATCTTTCTCAATTAGCAAAAAGCCTAGAAATCTGAAAACTTGTGTACAGAGTCCTTAGTTTATGAGGATTTTACTTAATAGATTTGGTAATGCTGTGACACATTATGTATACCCAAGGGGCCAAGCCCTAAAAACTTATTTTCACCTTCTGTAGAAGCAAAATCCATAGAAAGCTGAAACTTTCTCTAAAGACTCCTAAGCTGTAATATATTTATTTTGGTTTACTGTGTCACCTCATTAGTGACCCTCTGATCATTTGTATGACCCTCATGGACACAATTGATTGGTTTTACCCTCATGAACACAATTGATTAGTTTTACCCTCATGAACACAATTGATTGGTATTACCCTCATGAACACAATTGATTGGTTTAACCCTCATGAACACAATTGAGTGGTTTTACCCTCATGGACACAATTGATTAGTTTTACCCTCATGTACACAATTGATTGGTTTTACCCTCATGGACACAATTGAGTGGTTTTACCCTCATGGACACAATTGATTAGTTTTACCCTCATGTACACAATTGATTGGTTTTACCCTCATGGACACAATTGAGTGGTTTTACCCTCATGGACACAATTGATTGGTATTACCCTCATGAACACAATTGAGTGGTTTTACCCTCATGGACACAATTGATTAGTTTTACCCTCATGAACACAATTGATTGGTATTACCCTCATGGACACAATTGAGTGGTTTTACCCTCATGGACACAATTGATTGGTTTTACTCTCATGGACACAATTGATTGGTATTACCCTCATGAACACAATTGATTGGTTTTACCCTCATGAACACAATTGATTGGTTTTACTCTCATGGACACAATTGATTGGTTTTACCCTCATGAACGCAATTGATTAGTTTTACCCTCATGAACACAATTGATTGGTATTACCCTCATGAACACAATTGATTGGTATTACCCTCATGGACACACTTGATTGGTATAACCCTCATAGACACAATTGATTTGTATTACCCTCATGAAAACAACTGCTTGATATCACGCTCATGGACACAATTGATTGGTATTACCCTCATGGACACACTTGATTGGTATTAACCTCAAGGATACAATTGATTGATATTACCCTCATGAAAACAATTGCTTGATATCACGCTCATGGACACAATTGATTGATATTAACCTCAGGGATACAATTGATTGATATTACCCTCATGAAAACAATTGCTTGATATCACGCTCATGGACACAATTCTTTTTTATAACCCCCATGAACTCAATTGATTGGTATTAACCTCAAGGATACAATTGATTGGTATTAACCTCAGGAATACAATTGATTGATATTACCCTCATGAAAGCAATTGCTTGATATCACGCTCATGGACAAAATTGATTGGTATTAACCTCAGGGACACAATTGATTGGTATTAACCTCAGGGATACAATTGATTGATATTACCCTCATGAAAACAAATGATTGATATTACCCTCATGAAAACAATTGATTGATATTACCCTCATGAAAACAATTGATTGATATTACCCTCATGAAAACAATTGCTTGATATCACGCTCATGGACACAATTGATTGGTATTACCCTCATGGACACAATTGAATGGTATTACCCTCTAGACACAATTGATTGGTATTAACCTCAGGGATACAATTGATTGATATTACCCTCATGAAAACAATTGCTTGATATCACGCTCATGGGCACAATTCTTTTTTATAACCCCCATGAACACAATTGATTGGTATTAACCTCAAGGATACAATTGATTGGTATTAACCTCAGGAATACAATTGATTGATATTACCCTCATGAAAACAATTGCTTGATATCACGCTCATGAACACAATTGATTGGTATTACCCTCATGGACACAATTGATTGGCATCACCCTCATGGACACAATTTATCATAGTAACCCTGATAATAACATTTATCGGTGTAACCCTCAATATCACATTTGATCAGTGTTCCTCTCAACATCACAATTGATTAACGTAACTCTCATATACTACGCGAAAATAGTTTTGACTCACCATCAAATGATGCTATGGAATTGTGGTATTGGTGGGTATGGTAAAAATGATTTATGCTTTGTCAAACCTCAACTTTATACCAAAGTGCATTTGTCATAATTGGGTCCTGATTAACACGTCGTGAGAGTTAACTGACAAATAGTCAGGTAAAGTCTATGGACTTTGTTGAAAAGTCATTTTTTACGTCCTTAGAACCCAATTGTAACGAGGACAGTTTTTCATTATTGTAGGTCGAATAAAATGTGAAAGACTGTTCACATCAAAATGGGCATTCTTCTCTTGAAAGTGATTCTCTTACCTTTTATAATTCCCATAAGTCTTTACTTGCCTGTGAAGCATATTTGTTAAACATTAGTTCTTATGAACATAGACGCGTATTAGCATTATTTAGAAGCGGATTTTTAGTAGGACAAATGTACATAGTAAAGATGCGTATATATGTAAACTCTGTAACGTACAGCTAAATGAAAAACATGTATTGTATGACTGTGTATACTTTGTTAAAGAGAGAGCGTTTCATCCCAAATTGTAGAATAAGTAATAAGGATACTGTTTCAAACTTATGTCTTTCGAAGGATGACATGTTTCTTCTAAATCTTGTAAAATTCCTTAAATATGTACTTGAGTGTATAAAACAAAAAAAGGTAACTCTGTAATAGTTTTCTGTAATCTCGTTTGTACTTTGGGTCTTTGGCCTTTCTACAAATACACATCTTGAATCTTGAATCTTGAATAAAATGTTCAAGCTTGCTTTAAATCATTGTTACTACGTTAAGTCTGAGACATGAAGAATAAAGTCATTAGTTTGTAAGATATAAGCGTTGGAAGACAGGACATTGCACTTTTCACTGAGTCTAAACTTTTGTCGTTTTAAAAAATTCGGCAAATATCTTAAAGGGGCAGTAGCACGTTTTTAGGGGGAATATAAGGTGATGTCAGAAAAAATAAAATTAATGGTTTTAATTGAAAGACAATGTATTTAAACTAAATGGAGCAGTAATAATTCAAATATATAACGTAAAGTTTAGCCATGCGATTACCTTTTCTTCCACAAAATGAATTTAAGGTGTTCACACAAAATGGCCGCCAATGGATTTTATGTGAATCTCCATACTTTGTCCTCTGACTATGGATGATTGGCTTGTGTAATGAGATTTTTAACACTGTCAAGATGATACATATGGCATTAACTAACAATTATCAGTGAAATTTTAAAAATATAAAATTATCAAAAAACGTGCTACTGCCCCTTTAAGACCTTGACTTGCTTGCTATCATTAAAGGATTTCTCCAAGCTCGTGCATCGCAAATATTCCTAGTCAAACGTTAATATTGAAAGCCAATATATATAGCTTTACAGAGACCCTGAGTTTGTGGCATATTTTCTACAGCAACGGTCTCAGTTGTTTACACTCTTCTTGACCAAGTTTGGGTCTTATTAAAAATTATATACATTTTAATACTTACACTTAGATTCTGAAATTTGTGTTTGACCCCTTATATTTGGAAGTTGGAAGCGTACAACAGGTCATCAAATGACCTGCTTGTCAGCGTTATGGAGAATGTTTGAGAAACGTCTACGGTTTTTATTATCTAATTTCAATCATTTAAATCAGTGATAACTTTTCTTTGCCGATGAGTAGGCCCCTATTCAACATCTATGTCCGAATGTCCGAATGTCTGAATCCCCCTATTTTTTATTTATTTGTCTTCACTCCTACTTCATATGGCGTCAAATAGGAGCCTAGTTTATTTCTTAGAATGATATCTCATTTATTTACCTGTGAAAATAGCATAATACCTTTGAGTTCATAAACAACTTTGTTGACTTGCAAGACAATTTCTTGCTTTAGTTTATCACGAGCAAATGATTTGTTTATCGTTCAAAACCCGGAGTTCTTCATACAAATAAGATTTCCAATTATTGATATGACTAATCCGTTACTACAAACCATTCTAGTATTGTTCCCGTAAAGATCAAAGGCGCCGCCAACCCTTTATTCCGCAATAAAGTATAGTTTTTGAGTGACGTCACGAAACAATGGGACATGACGTCAATAACAATCGGCTATGACGTCATTACCCCTGGCCCTAATCGAGGAGTTTCAATTCGCTGTCGAATGTGATTTATAAAATTTGTTTATTTTGGAGTAGAAATAGCTTTAAAATCGAGTTAAAATCGACATACTAGAAAAGTAATAGAGTAGCCCTAACCATCATGTGTTTTGCAATAAAGTATAGTTTTGCCCTGAACTATTATAACGTCAAACAACTCGGCCTTCGGCCTCGTTATTTACCTATAATAGTTCAGGGCAAAACTATACTTTATTGCAAAACACATGATGGTTAGGGCTACTGTGACATAATCTACTTCTATTAATAGAATGTCTTTACCATGTCATGTGACGTGTCACGTGAACACTGTATCAACCAATCACGTTGCAATAAAACTTCACTCCTGGTCAAGTCAAACTGAGCGTTGTGTCACGTCTGTTACATGGTGTCAGAAATAATCAAAGAAATCGCTACAAAATGGACAGATTCCGGATACCAGAACCGTTATCGTTCGAAGGTAATGTCAGCGAAAACTGGAAACGATGGATACAAAAATTTAAGCTCTATTTGACAGCATCGGGGTCAGATGAAAAATCCGATGAAACGTTGGTCGCCATTTTGTTGCACTGCGGTGGAGATGACCTTGTGGAAGTGTACAATACTTTCAACTGGGAAAACCGAGGTGACGACAAAAAGTTCAGTGTTGTGGTAGCGAAGATTGAAGATTACTGTAACCCAAGAAAGAATACAGTGATTGAACGCTATTTGTTCTGGGAACAGAAACAGAAACAGGGTGAGTCGATTGACAGATATATCACTGAACTGAAAAACCGCGCGAAATCGTGTGAATTCGGAGCTCAAACAGATTTGATGATTCGTGATAGAATTGTGTTTGGTGTGACTGACGAACGATTAAAAGAACGTTTATTGCGAGATTCTGCCGATCCTTCACTTGAACGTGTAGTTGAAATGTGCCGAGCAGCGGAAGCAAGTGCCGCGCAAATTAGTTTGACACAAACACATGATAAGTCAATGCATGTTGTGAGAAAACATCCAAATAAGAAGAAAGATTCAGACAAAAAGACTTTCAGATGTAAACGATGTGGAACTACACACGGCAGTATGGAATGTCCGGCATTTGGGAAAACATGTTCAAGATGTAAATTGAGGGGCCATCTCACAAGTCAGTGTTTTGCTAAACTATCACATGAATCACACAGAGACTCACAGAAGAAGACAAAAGGTAGATATTCAAAGAAAATTCATTCATTGGAAGAAAATGACATCTCTGTCAGTGATTTAATGGATGACCTGTTTGTAGGAACAATTAATGTTGACAGCATTGACAGTTCAAATTCATCATGGTTTGAAAATGTAACCATTCTTGGAAAGAATGTAAATTTCAAGTTGGATACAGGTGCAGACGCTAATGTAATTCCTTCACAAGTTTTCAGCAAGTTAGATTGCAAGAAACAGATGAGACCTTCATCAGTGCGTTTGTCAGGATATGGTAACAATGACCTCATTGTTGTAGGGGAAGCAACTCTTCCATGTCAGATAAATGGATCACAGTCACATGATCTAGAGTTCATCATTGCTGATGTAAGTTCACCACCAGTGCTGAGTTTGTCAACATGCACTGAACTGGGACTTGTTAGAAGAAATAAGCAAATTCATCAAGTGACCAAAGAAAGCCTTATCAAGGAATATGGTGACAATTTTTCAGGTCTAGGCCACTTCAGTGGAAAATATCACATTGAACTCGACCCGACAGTGAAACCAGTCATTCATCCACCTCGCAAGGTACCATACAGCATGCACAACAAATTGAAGGAAACACTTGACAGACTTGAAAAGAATGATGTTGTCGCCAAAGTTGAACAAGCAACTGATTGGGTAAATAGTTTAGTCATCGTAGAGAAAGCAGACTCATCACTGAGACTTTGTCTAGACCCGAAAGACCTCAACAGAGCAATAAAAAGAGAACATTTCAAGATTCCTACAGCAGAAGATGTTGCAGCACAGCTGGCAGGAAAGAAAATCTTCTCAATCTTGGATGAAAAGGATGGATATTGGCACGTTGAGTTAGATGAAGAGAGCTCATACCTGTGCACTTTCAATACTCCTTTCGGACGCTACCGTTTCCGGCGTATGTCATTTGGAATCAGCTCGTCAAGTGAAGTCTTCCAACGAAAGAATCATGAGACATTTGGAGACATACAAGGAGTCAACATGGTGTCTGACGACATGATCATCGCAGGCTCTGATGAAGAGGAGCATGACAGAATTCTTCATCAAGTCATGGAGCGAGCGAGGAAGGCAGGAGTTAGATTCAACAAAAACAAGATTCAACTCAGAGTAAAAGAGGTGAAGTATCTTGGGACCATCATCACATCAACTGGAATGAAGCCAGACACTGAAAAAATCAAAGCAATTGTGGATATGCCAAAGCCCGAAAACAAACAAGATGTGCAGAGATTTCTAGGGACAATGAACTTTCTCTCTCAATTTATTCCCAATATGAGTGAGACAACTGCACCTATTCGAGAACTTCTGAAGAAGGAAACAGCCTGGACATGGCAACATGACCATGACCAAGCACTAGACAAGCTAAAAACCATTTTGACAAGTAAGCCAGTCCTCAAGTTCTATGACGTCAACAAACCAGTCACCATTCAAGCAGATGCTTCACAGAACGGATTAGGAGCATGTTTACTTCAAGACGGTCACCCAGTTGTGTATACATCCAGAGCCCTTACTTCAGCAGAGACGAACTATGCGCAAATTGAAAAAGAACTTTTAGCAATTGTGTTCGCCTGTGAGAAGTTCAACCAGTACATCTACGGCAAGATGGTGCATGTCGAGAGTGATCACAAACCACTTGAAACCATACTACGAAAACCACTGCACAAAGCATCCCCAAGATTGCAACGAATGATGATGCGTCTACAAAAATACCAGCTAGATGTGTGCTATGTGCCAGGAAAACACATGTACATAGCAGACACCCTCTCCAGAGCCTATCTGCCAGAATGTGAAAGTGACGAGACTATCAATGCAGAAGCAAAGATCATGATTCACACTGTGACAGCAAACCTGCCCATGAGCGATGAGAGGAAAACACAGTTCCGACAAGAATCTGAGAACGACTTGGTTCAACACGAAATACGCAAGCTTATCAAAGAAGGATGGCCAACACACCGATGGGAAGCGCCTCCAGAAAGCAGAGCATATTGGAATATATGTGATGAAATCCATGAAATGGATGGACTGATATTTGTAGGAGACAAGCTCATTGTTCCCCAGAACCTGAGATCCGACATGTTGAAGATAATTCATGAAGGACATCTAGGGATAGAGAAGTGCAAATCAAGAGCCAGAGAAGTCATGTTTTGGCCAGGGATGTCAAAAGACATTGAAGATATCATCTCGAGATGTGAAACCTGTCTCAAGTTTAGACGATCAAACACAAAGGAGCCGATGATTCCACATGACGTACCCAAGAGACCGTGGGAGACAGTCGGCACCGACATCTTTGAATTCAACTCGAACAACTACCTCCTGGTGGTAGACTATTTTTCGAAATTCATCGAGATCAGTAACCTGAGAAATAAGACCACTGAGACTGTCATCACATCGCTGAAAGCCATATTTGCAAGACACGGCATACCTGATAAAGTTGTGTCTGACAACATGCCATTCTCCAGTGCCAAGTTCAAGCAGTTCGCACAGAATTGGAACTTCCAGCACGAAACGTCGAACCCTACCTACTCACAGTCTAATGGAATGGCAGAACGAGCCATACAGACCATCAAAAGATTGATGAAGAAAGCTACAGAGGAAGGTAAAGATTATTATCTTGCTCTAATGAATCTAAGAAACTCATGCATTTCAGGAATGACTGCATCACCAGCACAGCTTCTAATGAGCAGAAGACTGAAGACTAAGCTCCCCACAGCTACAACACTACTTCAGCCTGAAGTAGTATCCAATGTTTTCACTCAACTCCAGAGTAAGCAGCACAACCAGGCCAAGTACTACAACAGAGGCAGTAAAGAGTTATCTCCCCTCCATCAAGATGACAGAGTTCAACTACAACGCGGCGATACTTGGGAACCTGCTACAGTAGTACAGAACTATCACACACCCAGATCCTTCATAGTGAGTACCAACACTGGCGCGACACTACGAAGAAACCGGCGTGATCTCCACAAAATGCCAACTGCGACAACAAGTCGACAATCTGAAGCCAACCGAACCTACCCGCTTGACATACCATCCCCAGCGAAGATGACTCAGCCATCACTGAGATCACCAAATGAGATCACTACACGCTCTGGAAGACTTGTGAAGAAACCTGTCAAGTACAGTGACTATGAGTGTGACATATCATCTCGAGTCAATGGTAAAGATTGACTCCAACGGTGGGTTAAGTACTAGTGACCTCTGACCCCATCTAGCAGTTAAAGTTAAACATCATCATCATAAGAATCAATGGTAAAGATTGATTCCAACGGTGGGTTAAGTGCTAGTAACCTCTAACCCCATCTAGGGTATTGTTTATTTGTTTGAAAGTATTCAATTTCAAGTTTTCATGAAATATTGTCATTTCAAAGTTTTGTGTTATCAGTGAAAATAACATGACCAGCATAATTGACTCAAATATTCCACTATCCTGAGTAATGAAAGTGAAAGACTCTAATAATTCATCAATTTATTAGTGGAGTGGAACCTATAGTGAATGAGTACTATGTTCTTAATTCTTTTATTTCATTCATGAACAATAACACCTGTAACCTCATGAACAGTGACTTGTGGAACATTATGAACTGTGACCTGATGCAATTTATGAAGATAGTTCTCAGTGACATTCTCAATTTCTGAAGACAACAAAGAAACGGAACTCTGAATATAATCGTTTAATATAAAATTTATTAAAATCAATATCATAATGCATTTATTACATTTCAGGATATCTTCTCCTAAAAGAAGGGAGATGTGACATAATCTACTTCTATTAATAGAATGTCTTTACCATGTCATGTGACGTGTCACGTGAACACTGTATCAACCAATCACGTTGCAATAAAACTTCACTCCTGGTCAAGTCAAACTGAGCGTTGTGTCACGTCTGTTACAGCTACTCTATTTCTTAAATAGTATTACCCATAAGTTTTAAATAGGTAGTGTCATATTTTCAATATGAGAATATGTGCAACTATCAATTTTGCCTAGCAACGATTTTGCCACAACTGTGACTCCCTGTATGCTTACGTCTGTGACGTCATAAGACAAATGTTCATGAAGTCAACATCGCCGGCAGTCGCAAGAAATGCGGGCCCTTCTAAGAGAAATGAATCGGAATAGAATCAGATATAAGAAGTAATCCCCCTCTGAAGCATGCGATATGACATTTATGAAATGTGTGCAAATTTGTGTATAATCCTCGCTGTCGTATGGTTTCGCATTCGTTTCGTAAAAGTCATACTACACACTTCCTCGAGCAATAATATCTAAATCACGACTAACACATATTTATTGTCAGTTTACTCATCTCCCAACGATCAGGTGAAAACATACTTAGATAACTCCTCGTTTTCTGGGAGCGTTGCAAATCATCTCGTGCCGTCCTTGATTTTTTTGAAGATGTAGTTAAGATCATTCCAATTGCCATGGTTTGAGTCAGTGAGATATTGCTTATGGGCTACTTGTCTGATCTTCTGTCTGGGGTTCAGGGTTCGAATCCATCGGATACTTAAAAATAGAGCCATTGGCTCTGTAGCTCATCAGGCTTTATCATCAATAATGCTGTAGAGTGTGGCCAATGTGATTCCCCCTTTGTAGAGGCCACAGGGGCACCAATCATAAAATTAAGTATATAGGCGACAAGGTTCAGTTTTAGGCCTTATACTTCAGGAGAAGAAGATGAAAATAGATTTGAAGGACGTTCCTGTTGCCTTTATTAGGGGCAACAGGGTCACCAAAGCTACAATTCATAATCCTCACTAGTCAAGGAGTCTGTATACAAAGTTTCAGCTTTCTAGGCCTCATGGTTCTGGAGAAGAAGAAGAAAATATGTTTTTAGGGCGTGGCATATGTGGCCCTAATTAGGGGTCACAGGGCCACCAAAGCTACAATTTATAATCCTCTATCTTCAAAGAAGCTATACACAAAGTTTCAGCTTTCTAGGCCTCATGGTTCTGGAGAAGAAGATGAAAATAGGCTTTTAGGGCGTGGCCCCTGTGGCCCTTATTAGGGGTCACAGGGCCACCAACGCTACAATTTATAATCCTCACTAGCCAAGGAGTCTGTACACAAAGTTTCAGCTTTCTAGGCCTTATGGTTCTGGAGAAGAAGTCGAAATTCCACAAAGTTTACGGACGGACGGACGGACGGACAGACGGACGCCGGACACCATGCCATGCCATAAGCCCATCGGGCCTTACAGGCCAGATGAGCTAAACATTTATAAATGAACTCCTTCAATTTCATCAAGATAATTTCAATTCCGATGTGAACCTTAAGATACAGAATAACAAACACAGGAGAGTATAAACATTACATTTTAATGTGCATTGAGAAGGAAGTTTATTGATTGTTGTGGTTAGTGACCAAATGTATCAAAACATACCGTATTAGTTGAAAGTTTCGTGAAAAAAATCAACATAGCCACAGCAAAGGGTATAAATTGTAGGTAATAAAAATAGTTCAAATAGCTTTATAGAAATATTGGCAAACTCTTTTAAATGTCACATTTTGGCCGTTTTTTTAAAAGTTACATCAATTGGGGGCAGATCGAAACCTAAATTCCATTTCATCAAAGCTACCTTGTTAGAAAATAATGACATTTACAAAATTTGACAAAGTGCCTTGTTTCTGTTACTATCCATGCCAATAGCGGAACTGACCTTCTTTTTAGCCAATGAGATGTTGTGACTAAATGAGCCTGAAGAAAAATATTATGCCAATGTATTCTTATATTCTGTATGACTGGATGCGGGTCACTTTATCTTCGAGTTATTCTCAACGTTGGATTGACATCAGGTCATTGTTGAGCTTCAAAACATACACAAACACACAGATGAAGCAGGACGACTGAAAACAGATTGAAAGTAAACAAGCTAGGGACGAGTAAATAGGAGTAATATTTTCGTCCTGGTTTTAATGAGATTGATAAACAGTTTTGTGCAAAGCTTCTATCGTGGCCCGTCTAGAGGCTTC